>JBAWJQ010001724.1:0-581512 GCA_037783105.1 Bactrocera zonata
AAAATATTGTCTACAAATATTCTATTTAATACTTATTTTACAATCGAAATTAATAAGCGTTTATGTAATTAAAAAAAAACACATTTGCTTATCAAAAATTCAGAGAAAAACTTATGCTACTTAAAACTACCTTGATTTTCAACTATTAATTATTCAGTTAGTAGTATTATTGTACGTATTTTTTTATTTTCTTTAATATTAGAACAACAATTTATAACTACTTATTACAACAATATTATACATACATATAAACACATGTGAGCAAAAATGTGTTTTTTGATATGACTTTATGTTTTTTCCTGTAGCTCTTCTAAATTTTGAGGTTAAATATTATAAAGGAAATTAAGTGCAATCTACATATACTAATAATCATGTACTACATACATATATACAATGCAATATTATGCAAAATAAAAAAATATATTATGAAAAGCAACAACATGTACCACATATCCTTTATTGCAATGAAAGTAAGTGTATTTTTATTCTGTAAGAAAAATACTTTTTGATGTGTGTATGTGCGTATGCTTGTAAGTCTCCACTAAACTTGTAAATTTATTTGGGGTATTCCATACCAAATCGACCATTTTTGAACCCGACCCCTTTAGATTTTGCTGAAACTTATCCATCCTTTTCTATCCTTTGAAAAATATTTTTGAGAATTTTTTCAAATTTTGTTGTCCAACTTCAAAAAAGTTATGAATTTTTCAAAAAAATGGCTTTTTTATTTTCAAATAGCCATAACTTTTGTAGAAATTGACTTTTGGGGACCTTTTTTTTAATTTTTGTTTTCTAATAAACTTTTCGAAAAAATACACGAAAAAATTTAACACGATCAATTATATAAAATAATCGGTTTTTTAAGTAAAATCCTCATTTTTTGGAAGTTCGCCATTTTTTTTTCCTCAAAAAAAAACTTCAATTAATTTGACAACTATCACTGCTAGTTCCGGAGTGGGTCGATTTTTTTTTATATATTTTTTATTTATTTAAAAAAAAATTGTCAAATTTTCAAAAATCAAAAAAAAAAATTCCATAAACTTTATTTCTATCATATAAAAAATATAATTTAACGATTTTATGATATAATATTCTCAATTTATAGACTAACCGTGCGATTCTGTAACGTGAGACAGTATCAAGTCTCTAAATTTGAGTTAGAGACAATTTTTGAGACTTGAGACGATTTTGCTATTCTGTAAGTGACAGGCTCAAAATCTATTACATTTCATTATTCAGAGATTTTTTTACACTTGAATGATAATAAATATGTCGATAACAAATATTAACTTTTCTATAACATAGTCAAAAAACATAATTATCAATAAAAATAAAAATATATGTTGACTTTGTTTCATAATATTTACGAAATTTATGTAAAATTTATTTACTTTTAACCTTTTCGTGTTTGAATTGCTTACAAAATGTAAAAAAACGACAATCGATTAATATCTATGATGATCTCTATTTAGTACATTGAAAATGGCAGCAAGAGTTCTTTTTAGTTTTGTGACCAGCTAACTACCAGGTCTCAATATTTTGAGACTAACGCTAGAGACTGTTTAGTGAATAGTAACTAGTATCAAATTGATACTTTGTCTCAAAATGTCTCAAATAGAGACTAGAGACTGGTTACAGAATCCCGCTATTAATATATGAATATAATCACCAAGATCTGGCCACAATGGAAAATGTTATAAAAAAAACGCTTATTTTGAGGCGCTCTCACACTGGAATAAGTTGGGCATCCCATTATCCCTGGTGTATCGATTTATGAATACGGGTTTTTTCATACTGTCTAAAACATAACCTGTAAATTTCTGTTAATATTTTGTGTGATCAAGTGTCTAGTGAAAGATTGTTGATATTACATTTGCTAAATAAATAAATAATTATTATAGTTTATGAATACTATTTTGATTTGATGTTATTTGAAAAGCTAATTGTTTTATTCTATTAATCTAAATTGATTGGAAGAATTTTATGAAGACATTATGGAATCAATAAAACAATTCGATAGATGTTGTAATCCATTTAAGTTGGAATCACATTTAAAAAAGCGGGTTTACGTCGAGCAACTGACATTATGAAAGTAACTTTAGGATTAGGTGGAAATTATTTGTTATGCAGTTCGTGTCGAAAAGAAGCTTCAAAATTAGTAAAGGAACAAAGAAAAACTAGTGATGATCCTTATGTTGATGCAAGTGACCATGAAGATGATTTTAGTGACAACAATGAGAACAATGATGGTGCTGACAGTGAATTTATATTATCATGAAGATGATTTTTATATTCCTGCTGAATGGCATTTTTCTGCGACTGCCCATGGCAAAGGTCCGTGTGATGGAATTGGTGGCATTATCAAACGACACGCAGCGAGAGCCAGTCTCCAACTTGCAGTTGATAAACAAATAACAACACCGATAGAACTTTTTGAATGGGCATCTAATCCGAATAACTTACCAAATATCATAGTTAAGTTTTCTCTAGAAAAAGATTATAATACAGCATTAACTGATTTAAATGACAGATTTTTGAAAACGAAACCAATTGTAGGAACTCAACAACTACATTGCATAATTCCGGACAAAAATGGTTGTTTGTATGTTAAAAAATTTCAAACTCTACTGAACATAAAATTTTTAAAATATTTAAACGCGAGAGAAAAAATTAATAAATAACTTTTTGTATTGTTTTTGCGAAATCATTGGATATTTACTGTATTAATCATTAAACTTAGTCATTATGTATATTCGTAAATTAAGTCTATAAATTGAGAATATTATATCATAAATTCGTTAAATTATATTTTTTATATGATAGAAATAAAGTTTACGGGGAAAATTTTTAAATAAATAAAAAAAAAAATATTAAAAAAATCGGTACTCCGGGATTTTTTCAATTAATTTGTTAATTGAAGTTTTTTTTTGAGAAAAGAAAAATGGCACACTTCCAAAAAATTACGATTTTACTTAAAAAAAAAAACGATTATTTCATATAATTGATCGTGTTCATTCAAAAAAAAATTTTTGAAAAAAAGGTCCCCAAAAGTCAATTTCTACAAAAGTTATGGCTATTTGAAAATAAAAAAGCCATTTTTTGGTTGGACAAAAAATTTTGAAAAAATTCTCAAAAATGTTTTTCAAAGGGTAGAAAAGGATGGATAAGTTTCAGCAAAATCTAAAGGGGTCGGGTTCAAAAGTGGTCGATTTGGTTTATTTTTGTAACTGAGCAGAAAAAGCTGTCAATAAAAGTTCATAAATTAAAAAAAATAGTACTGGCTTTAACAAGTCCTAATTTATTAAAATTGCATTTATTACAATTTTGTTTAAAGTGCGGAGGGAATGCTTAAATCTTCAACAAGATAAAAATGTTTAATAATCGATAAATTTAACAAGTAGCAGCACCATAAATTCAACTATCGTTTGAAATGGTTACTCGTTCATAATGAATAATTCAGCTGGCAGCACTACACGACGAATGCCAAAATAGAATAGAAATAAAAACGTAGCACAGAAAAGACGTGCATTTTTACAAGCCGTTGCAAAGAAATTATAAAATCTAGTAATTTTTAAAGACTGCAATATTTATACAATGGGCGGTGCACGAGCTCGTGGACGTGGACGCGGTCGAGGTCGTGGTAGAGGCAAGAAGAAGGAGGTTTGTAAATTTCATTACAACATTTTGACATATCATTTTAAACGAATTGTAATTTTTTAGACACTTGATGGCATTGGAACAAGTATAGCTGCCAACAGTGCACAAGACGATACCGAAAGTTCTAATCAACTACCCGATACTGTTGAAGATGTAACAATGCAAGAGGGTGTTAAAGAAAATGAAATTGATACGACAGTTCCGCCTGCACAAATGGAAACGGAAGATTTGACGGCAACTGCGACAACGCCTACGGCAGGACCGCCTACCATACCAGCTGTGGCGCTTGAAGAGCCTTTACAGCCGGCAACTGTTTTGCCACAAACAAGTAAGTGCTGTTAACTGCTTTATGCAAAAATACTTTTGTTTATTAGTATATTTCCTTTTTTAGTTGATATGGAAGCTGATATCTCACAACTGGAAGCACCAACATTTACTACTATTTCACGCGGACCACCCGAACCCATGTTACGCCTCAAATGGGATCATAAAGTAAACTTGATCGGCGAAAAAGTGTTGAATCCTATGATACACTGTTGTGATCAATGTGACAAACCAATTCTGTTATACGGTCGCATGATACCGTGTAAGCACGTATTCTGCTTGAAATGTGCACGTTCGGAACCAATAAAGATTTGTCCGCGCTGCAATGATAAGGTGTTGCGCGTTGAACAATCTGGCTTGGGCACAGTTTTTATGTGTACACATGGTGGTAGTCGTTATGGCAATACCGGTTGTAGACGTACATATTTGTCACAACGCGATCTACAAGCGCATATCAATCATAGACATATTACACTGCCAGCGGTAATAGCACAACAACCACCACAAAGTATACCCGCTAATACTATAAGTGGAGGCGTCAGTGAATTAAAGACATCATCATCAGCCGCTGATGTGAATATGGAGACGGTATTCAAGAGTGTCAGCGGCAATGTACAACGAAAAGTGAGCACAACTAACGTACTTCCTCTACAGTATTACCTAAATTAAATTAAAATGTATATATATATTAAATTTTTTACACATAAGCTTTCGGAGTCGTCTAACAGTACTACTACAATACAAGCGCCATCTGCTTTGTTAACACAACGACGTGCCACTACCATAGGCAATATACCACCGCCCGGCTCCGTTAGCTCAACATCCACGCAAGGTTCTACACATTCGCATTCCTCCTTAACGCAGGCCAATCTAGCGCGCATTAACACGGCAAACGAACAAAATTGTCATCAAGGCAAGGTGGCGCTACATCAGACATTAAAGAAGACGCCTATAACACAGTCGCATCATCAACCACCTGAAAGTGTAGCCGATGCTTCCTATTATAGTAGCGTACTTAACTCCTTTGGCAGCAATGATGTCGAACAAAGTGGCGGTGGTAGTGGTAATATAACGTCAACATCACAAACCAACTGTGCGGCAACACAAAACACTTGGCAATCAAATCAGTACTATAGATGAATGGGAAATATTAACAACATACATCTGGCATTTGTGACTGCAACCAAGGCGAGGCAATGATAATGCCACATACATACATATATATGAATAGCTGATGGTGACCAATGATGTTTGTTATTTTTTATAAGAATTAGCGTTAAACACTATCAGATAATCATAAGACAAGAAAAAACCAATATCGATATTACTTGAATAATATCTAAAAAAAAAAAACAATGACATTTAAACAGCTGTTGGCAATTCATGTAACACCGTTCTTCGACTTTGTTTACGAATAAATAACGTTTGTCGTTCTAATAGAAACATCCAAATCTCAATAAATTTTAAGTGTTCGTGGCCGAACTTTTAATTTAATATTTATAATATAATGCACCGGTTGTCTTGTTTAAAATATACAATAACAATTATTTTTGGAGTATATATTAAATTTTATGTGTAATGTGTGTTCTTTTAAAATGCTTTTTCATGGAAGCAGCTGTGCGGTAAATATTTATGTGTATCTAAACAAACTTTTGTTTGTCATTGTGATATACATAGTGTTTGCTTATGGGAATACTCTAACAAGTACCAAAATTGTAATAAATTGTACATTTAACTTAGCAATAACTCTCGAAAGAAAATCACTTTTTAATTTTCCAAAATAAACACGGCTTGTCAATGAGGAACTTCCTTATATTTTTTATAGCTTTTCAAACTGATTGATACACTCAATGCATGCGTATTAATAGTTTTATTTTGCAAATAAGTTATAGGCAATTTTTTTACATGTTCCAACAAACTTAGTTATTATTTAAGAAGTAAAAAAGAAATACATATCACGGATGTTCTCTCTCTTATAACATTAAGATGCTTAACTGTCACGGGTAAATCGAAAAGGCAACCTACATACCTACAGCGCTACACATATGGAGATATATGTATATATATATTTTTTTTATGCTCGTCGACAAGTCCGTTATGTGTTATCTCACTTTCGAACGTGTAATTGTAAACGCATCTATTTGATTTCTTTCTTTTTAAATATAAGGTATTGTGATGTACTCTAATCAAAACAATATCGCTTTATTTTTCGTTTTTTTTTTTTACAAGTAGATCACTCCCAGTTTATTCACATTTACCACTGCTAAGAATGTAACTAAACTTCTTAAGTGTGCATTCAATTTGTGGTGCGTCTTTTTCATACGAGTGTTTACATATACATACATATATATACTATTATTCGTGAAAAACAAAATACCAATTTACTTTGTAACGCTTTTATATTAATATACCTACTGCTTAGACGTACCGCTCAGGTCGATTAGGGCGTCACTCATTGCCGTATTCGTATCAGTATTTACATCATTTCTAGGCGGTGGCGCCGGCATTGGTATCGCTATCGTACTCATTGTACTGATCATACGCGGTTCTGCACGTACACTCGTTATAGGTGATGAAATGTTAGCGCTAATATGCTGTGATTTGCCCATAAAAGAGGGATTTAGTAATGCCTCTGGGCTAACATGCTCTGGTGCATGTTGTTGTGTATGTCCATGACCGTGTGGGTGACTATGACTATGCCCATGACCATGACTATGATGTCCATGCTGTTGACTGTGATGATGTTGATGTTTCTGATGATGATGATGATGATGCCCAGACATAGGCGCTCCACCACTGCTGACTGTTGGAAACGATTTCGGCAATTGATTATGCCGCGCTGCATCTGTAGATTTTAAGCGTTCACTCAATGCCTTTAGAGCGATTTGTCTGCAAACACAAAGAAAAAATTCAGTTCAATTTAGTATAAGTCATTTTGTACTTGCATACCTTCGTCGTTCTATATCATGTGCATCTGCACCAGGTATTTGTATGGATATTGAAGACAAACTTCCAGCTAGAGAAGATGCACGTGGTGGCGCTGGTATTTTGACAATGCCCAATCTTAAGCAACATATATAGATGGGATTTACCAGAATACTAATTACAGGCTGCATGACATTTGGAAAGAAACTGGCAAATGTAAAACTTTCCGAGCTATCACCACGCCCATTTGGATGCCATTGATAGAAGCGTAAATAAACCCATGCCACAATAAGACCGGAACCGAACATTGTTGGATATGTACCATCCAATAGTTTAATTGCCCACATAAGAATTGACGCCACCAACACAGTTAAGGGCACGTTTCTATAAAGCATATGACAGTAATTCTTTACAATAAACCAAAGCTTCATAATTACCTATTAGTTAATTTGCCCCACCGCGTTTTGAAAATTAAATGATCGGGCATTATTTGTCGTACTGCCACACAAATACCTGCTACGTAGCCGGCCAGTCCATGAATGTGTACGTCGAAAAGTATACTTTCATTATCGGTCACAACAAAATACAACAGATAATATATTGTTGTAAGTATGGATACACCAAAATTTGTTAGAGCAAAAAACTTGAACATTTCCAATTGTCCCCATAATGGTTCCAACATTTTGCCACATAGTCCCACGGTGACGACATCGACAATCACTTCCCACCAATGTAATTCAATAAAACAAAATGTAAATGCTGTCCATATCCAGAACTCAGCATTTGGAAGTATTTTGCCTGGAGTGACACTCAACAACCGCACAGCGGTCTCCGAGTACGAGAGTAAATATCCAAAGCCAGTGACCACACAGATAAGCGTAATAACAGGCGATGTGTTGTGCAGCAAAGCTGAAAACTGTTGTTGCAGATATTGTACATTTCGATGGTACGCCGACATTATGGTTTACGGTATGACTACCACTTTTCTGCACAAAAATTGAACTTTTTCAAAACATTGATATTAAAAAGTCTAATAAAATTGTTGCTTCCTAAATAAAAATTGTATGTGATTCCTTAACAAAAGTAAAATGATTAATGAGGTTGCCATATTTTGTAATATAATTGATGCACATTGGGTATTCGGTTTTGATCATAATTTCAACAATTTGTGATAAGCTGTAATTAAATAAAATTTTAGTTTTTGCAGTTACTTTTTTTTTTATTTGTTCGAATATAAGAATCCTATTTACTATATAGGGTTAGTAAAATAATATAGCAAAAATTTGATAATAAAAAATACGATTTCTTTTTCACTTGTGTTCCCCTGTATACTTTGTACAATATTCGAACCAAGAGAAAATAAATTCAAATATTTTTGATTTTAATTGTTTTTTAGGAAATACAAATAGCTGTATTATTGTACAAATGTAGAAATAATATTCGTTAATATTGCAATAATTAGATGCAACTTTGTTAAAAATAATCGTATATTTTAATCCTTTCAATACAGCACTTATGCCCCTATATAGTACGATTGGCTGAGTTAGATGTAGCTATGGCCGATATACAAGTATACCAGTGCCTTAGTTTTTGAGATATTGATCTGACATTTTGCATACGAACTTTTCTCCACAAGTAGCTCCTTTTTCGTGGAAATCGTTGATATGGAACCACTATAAGATATGGCTGCTACAAAAACTGAGCAATCAAAATCGTATCCTTGTTTAGAAAACTTTTTTGTTTCACAAATTATCTTCACGAAATTTGGAATGGATTAAAGTCCAGGATAACGGTAAAATTTCCAGTTCCAGATTGGACTATTACAGCATATATCTAGCTGCTCGAAGTTTTTCTGTGACCACAGGATATTATTTCACATATGCATGTATGTAAAATTTCCCGGAGCGTTTTCTGGGACTCTTCCACACAAATCACTCACATTATTGTGTAATCTCATTATTGATACCGTATAAAAAACATATTTTTTAGATTTTACGATTTTTTATTAAATTTTAAAACTTTTGTTTTTCTTCATTTTATTACAACTTAATATTAAATGTCTAGCTTTATTATTATAACTTCATTTCGCTTCTGTATAAATTAACTATTATGTAGATCTTAATATTATTACATATCATTACATTAATTGTTTGCCCTGACTGAATTTATAGCTAGACAACCACTAATACATGATAAGCGTTGTGAAAACATTTAAGCTGTTGCAGTAACGCATACACAATTAACATAATAATTGAAATAATATTAAATTTAACATAAAGAAAGTCTATTATTTGTTTGTATGAAGTTTAATATGTTACTGTTCTTGTTGTTACTTCCATATCACCGCGTTCACACAGCAATGGATTCGTTGCGATTTCGCAAATAAATGTAAAAAAATAACACATTTACAAATTTTGAAAGAAAAATCTAAAAACGACCATAAAATTGGACGCAATTGGTATTAAAAACAAATCATAATAATGATGACAGAGCCAACTCCTTTGTTTTTTATGTGGAAATGTTTGATGTGTGCAATTTGTGAGGCGAGTTAAGGACTTGAAAGTATGTTGAATTTTGAGTTCAACTCTGTCCGTACAGGCGTAAATCTTACATTCAATGATGGAACAAATGTCTGGAAACAAGTAACAGTACATATGTAGCGTTAGTCGTTGGGCTCAAAGCAAACGCTTACTTCGAGTGAGTTATATATCTCATAAATAACATCGTTTAATTAATGTACAAAGCACCAACAACTTAAAACAGTAAAGTGCCCATGCCACCCATTTCAGATTGCTCCTTAACGAAGATTTCGAAGTATTGATAGATGATGGTTACAGCCAGCAGAATACCGGTACCTGAGCCAATGGCACCCAAAAAGTCAGCCATGACAGACAGCGCACCAATGCAGAGACCACCAAACGCTGCCGCTGTTGGGATGTAACGGTTCAGTTCGTGGATCATGGAGTTTTCACGATGGCCACGCATTACCATGTGTTGTTCCTTCAATTGTTTGGCAACCTATAACAAATGATAAAAAAATATATATAATAAACATTATATTAATAACTATACAATAAACAATAATACATTCGGTAATGATATAAACTTACATCCTTGGCTGAGCTACCAGACACATCGATCCATGTTTTCGAGAAGAAGGCACAAGATCCCAACATGAAGACAATGTACAAAATAGCGTGGATTGGATCGGTTAAGATGTGTCCTACACTCTCTGGTGGCGACAGGTAGTAGCACAGACCGCCAATTGGGTAGGAGCGAGCTGGGCCGCCACCACCAACATCAGCCCATACGCCGAGTAGATTGATGAAGACATTACCTTGGAACTTGACAGCCAACATTTGGGAGATGACATACAAGTTAGAAACTAAGGCCGATTGTAGAATGATTGGAATGTTGGAGGTGTAGAAAAGCTTAATGGGGTAACTGCTGTATTGTCCACGGTAACGTGCCGATTTCACGGGCAAATCCACGCGGAAACCTTGGAAGTATATGACAACGGCGAACACCAAGATTGTAGCCAATAAATTCATCAAATTTGGCAAATTCTGACGATAGAAAGCTTCGCGCAAAGCACGCACTTTATCGTTGCGTGTGGCCATCAAATGGAATAGAGCTATTACGGCGCCTTCAAATTCAGTGCCACGTCCTGTTGTGACTGTGGTCGGTGAGAATGCCTTCCACACAATGGTCTCGCAAATATTGGTAGCAATGAAGAGTGAAATACCGGATCCCAAACCGTAACCTTTTTGCAGCAATTCATCAAGCAACAGCACAATCAAACCGGCAGCAAAAAGTTGAATGATAATCAACAAACAAACACCAGCGCCAATTTCTGAAGGATCTCCGTACATGCCAGTCATGACGTAAACGATAGCTTGGCCAATTGTGATAACCATGCCGAACAATTTTTGTGCACCGTTGAACAATGCACGATCTTTGGGCGTATCACCGACCTCAATGATTTTGGCACCCGCCAGCAGCTGCATAATCAAACCAGACGTCACAATTGGTGAAATACCAAGTTCCATAAGAGTACCACGGTTAGAAGCCAAGATCACACGAATCCAGTAGAATGGATCAGCTGAGTCTGAGCTCATAATGCCGAAAAGCGGGATTTGGCAACAAACCAAGAAGATGAATAGTGTTATAGCAGTCCATAGCACCTTCTCCCTGAATTGAATCTAATGGAATATAAAAACAAAAAATAAAAATTATGTCAGCTGTGTGATTGGACCAATTAATTGGTAATGAATTAAATTATTGGAAATAAAGGTATAAAATTATGTTAGTTAAGTTATCGGCCTTATTACATTATACTACATATGAATCTAAGCTATTTGAGATTAACCTAGTTTTTTTTTAAACTACGTATGCAAAGGCGATTTGATAAGGTCATTTTTCATTCTCTTTCCCTCTCTCTCTCTCTATCAAACACTTTAACGTGAAGATCTTTTATTTTTTTTTTGATAGGTTTATGTTATTTCTTTACTACGTCGGCAACGTGAAATTTGCTGGAGAAATCGTTGCCGACGACGAACGATGACGTTTATTCGGCAAAGCCGAACAGCAAACAAATCTGTGGCACACGTAGCGCACAAACTGTCAAAATGTGACACTTGTAGCAGCGAAATACAACTTCGTTTATACAAAGTCATATGAAGTAGGCAACAAAAAGAAAAGAAATAGTTTGTCCAAAATATGAAATTCGGTCTACTTATATATATATATTTATAAAATTTTTGGAAAAAATATGAAATATAAGAAAAGGCAATTAGTTATAATGAGAATGCTCATTGCACACAAAGTAATTGAAAATTCAGTGACCGTGTGAATATTTGCCCTAGCGAATATATGATTTTACAGCATTTTTATGTTGAATTTATACTTAATTACTTATATTAAATGCTTGCGTGGCTGCTGTAATCAAACACTAATAAGTGCATATCTTAATATATATACATAATTTCGATCAAAGTTTCTGGTTTAATTGAAGAAATGTGTTTTTAAAAATGTCTCTAGTAATATAGCAAAGTTTATTTCTTCTATTTTATTTATAACTTACCTTTCGCTCCGGCTTGGCGATTTCCGGGAGTATGCTGCAGAATGGCTTAATAACTTCGAGGAATTTTACTGCAAATCAGAGAAAACCCAAATTTTAAAATACTTTTTTTTTTTACTCAAATTGCATTTAATAATATAACAGCATTCCATATTAACACAATGAGCCATTATTAAGTTTACTTTACGAAGACACCCGAATTTGTATACGTAAGCAAATGTATAACGATATTTATTCCTTTCTCTCTACCGCTAGTGCGATGAAAGCTATAGAGAAGCGAAAGCACCGCACCTTCCACCACCTTCACAAATGCTTTGTATGAAACCACTTCATAATTTTAATATTGTAATTTTTAACCGAAACACATTTATAATTAAAGTTTATTTGACGCGAATTTACTTACTTCCCATTGTGGCGCTTTATTTCCGTGTGTACCTAATAATTAAATGAATGCAGTTCTTCCGAAAATGCACAGAACTTAAACTTTCCAATTCTAACACCAATAAGCGTAAACACACGTCCAACGCAATCAAATTTCTCAAATGAATGAACGAACGAATCACAAATGAACAAGAAACGAAATCTTTGCTATGCGCTGTCGACTTTTACGAGCGATTTGCAGTGTTGTAATAAATAAGTAGGGACCAAAGAAGTAGAAATGTCAAACAAAACTGTTTTGTATATGACATAATATATATAAAATAAAGTCGAAACTATGCGCTATAGTCTTGTAGCAACAAATTTAACAATACACGAACTAAATATTGCGTAGAAATTTATGCAGCTGCATATTTAATTAATTTTACCAAGTCAAACTACAATTATTTTGACTATACTAAAACTTAGTAATAATAAATTAAAATAGCACCTTTGCAACCCGTGGCAGCGCGCTGTCAAACCATTCGTGTCTAATGTCGCATGTAGCTGCTCTCTTTCCACTTTCGGTGTATATAATGCCTTTGGTATGAGCGGTTGTCAAATGTTACACGTCTGACAAGTATTGTTCACGTGACGAGTTTTCAGTGCTTCCAATTGGCTGACAACAAAATGTCAAACTGCACTGTGGAGAAAATTCCAATAAGAATTTTTTTTGAAAAACTACTTGGAAAATGTAGTTCACAGTGAAGCTTCTGCAATTATAACTACGTTGAACTGTAAGAATAAGCAGCTACTACATGTATTTTTAGTAACTCTTAAGTATTTTTTCCAGCAATAATAATATTTTTTTAATTTTATTTAAAAGCTTATTGACCATATTAGTAAAAATATTTTTTCAGCATTAATAATATTATTTTTTAATAATAATAATAATACTATTATTTTTCTTATAGAATGAACAGCTTTTAAGCTAATAAATTTTTGTTTGCTTATCGAAAGAATCTTTGGTGTAGGGGGCCTAACTATCTTTAGGTGTAGGAATATGTGTGAATTCTTCGATTTTCAATTATTATATTTATTTAACCTTACGCGTATTTGACTTTTTATAAATTTTCCTATTAACCAGTAAAATATTGTTTTATTTTTACATTTATAAAAAATGTAACAAATCTAATTTTGATTAATTATATTATTGGTATTTTTATTATCACTTTTAATTAAAAAATATTTTTTATTATTATTATATTTAATAAAAAATTGTTTTATCGTTTATACATAATTTTATATCCTCTCAACTCAACTCCGAAATCGATAATGTGAATTGTGACTAATCGTGGAGTTCACTTAGTTACTCCCACCACTAATAAAGTGCAATTTTTTCTGATAAGATCAGCTGCATTTCCTGCTGTTCAAACTCTGTTATTATTGTCAATACAAATCGATTTAAAATAAAAATACATCGCTTTAAAGTAAAAAATAAGTATATATTAACGAAAAACCATTAAAGGTGACGCATTCAACAAAATCGTCATAAATAATGAGTATCGATGACGTTATTTACGTCCTTTGTCTACTCGGTTGCATTGGTGCGGGACATTACGTCAAGAAGATAGGCGATGAGACACAACGAAAATTTATCAGCACCGGTCTCGGTTTGCTGGTGGTGTTTATTGCATCGGGTTACCATGCACTACACTGCATTATATCGACAACGATTGGCGCGCTCGTAGTTATCCATATGCACCCAAGGTACTGTTAACCTTTGAACTTAACTATGTTTAAATGTATTCATTTAACGACTTTGTTCGCTTACTTTTAGTCGTGGCCATTTGATTACATTTTGTTTGATGTTCGGCTATTTGGTATTCTTCCGCTTAGTGCACGTATTTGGTTTGCCAAATTATCCTGGACACACCAATATGATACAAATGATATTAACATTAAAGGTATGTAATATACGTGTGTGTGTTTATATATACGCTAACTACATATATGGTTTCTAAATTAGGTTTCGGGTGTTGCTTTTGAGAAAACGGCTGCGTGGAAAAAGTTACGACAGCGTGATAAAGAAATTGCCGAAAGAAAGAGCGGTGAAGTTACAAACGCCACTGAGCCACTTGTGGAAGTAACAGATTATGATGTGGAGTTGCAGGATATAGGATTTGCTGAGATCTTCCATTATTGCTTCAACTACATAGGAGTATTGACAGGTATGAGCATACTAATGCATTGTGCATATACATGTACATTTGTTTTTTTATCAATTTCAGGCCCATATTACCGTTATCGCACATATCTCGACTACTTCGAGATGCCATTCAAAGATTATGCACCGCACATAAGCGCAACAATAGAAAAGCTTAAATATGCCGGTCTCTATTGTTCACTGTATCTTGTAGCAAACTACATATGGCCCCTAGAGGTAAGTTATTGCGCATTTTATTAACCACTTACTTATGTAAATCTTCAATTCATATTTTTCAGTATGCCTTAAGTGAAGAATTTTATCAAGAGCGTTCATTTATATATCGGCTTATGTATGTGTGGCCAACATTTTTCACGTTCCGTATGCGTATTTACACCGGCTTGACGCTGAGCGAATGCGTCTGCACAATGGCTGGTTTTGGCGCTTACCCCGATGAAGCGGATGCCACAAATGGTGAAGGACCACGTAAGCAGTACGCACATTTGAGACGTGATGCCGACAAGCGTACTTACAATTTTACTACGATTGTAAATACGCGTGTGCGTAGCGTAGAGACTTGTTGGACCTTCCGTGAGGGCATGAAACACTGGAATATATGCATACAGTATTGGTTGGCAGTGAATGTTTACAAATTATTCCCAAGCAAGCAGTACAGGTGCGTTGCTTTTGTAGTTGTAACAAAAAAGTCTTGTTTATAACTGTGTTCAATTATTTTTTAGAACTATCGTAACATTGCTTTGCTCAGCCTTCTGGCATGGCTTCCGTCCTGGGCACTATTTCTGCATTATGGGTGCGCCATTTTACGTTTCTTTAGAGGATATGTGGAATAAGTTGGTGCGCAAGGATGCTACTGGACTACAACGTCAAATTATTGATGTCCTCTTTTGGATAGCGAAATTTTTTGCTTTCAGTTATCTCGGCATCTCATTTCTATTAGCTTCGTTTTCGAATATTTGGAAATACTACAGTTCAGTGTATCATATTGGTTATGTGGAATGGTGTGTCTTTATGGTATTGGGTAAATATCTGTTAAATTTGAAAAAGTCAGCCGAAAAGCGTCAACAAAAGCAAAAAGAGGTTGCAGAAAGCGAAAAGGAGCAATTGAAAAAAGTCGCATAAGTCCAGTAAACGGCCTTAGATGTGTAGTACTAAAGTTTATATTTATATATGCGCTATATTAGTAACTATATACATGTGACGTTATGGTATTGTGTACCTTCTGACTACCAAAGTGGTACACAAATGGTATTTTACATAGCTTTATTGTGTATCGGTCAATTTGAAATGGTGTATCACCGTATTGAGCATATTTTAACTACTATGCCAAAATTTCCAGTACTTTAGTTTTTACTAACTAATGACTTTTATGCGTATCCAAACACAAGTAATTACCAAAAAATATATTATATTAAATAATATTGTTGTTCTAGATTAGACAAGTATTCATTTGGTAATAATTCGTATTCAATAGTTACGTAAAGAGTGTAATGCAGTTATACTCATTTTTAGAGACTATTAGCACAATTTTTTTTTGCAGATTACAAATGCAATTTTGATATTTTAGCCTTTTTTATTTTTTTTTTTTACAAATAAATTAATTTTAGTTTCTTCTATAATAGTGGTTGTTGTTTTAAATTAGATTTTTTATTTTTTTACAATTTATTTTATTTTCCTATGAATTTGTATGTATTTGTTTTTTTTTTTACAAATAAATAAATTTTATTTTTTTTTATTATACGATTGCTTTTTTAATTTTTTTTTCAAATTTGTTACTTGTAATTTTATTTTTTCTAATTTATTATTTTGTTTTTTATAAAAAATTAGTTTTAGTTTTTTTATAGGATTGCTTGCGTTGCTTCAAATTTGTTATTCGGATTTTTAAATTTTTTTTTACAATTTACATATGTTATTTTTTTATACCTATATGTAATTTTTAATATTATTTTCTTTTTTACTAATAATTTATTTAATTTTTATATATAGATTTGGTTCTTTTTTTCAAATTTGTTATTTTTACTTTTTTTAATTTTTTTTTACAATCGTGTTATGATATTTTTTATAATTTTTTAATTTTTTTCTCAAATTTATTATTTTTCTTTTGTTTTTTACAAATAAATTGATTTTAACCTTTTTTGGTTTTGTTTGCTTTTTTCAAATTTTTTATTTTTTTTTACAATTTTGTTTTGTGTTATTTTTTTTTATAAATTTGTAATTTTTCGTTTTTTGTTTTAAAATTTATTTTTTTTTATATTTTTTTTTTTTAGGAATTATGTTATTTTTGTGTTTTTGTTTGTTGTATTTTTATTTGTCAGTTTGATAAAAAATTTTACGTTTAATGTTTTTATATTTCTTATGTTTTGGCGAAGTAAACAAAAAAAAAATAAATAATATATAATTATTTTTAAAAGCAGCTTGCCATATTTTTTTATTTTTGAATTATTCTACTACCTATAGACTAAAGACCATAACCCTGACAATTTAGTTAAAATTTATAAGTAAAAAGTAAATTTAGTTTTTAAGCTTGTACGCTTGCGCACAATAAATTATCGTGCAATATGCGCCTAAAACAATGTTTATACTACAACGCTGTTAAACGAAGATGTTTTTATTTTTTAATAACTTTCTGAATTATAATTCAAATTTATACACTCTATTTTCAATAAAAAAATATTCTTGGATGAAATTAAAAAATAAAAAATTATTTAAAAAAATTGAGAGTTGTAAACATTTTTTCTTAATTAAATTTTTTTTTTATTTTTTTTTTTAATTTAAAAAATTTTTCTTTAAAAAATAAGTAATATAAATGCTAAAAATCACAATTTAACTATTATGAGGAATATGTGTTGCTTAGTGAATGATTTCTGATTTATAATATTTAGAAAGGACCATCCAAGTTCTTAAAAACATTTAAACGTTTTGAGAAATTTATTTATTTTTTTACTACAAAAAGCAATTTTGCTTACCCATTTGTTTTGTTGAAATATGCAGGGTTGCACATTTTATGTTTGAACAATTTTGGATTTTCTATTTTTCTCGATTTTAAAAATTTAATTTAAAATTGACATTAAATTTTCACTCCAATTTTGGAGTAACAAATAGAAATACTACTTTTCGAATTAAACGCTGAAAAAACATATTTTAAGACTTAAATTATAAAAAAAAATAAAATTATTATTTTTTTTATATACTTTATTTTATTTTTAGTTATTTATTTTCTTGTTGTATAAATACTATTTTTCAAATTAAATGCTGGAAAAAATATATTTTAAAATGTTAATTATTATTTATAAATTAATATAAATTATTAAGTTTTTTATATTTATTTAACTTTGTTATTATTATTTTTTATTAATTTTTAGTTTAATTTTTTTTATTTTTTTTATTATTTTTGTTTTATTTATTTCAGAAAAAGACTCTCTTCCTTAAAAAAATTTAAAAGTTTTGAAATTTGTATTTTTTTTTATTAAAAAAGTATTTTCGCTCACACATTTTTTATTGTATAATGCGGGATTTTTTAAACAATTTTTGGACTTGGAATTTTCAATTAAAATACTCGAAATCTTATTTTAATTATATTTTTAGGTCCAATCGTCTTGTATTAAAAATTAAGATTTTAATAATTGGAGTAAAAACACTATTTTTTAAATTATGTGCTGGAAAAAATGTTTTTTAAAATTTTATTTATTAACAAATTTAAATTAAATAATTTTTGTTATTTTTTTTTTTTAATTAAATTTTTTTATATTTTTTATGATTTTTTTATTTAAACAATTTTTACTGAGATTTTAATAATTGGAGTAACAAATAAAAATACTGGTTTTCAAATTAAATGCCTGGAATAATATATTTTAAGATTTTAATTTTATCTAAATTAAATTATTTTTTTATTTTTAAATTATTATTTTTTTTTTAAATTTATTTCTATTGTTTTTATTTTTATTTTACTTATTTTTATTTTATTTATTTTTTTTAATTTTTATTTTTTTCAAACGAATTATTTTTTTGATATCTACAAGTTTTAAGAGGCTTTTAAAAGCGTTTTACTATGAAACAATAAAAATTTTTTAAACAACTTTATATAAAATTAGGAATTCAAACACTTGAACGCTTTTGTGGAATAATATAATTTTATTTATTTCTTCTTGTTTTTGTAAAATTAAAATTGTATACATACCAAAGACTAAGATTCTAATAGCTTTCCTACTAATATGCGAACTCGCTTGAGTATATAAACTAAATTAACTAACGATAATTAATGCTTGTATGAATGCATATACATTCATACATATATGTGTGTATATATTATATAAATATGTAGTATATTTCCGTATATATTAATATATTTATCAAATACTAACAGCTATTTTAATATGTACTTTATTTAATAAAATGAAATAAAATTCGTTGACTATACAAAATGCTTACAAAAATAAAAAAGTGAAAATTAAAAGAAAAAAACAAATGTGAAATGCGATGTAATATTACTCTATTTAGTAGTGTATTTTAAAAATTATGCGTTGTAATTCGATTCGGGTATTCGATGTCAGCTCGAATTAACCGGCGAAGACATCTACATACATACATACATTCCGACAAATGCCGCAACAGTTAATCCAACACCTGACGCACCCACACATACATGCATTAACATGTATAAACATGCATGTATGTGCACATGTACTTTACATAGTAGCACCAGTTGCAGTTATTTCAGGCTTCACTATAATGAAATGTTTTGCTTAGCGAGCGAAAACAGATTTGAGACACCAGTTTATGGCATACCATCATTCCTTTGCAGCGACGCCGCTCACTGTAGCAGTGCACAATCTCAAAATGGCAAGAGTTGCAGTGTTTAAGGTTGATTCCAACAAAAAGGGTTGCAATTTGGCTTGCAAAAATATGTGAGGTTATAGGAAAGTGGGTGCAGCGTCATGCTGATGAAGGTTCATCTGGAATGAAGAGGGGAGAAAAATTATGAATTCGATAAAGAAATTAAATATAATAAAACAATTAAAAATCTATATCAAAATATAAAAAGAAAATATAATCAATAAAATATCAAAAGAACATACTATATAATAAAATTAAAAAATACAAATAAAATAGATAAATAAAGTTAAAATATATTAAAAGGTAAAAATTATTTTTATAAAATATAAAAATTAATTCTATTAAAAACATATTAAATAATAAAAAAAATAATATTAAATGAAATAAGAACAAATTTAAAATTATATATTAAAAATAAAAAAAATATGATAAAAAAATAAGCAATAATGAATGAAATAAAAGACATAATGGAAAGAAAATAATCAAATTAAAAAATAAAAATAAAATAATAAATAAAGTTAAAAATATATAAAAAGGTGAAAATTTTTTGTTATAAAATAAAAAAATAAATATAAATAAAAGCATATCACATAATAAAAAAAAAATATTTTCAATGAAATAAAAATTAAATAAAAACAAATTTAAAGTTATATATTTTAGAAACAAAAAAATTATGATAGAAAAATATACGAGAAAGTTTATTAAATACAACAATGAAAAGAATAAATATTTTAAAAGATATTTGAGAAAATTAAAAAATAACAAGTAAGGAAGGGCTAAGTTCGGGTGTCACCGAACATTTTATACTCTCGCATGATAAAGTGATAATCGAGATTTCATTATCCGCCATTTACATATTTTTTTATTTTGCTGTACAATTAATTAGATTAGATTAATTTGTGTACTTTGAGTATTGAATTGTATTTTCATTTATATGTACGTATTATACAGAGAAAGCATCAGATGGAATTCAAAATAGCGTCATACTGGAAGAAGGCGTGGTTGTGAACCGATTTCACCCATATTTCGTAAATGTCATCAGGGTGTTAAGGAAATATTATATACCGAATTTCATTGAAATCGGTCGAGTAGTTCCTGAGATATGGTTTTTGGTCCATAAGTGGACGACGCCATTTTCAATTTAAAAAAAAAAGCCTGGATGCAGCTTCCTTCTGCCATTTCTTCCGTAAAATTTATATATGTAAATGCCTGAAGGAAACGTTTCTGTAGAGTTTGGTTGACATAGCTATAGTAGTTTCCGAGATATGTACAAAAAACTTTTTAGGGGGCGGGGCCACGCCCACTTTTCCAAAAAAATTACCTCCAAATATGCCCCTTCCTAATGCAATCCTTTGTACCAAATTTCACTTTAATATCTTTATTTATGGCTTAGTTATGACACTTTATAAGTTTTCGGTTTCCGCCATTTTGTGGGCGTGGCAGTGGGCCGATTTTGCCCATCTTCGAACTTAACCTTCTTATGGAGCCAAGAAATACGTGTTCCAAGTTTCATCATGATATCTCAATTTTTACTCAAGTTACAGCTTGCACGGACGGACGGACAGACGGACGGACGGACGGACAGACAGACATCCGGATTTCAACTCTACTCGTCACCCTGATCACTTTGGTATATATAACCCTATATCTGACTCATTTAGTTTTAGGACTTACAAACAACCGTTATGTGAACAAAACTATAATACTCTCTTTAGCAACTATGTTGCGAGAGTATAAAAATTGAAAGTATAGAAATAAATAAATAAAAATGAAAACAAAACAATGCATTTATGTATAATTAAAAAAAAAATAAATAAATAAATAAAAATAAAAACTTAATTTAAAATATATTAATAGGTAAAAATTATTAGCTATAAAATAAAAAACAAATATAATTAAAAATACATAGTTAAAAAAATAATATTAAATGCCACAAAAAAGATTTAAATGTATATTAAAAAAAATTGATAAAAAATGTATTAAATAATGAATAAAATAGTTTATGAAAGGAAAAAAATAAATAGAATAAAATAAAATAAATAAAAAAATTTAAATAAAACACGTTACCAAAATGGTTGCACATATAACCAAGAAATAAAAGCAATAAAATAATAAAAGCTAAGTAAAAATAAATATAACAATGAAAAACAATTAAAACTAAATTTAAAATTATATCTTAAAAACCAAAAAAAAAAAAAAAAAAAAATAGTTTAAAGAAAAAAATCTGTAAAATTTAGAAAATAAATTAGCAGAGTAAAAAAATTTTAAAAATCTGTTAAAAATTATAATATATGAACATATGTATGTACATATATAAGAAATTTTATTTATATTATATTTGATAAAAATAAAATTAATTAAAAAAATATATATAATAAAAATTAATAAAATATCAATAGCTTAAGTTATAAAAATAAATAAAAACCGTTTTAAAAAATTAAAAAATTTATAATCAACAAATAAAAGCAACAGCACAAAGCAGAAATCTTGCAAACAAGAGAGCTCTGCTGCTATTCACCTGTGACCAATGACATACGTCGCTTGACATCCTGTGTTGTATTATAAGCGCCACATTGCATACATTTCAAACCGATAAAATTGAATTTGGTCTTAGAGGTCTAAGAAAAAGATAGACAAACGCATCAATAAATCAGTGGCAGTGAGAAAAAATAATTTTATTGTTGTTGTAATAAAAAAGTCTACCCAATTACTAACACATACCTTATGACAGTCGTTGCAAAAAATATGTATACGTTGATTCTCATATTTCTTTGGTACCGGCAGGGACACCGCTTGCGCATCCAAGTACTCCCATAGTGCAGTCATATCAATTAACGATGTCTGACAAATGGGGCATGTATAGTGGCCCGAGTTGAGCAATTGATCAAAGCACGTCTTATGTAGTAGATGACCGCAATCGGGTATGTGACATGGTATACGTGATGTGTGTATGTCGCCCAGGCAAACGGGACAATGCGAACGTGAAATATTCTCGACGCACTGCCGATGAAGATAAATGATAAATGAAAAGAAAAATTCAATGAAATAAAAAGAAAATAACGGTCATATGGTTATGATAGTTATGTACATATGTATTATTATATTATTTACATTGTGTTGTATTATTTAATTCTGACAAAAAAGTACCCGGATATTTAAATATCCCTACAAAGTCTTCAAAGGCGGTCGAGAGTTCGTTAAAGGCATGCCTCGTTCTGGACCACCTTCGACCTCCTCAACCGATGAAAATATTAAAAAAGTGAAGATGGCAAGAGAGCTCGACATCTCTCGTGAGTGCGTTTGAATGATTTTGGTGGTTATTTTGTGTATGGTTTTGGTTCTTGCTCCACTCGTTCCGATAAAGCGGAACTTTTTTCAATAAGAGTACCGTAAATAGATCTCTTTGGACATAGTTGATCGTGCGAATTCCGTTCCCACATTAATGGAGAGGTATTTTTTTGTCACAATGTATATTAGTATAAGGCAAATCAGTTCTTACAGAGTGCCGAATCGAACAAACAATTGGCGTAAATGAGATCAGAAAGTAAAAGAGAATGACAAGCCGCTAAACTACTTTAATGAACTATGTGTTGGCTTCTCTTAGCTTCTTGTATTAAATTTAATTGGATATTTTTGTTCTTCTTGCTGTCTCATGTATGTAATTCTTGACATTGCGAACAAAAGAGAGATGAATTTCGACATAAGAGTTGCATTCCGACGAGATACTTTAATTTAAAGCAAGTTTCTCGCGTAACTAATCGTAGGCGTCTAGTAAAATCGTGTTTAAAAATCTTGATTTTGCTTACCCGATGTCCATCGATCTTCAATCGAATCGGCAGGCACATGTCGCACACTTTGCAATGAAAGAAGTTCTCAGCGCCACCAATGCGGCAAATGCCGCAACCGTTGCAGTGATATTGCTTCTTGTCGGTGTCGTCAAATAGATTGCAGATGAGGCAGGTGTACTGTAAATTATATTTTTTATTAGTTATTGTTGTTGTAGTAAGTAATGATGCCTACTGATCTAAAGTGACTGTTTACATCTTAATTTTTTCTAACCTTAAATTTAGATTAAAGCTTACAAAAATTTGTTTGAAAAAATTGAGTCTACATTTATTGGTGCGGTTTGACAAGAGGTTTCGTAACTTAATTCTTGTTCCATTGTTCGAATATTCCGAACGCCATGGAAAGCTATTGCCATACTTTTGAAGCGTACAATTTTTTTTTTTTCACTCAAATAAGTTCTTGTTGTTGTATCGGTTATTGGAGTCAGGTTAGGGTGGTAAGGTTCAGATAAGTTGTCATTGAGGTCCTCCAACGGTAGGGCTGTTTTGACGGGGACGGACCATAAGGAGAGAGTTGTCAGATGTGCGGGGTTAGCTGGGTAGTTAGTGCCATGCGGGGACTCGTTGCATTCTGGGCATATATTTGCTATGCCGGGGTCGATTCTGGATAAGTAGGAATTTAACCTGCAACAATATTCAGAGCGAAGCAGCGCCAGGGTCAGTCTCGATTCTCCCGTCAATTCGAGATCGTCGTCTAATATTGGTTTGACGCCGAAGTCTGGTCGGTCTTGTGTTGTCGACGTAGTTGAGGAAGGACCTCTTAATGTTCCTAGGAGACGGTTCCACTTCAAGCAGAGATGGTTTCTAGCAGAAACTGCTTGGAGAAGCGTTCAATATGCTCCTTAACGGGAAACATATGGGCCTCACTGTGTTGATGTTCGATAGGAGATATCAGGAGGCGTCCCGTTATAGTCCGAAGTGCAGTGTTCTGACATGACTAAAGCTTCCTCGTTTGCGTTTCACTGCATCCAGCCGACTATATTGGTGGGCCGTAATTAAGGATCGGCGGCCCATTGCCTTGTATGTTGCCAACTTGAGAATTTTGTTGCGGCTCTGTGCTGAGGAGTGAAAGAGCGCAGGCTATTGAGTGTCACGTCTAAAATCATAGGGTTATTGACAGTGGAAGTTTTAACGCTATCGACTGCAATATTAAGGTCAGGTCTGCACTTCTTTGTCCAGTTTGTGAATATGGTCTCAGTGGATTTATAGGTGCGAGTGTTAGGTTCGGTGCAGCGTGGAAGTGAGAAAGGTCGGAGAGGTAGCCGTTTGCTTTTGACCCTCAAATTGGTCGAACTGTGTGCCTGAAAACGTGTTTGTGGGGAGTTCCTTTTCATTGCTTTAATATGAAGGAAGCCCCAGCCGAAAGTCATCGTATTTTGGTGGAAGTTTATAGTGAAGCTGAGCGAACTTGCCAAAAGTGGTTTGCACGTTTTAAAAATGGTGTTGACTTGGAAGGCGAAGAACGATTTGGGCAGTTAAAAGTTTAGGAGGTGACACGCGGTAATAATTTTCCATCATGACAAAATTAAATTAAAAAAACAGCGGCTGGTAAGCCGTCTTATAGCTCAGACCAAGACCCTTCTGACTACCATTTACTTCGGACGATGTTATCCCTGGTATGCGGTTCACATCAGAGCATGGTATGAATTATTGGCTTAAGTAGTTCATTCTTCGCCCAGTTCTTTTGGGACGGATTCCTCAAACGGCTAGCCTATGCCTTATTTTATTCTTATTAAGTTCCGCAAGATTTCATAAGCTGTTACTATAAATAAAGTAAGTATATACGAGTACACAACACTTACCTTGCCAAATCGCGTGCCACAAGCCTCACACTGTTCCTGCACTTTCTGTCGTGTATTGCACTCGGAGCAAATCAATTCGGTTAATGTTTTACGATCGAAATGATGCGACTCATTTTCATCATGACAAAAACGACATTTGTAGAATTTATTACAGCAGGGTGTCTGTAAAGAGAAAGGGCAAAGTTTACTACAAAGTTAGAGAAAAAAAATTAGTATAAAGTTAGAGAGAAAATTCAGGGACTCAAAGACAAGGACTACCTAAACAATTAACCAGAACTGAAAACTATCTAGACTGTTTCAATTAGTAATGATCTGACAGAACTCGTGAGACTGAAAAATAATGTCCCACATAAGTAGTTGTAATTCTTCTTCTTGCTTCTAACTAGACGGTATTACTTCTCGATTCTAGATATATATTCTAACAGAGTTGTCACCTATTATAGAAATTAAAACTAAGCGAATATGATCAAATTTGTGCCAAATATCAGGTGTAGAACATAACTTTCCCAAAAATATTCTGTAAGTAAATTTAGACATATGGATTTTGGAAAAGAGTTGCCACCTGTCAATAACTGAGTAAAAATATTACAAAACTGTTGTATTTATATCGTTTAAAAAAAGCCCACATACTTGCAAAGTTTTCAATTCAGAAATACTTTGGAAATAGAGTTGCCACCTATAAAACAAGTAAAGTTTTGCGAAAATTTAAAAGTAAAAGTAAAAAAGTGAAAGTCTTCCAAATACTCTATAAATAAATTTTCTCATATTTTAGAACAGAGTTGCCACCTGTCGATAACTGAGTAAAAAATATTACATAATTATTGTATGTCATTTAAAAAAAGCCAACACATTTGCGAAGTTTTCAATTTAGAAATACTTTGAAAATAAAGTTGCCACCTATCAAAAAAATAAAATTTAGCAAAATATTAAAAATTGGTTGGTTGTAAATATAAATAAAGAGGTGTTTCTGAAAGTGTTTCACAAAGTACTCTTTAAATCAATGTAGTTATGTTTTAGAACAGAGTTGCCACCTGTCGATAACTGAGTAAAAAATATTACAAAATTATTGTATGTCATTTAAAAAAAGCCAACACATCTGCGAAGTTTTCAATTTAGAAATACTTTGGAAATAGAGTTGCCACCTATCAAAAAAGTAAAATTTAGCAAAATATTAAAAATTGGTTGGTTGCAAATATAAATAAAAAGGTGGTTCTGAAAGTGTTTCACAAAGTACTCTTTAAATCAATGCAGTTATGTTTTACAACAGAGTTGCCACCTGTCGATAACTGAGTAAAAAATATTACGAAATTAGTGCAAGTCATTGAAAACAAGGCGCCACAGTTGCGAAGTTGTTAATTCAAAAATGCTTTGGAAATAGAGTTGCCACCTATCAAAGAAGTAAAATTGAGCAACATATTAAAAATTGATTTTGAACAGTTTAAGAAAAAATCCCGAACAGCAGGTGTGAAATCTTCAATTATGGGTGTCTTAGAATGGAGTTGCCACATATTGAAAAGTTTCCACCAAACCTATCTTGCGATTTCCGTCTACTGAAAAGTATTCCGAAGTTAAAAAGTCTCAGTGAAAAGGCAATACTACAATTTTGAGCAAATTATTCAGATCTAGGAGTTGGATAAGGTATACATATGTATATACATATGTACATACATATGTACATACATATATACATACAAACTGACCGCTCAAAATCAATTTTTTGTCTGGAAAATATTTTTAATTGTGTGGGGGCGCTATAATACTTCAATGCAACCGAAGTTAACGTTTTTCTGGTATTTTATTGTTATAGTGACTCAAAAATATTCGCCATTCATTTTCATTATGTGATTCTAATCGGTTCTGTTAGTTAATTATATAGATAAGAGACCACGCTCACTCAAGTGCCAACTTCAATTATTTAAAAATACTTCAAATAAATAAATTACGACACAGAAAAAAAATTATATAAAAATAATAATAACAATAAATTAACCATAAATTAATGTTGATTCAATAAATTACATAAAAATTTAATTTTGAAGTGGTACTTGACAAAACCTCTCGACTGTATTATTTCGATAAGAAAAATTTTTTTCTTCATTTTGATAAGTAAAGAAAAAAATTGTCGCACAGATTCTCTTTTTTCATTTGTCCGGAAAAATATTTTCCATTTAGATACCAATTTAGACATTGTTAAATTTAAAGTGGCGCTGCTACTGCTGTGTTGTTTACTGTTAGTTAAAAGTGCTCGACGGAGCAACTCAATTAGAATAGCTAATATTAACACAACTGTAAATGTAGTAGCAATTTCCAGTTGTGCTTTGGTGAGCGTGATAAAATAGGTCTATTATGTACACACACACATACATACTTGGATAGAAGTACTTCATCGTGAACAATTGAGTTAATGAAATATTTTCTAATTATACGAAACCAGCTGTTAGGCGGTTTGTGTCGATTCTTAGTTCTCAAAACCCATAAGTGCTAATAATGCATGCTTTGAATGCCAAATGGATTTTAACTCAGTTAATAAGTTGTTGTTGTTGTTCTGGCGCTAGTAGAGTTGAGAGACCTTGGACTGGATATAATTGCGAATATTTTCCGGTTATGTAGACCTAATCGCAGTGAGAACAGAATTTATGAAATAAGGAATGAAGTCGATTGACTCTTGAATATCCTTCAATGGCAGACGCGATAGATTTGCTTAAAATATTGTCATGAACTGGATTTCAGTTCGATTAAGGCCGCTAAACCAAGAGCTTAGATCAATAATTCAAAGAGAAGGATTTTTTCTTGTCAGAAAGCCTTCAATCCAGAATTGCTCTCTAACACCATCTAATCAAATTCGGCTCAGACTGGGGTTTGAGTTCGATAAGGGCCGCTAAACCAAAAGCTTGGATCAATAATTCTATTGGAAGGAATTTTTCTTTTTAGAATGACTTCAATTCAGGATTGCTATCTAATACCATCTGATCAAAATTGACTCGGACTGATCCATTGAAACTGTGCGCGCAAACTGATTCGGTTAAACATTTTTTTTCTGGCGATTTGTACTACGCGTTCGAAGGAGTATACTTGAAATTTTGTGTTTCGGATTAAGTCATGGCTATGAAATAAATGAAAAGGTTGCAGAAGTGTTTGGAGAGTCTACTTTATCACGAACACAAGTATTCGAGTTGCACAAAACATTCTGTGGAGGTCCTTGAAGTCATCACATGCGAGTCGTCTATCCACATCCGTTAATGACGATAACATAAAAATGTTAAAGAAACAGTGCTTGAAAATCGTCGTGTTGGCACCAGGGAGAGGATCTCAACACCTCTTATGGATTGACTCAACTAAAATTACGTCCAAGCCGGCCCAAAATTGAGGTGATGCTCATCTTTTTCTTTGATTACCGTGGTGTGGCTCACCATGAATTCATTATACAGAGTCAAACTGCAAAGCAGAGGATCTCAACATCACTTAAGGATCGACTCAATCGAAACCACGTCAAAGTAGATCAAAAATTGAAGAGATGCTTATAGTTTTCTTTGATTACGGTGGTGTGGCTCACCATGAATTCGTTATACAGAGTCAAACTGCAAAGCAGAGGATTTCAACATCACTTAAGGATCGACTCAATCGAAACCACGTCAACGTCGCCCAGAAATGAAGGTGATGCTAATCGTTTTCTTTGATTACCGCGGTGTGGGCCACCATGATTTCGCTCTACAGGGTCAATAAGGAATGCTACTTGGCTGTTCTGCGGCATGTACGTGGAAAAATTCGTCAAAATCGGCGAAATTCGTGGGCTTTGATCGTTATAATGCAGAGCGGATCTCTTACTATTTGGGTTTCTGAGACTATATTGCCTAATAATGCTTTTTCAACCACCAGTTTTTCCTCTGTCAGGGTCAATAGGATAATATAAATATATTAATATTACATGTGTCATAGCGGTAGCGCCACTTGGGTGTTGAGGTTCGGATTGGTTGTCATCGAAGTCATCTAACGGTAGGCCCAGGAAACGTGCTGTTTCGAAGGAGTCGGTCCATAGGGAGAAGGGTGTTATTTGAATGGAATTCGTTGGGTATGCAAAGAGGTAATTAGAGCCGTACTCACTCATTTTACGATGGATATTTATTTGGTATGCTTGGGTAGTTTCTTTACTGTTATTTCGGCGATCTAACCCAGTTTGGATCGGTCAGGTTTCAGTATAAACGGTATAATTAAGATCTTAAACATGTGGAAATTCGAAAGTGTAGTGATTGTATTGAAGTTCTTCAGCCAGAGTCGTTCATCTGTAACTCGAGTATTTTCCATGATTTGAATAACAACGCCAAAATTCCTGACTAATCTAGTATTGGTCAGTCTTTATATGTTATATATGTAGTTCCTTTTAAGTGTCAAAGTGGGCATTGTCAATAGTGGAGCCTCCGTTTTTTCATTTAATTATCATAATTATATATTTTCGGAACTTAAAAATATGAAGTATATTCGAAGCTTTACATCAACTCCGATGAGTTTCGATATATTATATATATACGAATTTCCTGACGTCACAAAAGTAAGTTTTTACAAGAGATAACCATTAAAATGGTTCTATGAGCGAAAATCGTAAGGTTATAGAGAAAATAAAGTCGTTATTCCATTGAAAAATCAGCATTTCTTTAGAAGTGATCCTATTTTGATTCCGAATGTACTCTAAACACAATAAAAGGTAGTTTAGGTTACTTGCCTCTGCCGCAGCCTTTGAAAAACCCTTTTTGATCGTGGCACTGAATTATCAAAGGTCTAATGAAAGTGTTAATGGGCATCATGTAAAATGTAATTAATTATATGCAAATCTTTTCACGCACGCGTAGTTTTAGTGGAACAAATTTAATTAACAACATTTATCATTTATCGCTCACGTTTTTCACATTTAATCGATTACACGGCCGAGTAATAAATACGCATAAATATGTATGTTTGTATAGTATGCGGAACCAGGTACTTTTCTACCTCATTTACATCAAACAATTAATTAAATTAATTAACAGTTTTCAAGTGGGCAATTTTTCGTACTTAAAATATTTAACAAATCTATCGTTGTCACTGAAGCAATTATAACTGTCACAGATGATGAAGTTCAGTTTTTAGTAAGGGATTATACATATAAGGGGTATTTTAGAGCTATATGTTAGGTGATTTCAGGAAAGCTTTGCTGCAATCACTCTCCTTTTCTCTTCGCTATCTTTCTGAACGAATAGTCATAGGACGGAATCTCACACGGCAACTCGAGGATTTGCCTTTTGCGATGACCAAACTCTTGATGACAAAAACTTTCCGACATGCAAAAAAAAAAAGATTGAAATGACAAGTATTGTCCGACTATTTCAGCAGATGTCAAGTAACACCAAACACTGTCGGACATAAGATAAGCATGGAAAAATAAAGTTCATGACCGTCATTTACTCCAGCAGATGTCAAGTATTGATTGACTATCATAAAATTGAGTTTATCGGTAGCTTCTGGAGTACTATAACAAGTGAGGAAAGAGCAGTAGCTATGGATATCAACTGTAGGATAAGCGAGGCAAGAGTGGCGGCCTTGGACGGGTCACAAAAAGCACAAAGGTCTCGAACGCCATCACTTAGAGATTAGAAGCATAAGTGCTTACGAATTATTTGCAGAGTATTATGGCCATGGAGTTTAAGGAAACAGTACTGCAGAAAATAATGTGCAAAACTGGCGTGGAATAGGGCATACTCAGAGGGAGACCCAGACAGTATTATGAGGCTGTCTCTTGATTGGCATTCACAATTAAGATGTCGTCCGTGACGACCAAAATTAACATGGAGAAGGTCGATCCAGAGGGAATTAGCCGGTGCCAAAATTACTGGGGCGGCGCAAGTACTGGCCTCGAGTGACACGGAATAGGCCATACTTTGAGGAAGATCCAGGCAGCCTTATGAGGCTGTCTCTTGACTGGCATCCGCAATAAAGCTGTCGACCGTGACGACTAAAATTAACACGAAGAAGGTCGATTCTGAGCGAATTAGCCGATGCCAAAATTACCGCAGACGTCACAAACATCACAGTCCTCAATCGCTGCTTATTTTTCGGAGCGTCGATATCGGACCACTGTAACATATACTTAGCTGCCATACAAACTGAACGGTCAAAATCAATATCAAATCAAATAAAACATCTTTTTTCTTTATTAAATAAGCTTAACTCGACTTAAGGGCTAGCGACATCGCAAGATGACGATACTCTAACTACTACTAACTTTGGGGCATTTTATGTCGAAATATTAAATTGAAAGCGTACAAAATACAGCTTGTAAAAGAATTGAAACCGCCCCACCTTCCCAAACGATATTGCTGCGTTCTATGGTCTCTTGTAAAGAAGATCCGACGTTTCGAGCCAAATTCTGTTCAGCGATGAGGTCCACATCAGGCTCAATGGTCATGTAAACAAGTAAAAATTGCCGCATTTGGGACGAAGAGTAACCTGAAGTGATTCAAGAGCTGCCCCTTCAACCAGAAAAAATAACGGTTTGGTGTGGTTTGTTGGCCTATGGAATTATCGGTCTATACTTTTCAAACGGTGAGAATGCAATCGCCAATGGCGACCATAATCGCGTCATGGTGACTGAATATTTGACGTGAAAGTGAAGCTCGTGATATCGGCGATATTTAGTTTCAACAAGACGGCGCCACTTCACTTCAATAAATGGATTTATTGAGGAAACACTTCAGTGAGCAGATAATTTCACGTTTTGGGCCGGTTGTTTGGCTACCAAGATCGTGTGACATCCCACCGTTAGACTTTTTCCTGTGTAGATATGTAAAGTCTAAAGTCTATACGGACAATCCCGCTTCAATTCAGGCTTTGGAGCATAACATCACGCTTGTCATTCGCAATTTACCAGTCGAAACGAGCCATCAAAAACTGGACCCAACGGATGGATCTGAGACTTTGTCTCGGCAAATATTTGAATGAGATAATAAATTCCAAAAAATGTTCTTTCTAATGATAATAAACATTCTTTATCAAATTTGAGGTTTCTGTGTTTTCTTCTTAAAAAAGTAGGGAACCTCGTAATGGATCACATTTTATAAGAAATGCACTTCTGAAGAGTTTTATGGCTTCGGTGCAGCCGACGTTAAGCTTTTTTCTTGATTTTTGATACAAATTGAAAACTTTCTGTTTTACCATAATATTTATACATCGTCAGGACAGTACCACAGTGTAAGAACATTCCTTCCCCGTTCCTACGACAGTCGGGTCTACGTAATCGGAACGGACCCGGATTTTTATCCGGCCAAGGACTGTCAACTCGTCGTAATGCCGCAACCAGAGCATTCATTAAGTAGAGAAATGCGTTCCAAGTCTTTAAAATCTTTTTATTGAGCTGAAAACAATTTAATCGAGAGTGTTGGTAATAAGATATGTTTTCTATATAGTCTGAATAACTCGCCATTCTATGCTATCTTCAATACACACAATAATTTTTCCATCCAAAATTAAATGGCAGCTGGGTCTCTGGGTTCAAAAAGCAAAGGACTGACAAGTCAAAGCTGTTGGGTTTGACTTACACGCATCAGAACGACCTAAGAAGCTGAATCCAGGTTCAGCAAACATTCTAAAGGAAATAAAATTTTTAGCCTGAACCTTCCGTTAAACCGCAGACTGATTTCTCGATAAGTGGTTGAGGGCGACGAATTATAATTTTTATCGCACAAATTTCAAAGAAAAAACACGACTAATTCCTCACACTTGCAGCTTTGCTAATTAGTCAACAGGAACTGTGCGGTCATTTACTTATTACTGTCGAGTTGTAAAAAATTGCCGAATATTGCAGTCGAAACCATAAAACCGGTTAAAGTAAATAATGACTGTGTTCCACTGCTGCAATTCCACCTGGCAAACAATCATATAAATGCTACATACATCCACATACTGCCAGGGTTTAGTCGTTGCTAATGAGATCATTTTGTACAACAACAACAATGGTAAATACAAAGTGTGCAGTCAATTTACAGTTGGCAATTTGCACAAATAATTTGAAATCAAATAAACAGACACACACACTCATTCACTCGGCTCGGCTGTCTCCAATTTAATGGCCTGAGATAAAGATAAATTCAATTGACTCGCACTTTTTCTAAATTGTCGGCTTTTTATTTAATTGTTGCGCTCCCGGCACCTTCAAAATCTTCCTCGCCTTGCACGCACTTATTTGTATGCTTAAGTCGCACTTATGTGAATTAGATTGTAAACTTGTGCGAATTAGCTCTGGGTGATGCTCATACGTATATATGTAGTACATAATGTAAATATGAAGTTTTTGTTAATTATTATGTTGTATTTTTGTGTATTTTTCAGGGGGGCTGTTGGACATTTGAACTGTTAATTGAGCTGAACTTGGATATATCGAACGGCATTTATTAAAATAAAAAAATATTTTTAATCTAAGGGATAGGTGTCTACAGACCATTAGCAGTATTATGACTACCACTTTCAATAGAGTCCAGAATTGGGTATTACCAGCGGTTCTGGGGAGCAAACGGATTTGTTAGTGTTTGCAAGAAATCATAAAATTCCTCTGTGGACGTTCTCTTCTATAACTACGGAGGGGGTAGTCTTGGAAAGCAAACAATTGTGGAAGGCAGATGCTTGTTATAACCTGGTGGCTTCATCCCTCATCTCTCTCCTGCACTATTGTAAGACCAATTCTGCTCTACGGTCAAGTAGTATGGTGGACAGGCGTACGGAAATCTATCTACCCGAAACCAATGGAAAGGTTTCGGAGGCTCGTGGCACTGTGCATAATGATAGCTTTAAGAACAATTCCATCGGCGGTTCTTGAGCTGGTACTAAACCTGCCACCTATAGCCTCTTCGATGAAAACTACAAAATCGGCGGGACGACTACTGGTTGCAGGAGAATTTACATATAGAACCTTGGGGCATAGCTCGGTGGGTAATGGCGGTTTGGCAAACACCGACTACATGATCTCACTTTTCCACTGGGAGAGAAGGGTTAAAGTAAACAAAAAAAAAAAAAAAATATTGTATGGTTGGCGTAAAGATATGGGCCTCGAAAATGGACGATGGAGTTGGTGTGGGGATATATGTTCAGTCTTTGAAGCCAAGCAGCATTGAAGGCAGTAATCTCGTATTGCATATCGGCCGGAGACGTCTTGGGAAGTAGGACAGCAATGAAAAGTGCTGCCAGAAGTAAGCAACTTCACTTCTACTGGGTGTCAGCCAAGTAAGGTATGGAGGGCAATGAAATAGTGGACGTGGTCAACAGAGGAAAACCCATGTATTGTCTATACTACGATTTGGACAAAAGGATGGTAAAGAAAATCAAATCCCGATGGAACGAACTGCAAAAGTCATATGCAAATGGTAGATTGGAAGTACACAAAAGGTAGCGGGACACGTCTGTAAAATGGAGCTGACAGATCGAGAAGACTGCAGGAAATGACTAGAGCGAGGCACCACGGAAAAAATGGAGCATTTTTTGTGCACTTGTCCCGCATTGACAAGACTAGACTGTAACCAACTGGGGTCCCCACGGTATGATACTTTGGAAGAGATATCGATGGTGAGGCCATAGAGTCCGTTAAACTCCTCATGGGCCTAGTAACTGAACTCCATCTGGTATCGCAAAATACTAAAACTGGTCTTTGCGTTGCTCATTGACTTACCAGTTTAACGTAATTCAACCTTACCTAATAGTCAGCAACAACATCACGTAAATTGAGGATAGACTGAGTCCTTAGCCATCCCTGGAAGGATGAAGGTCTTAGATCGTCAGTGGATGAATTAGTCTCTATGGTTCGATATCTTTTTTCTCTGTGAGCATAAGTGAATATTTAATCGAAACTTTTCGGACTTTAGTCTATAAATACTTTTAATTGCAGAAGAGCTCTGCATTTTTTGCTAGACAGCAAACCAACTTCGGACTATAAGTTTTAATATGGCAGGCTTACCTGAAGCTGGTTCTTAGCTGACCCCGAAACATTTATACCTAATTCGTAGGATTCAATTTTGAGTATTTTCGCGACCTCGTCATGTTTATTACCTAAATATGTACTAGAACTTTTTTAGGCATAACATTTATAATTCACTGTGATCTAAAATCTAGAATTTTAGCTGCAAGTTTGTTTGACTGGTTTTTCTATAGAGGTCCAATCTGAACAATAATACATGCTTTAACTCTGTTAACTTAGAGTATAAAGATTTTTCGAAGCTACCATAATGCTAAACTAAAGGATTTGATTTGATCATAGATGAGTGGGTGGAGTGCGTGACTGACACTCGTTTTATAGAGGAAAAAATTAGAAGGCGACATTAAGGCGATTGAAGGCGTAAGTGCTAATATATAATAATTTGTACTATCATTATCTGCGTAAATTACTTCGTTTATGCATTTTTTTCTCACATTTTCAGCTTTGTTTAGAGATTTTTGCTTGTTTGCTTTAGGCTCTAACTTTTGTTGCTGTGCTAATAAAGTTGTTTACGTTTACCAACTTTTACGATTTAATTTAAATTATATAACTGACCTACGATTTTTCGTTATATTATTATTTTTTTTGGCGCTTATGATATTTGCTTAATTATGACGTCGCCAACGCACAAATTGAAGTCAACAAAAAAGTGTCAGAAAGCTAATATGTGTTTATGTCGTAATACAATTTGCTCGAATTAGGTAAGTTTGGCGCGATTTTCATGGTTATTTAGCAAATATATAAACAAATTTATTGATGGTTTGTATGAAATCGAACGCCTTTAAGAATAGGCTTAATTAAGCTGTTGATATTGTAAAGAATTATATTGCTGCTCTAATTATACAGGTGTTATGAAACTTTATGAGTTAATCAATTTGATTATTGAGTCAATTTGCTAATTAAGGAAATTAAGTAATTGAAGAAATTTTAAAATTGAGGCAATTTTCAAATCGATGAACTGTTTCAATTGAGCCAATTGCTAATTGAGTCAATTTGATAATTGATAATGTAATTTTGTAAGTAATAAAATTGAGTAATTGAGTCAATTTGGTAAAAAAGGTAATTTGGTAAGTAACAAAACTGAGTAGTTCAGTCAGTTTGGCGATGAAGTAAACTTAGTAATTGATAAAATTTGTTAACTGAGTCAATTTGGTACTTAATTAAATTCGGTAAATAAGGTAAATTGGCAATTAAGGAAACCTAATAATCAAGAAATATGGTAATTTAGTCAATTTGATAAGTAAGGAAATTTTGTAAGGAAGGAAGTTAAGTAATTGAATCAATTTGACAAGTAAGAAAATTTTGTAAGAAAGGAAATTTATTAATTGAATCAATTTGTTAATTAAGGATAACTTTCAAATCGAGGAAATTTTCCAATTGAGTCAATTTGACAAGTAAGGAAATTTTGTAAGAAAGGAAATTTAGTAATTGAATCAATTTGTTAATTAAGGATAACTTTCAAATCGAGGAAATTTTCCAATTGAGGTAATTTGCTAATTGAGTCAATTTGACAAGTAAGGAAATTTAGGAAAAAATTAAATGAAGTAATTGAGTCAATTTGGCAATAAGGTAAATTTAGTAATTGAGGAAATCTGATAACTGAGTCAATTCGGTAAATAAGGTGATTGAGGCAATTTGGAATTGATTAAATTCGGTAAATAAGGTAATTAAGGAAACTAAGAAACTAATGAATAAAATATAGGCAAATGGGTCAATTTGGTAATTTTGTAAGGAAGGAAATTAAAAAATTGCGCCATTTTGGTAATTAAGTTTACTTAGTAATTGAGTCAATTTGGTGAATAAGGTAATTGCTTAAATTCGGTAAATAAGGTAATTCATGAAATTTTGTAATTAAGAAAATTTAGTAAGAGCGTCAATTTGGTAATCAAAGAAATTTTGTAATGAGGAAATTATGTAATTGAGGCAATTTGGTAAATAAAGAAAATTTAGTAAGTAAGGAAATTAAGTAGTTGAGTAAATTTGAAAATTAAATAAATTTGGCAATTGAGTCTACTTGGCAAATTGTGTAAATGGGGTAATTTAATAATTGCGGCAACAGAAAATTTGACAATAGCGTCAATATGGTAATTAGAACTTAAGTAATAAGGAAATTTGGTAATTGAGTCAGTTTGGCAATTAAGGAAATTTGGTAGAGTTTATTAAGAAAATTTAGTAACTGAGGTAATTTGCTAATTGAGTAAATTTGGTAATTGAAGACATTTTATAATTGAGTAAATTTAGTGATTGAGAAAATTTAGTGATTGAGTCAATTTAGTAATTGAGCTTATTGATTAATTGAACAATATAGTAATTGAGTGAATTTATTAATTGAGTCAATTTAGTATTTGAATCAATTTAGTAATTGAGTCAATTTGATAATTGATGAAATTTAGTAACTGAAGAAATTTTTAGGTCAATGGAAGAGACTCACTGGAATTCTCATCCAGACTAGTATTATTCACTAAATTTTAGCTGTCGCCAAGCCCATAATGGTATTTGATTAAAGCTCAACTAATAGATCTGTTTAATTATGGTGTAAATTCAAACACTCAACTGTTTATAAATTAGGTCAAATTTTTATGTGTCTCTGTGAAATCTATATAGGGTAATAACTGCTGATTTGATTGATTATAATCAAAGCTAATGCTCATCAAAAGAAGGTAAAGACACTTTGCCCTCAAACATAAAATATTAAGTTGAGTGGGCATTAATACCACATTGGTTCAGTAAATTTACAAAATTTTGTTAATCAAGATACATAGTAAGCTTTATAGTTGACCTTCAAACTCCAACAGTTTTGGGTTCAATCAAATGTGTGGAAATGTAAGCAACACGTTTTATGTAAGCTCTTCATTTGATTTTTGTACCCTTTCATTTGACATATGCGTCCGGTTCTTTTTGCTTCATTTCTATAAAGACAAGTTTATTTATAAATACAACAACACACTTCTTATTTTGATTTCTCATTATTATTTTTTTACTTTAGGACTTGTTTTTGTTATTAACTATATCGCTTGACAGCGCGCGTTTATGTACACAACAGTTCCGCACTATGAGCTTCCAAGCGATAAAGCGTTTCCTTATCAATTTTGTCTTCTTCTTCTATCTGCCTTTATTGCACATTTTGCTGTCTACAAGAGACATTGTATGTATGTAATATTTTGTCTTCACGGGTCATTTTTCATTTCTTACAAGGTGTCAACTCCATGAATGTCTGACTCATTATGGGAGTATATGTACAAGTAAGAATTTAGGGTTTCAGAAGGTGCCTATACCATCTTAACAAATTTGACTCGGACTGATCCATTCCAATAATTACATGCTTTAGAATCAGCAAAAGTTTTTGGCACAAAGCATTAAATAAAGCTCGTAAAGTCATAAGAAACTTGCTTCGTGCGAGTCGTCCATCCACCTCTGTTAGAGGATCTCAGCAGCTCTTATGGATCGACCCAACATGCTCCTGAATCGAAATAGAACAGCGAAGTATTCAAAAGATCCTGCTCCAGAAGTCTCCGGCTTCCGAATGTATCTAGTATCCAGAAGATCTGGCTTCAGAAGTCTATATTTTAGCAAATTATGGCTTCCGATTCTAAATTGAATAGTGCAGTACTCAGAAGATCTCTGACTTCTGAATCTAAATCTAACAGCAAAATTTTCAGCAAATCCTGCTTCAGAAGTCTCTGGCCTCTGAGTCTGAATCGAACAGCAAATTTTTCAGGAAACCAGATAAACTCTGACCAATATACCGATTTTCTTGTACGGCATTGATTGAAATTTTCTTGAAAATGATAGAACAAAACCTGATAACACACGAAACATAACGACGCTCAAAAGCTTCGTGCAACCAAATTAGGCATTTAATCCATTTATTCATCAGTTTGGAGCAGAAGTGAGACACTTTTACAGCAGCTTTACCAAATCTTATTGCCATTTAGACTCCATCGAAAGCAATATTGCAAAACTTTTGCACTAAACTACAACTTGTATAATGTCTCGAGTGGATTCTAAGTATTAGTTGGCCGAAACTAGCAATCTATCAATTATTTTGCGAATTTTTTTCGTTTTTGTAGCCACACAAAATTTAGCTCAATAAGAATTTGCAGTTCTTGACCTGCTGGCATAGTATATACTTATGTATTTACTTACATACATACATACAGTTCAATGTACCGTAACATTAAATGGAGATATATGCATGTAACTGCGAGCGCATAAATTGCATAAGGCTAAATTAATAATTACAGCACATACCTAATTACATATGTGGATATGGATTGTAACTACTTGAGGTGATACATGAGGAAAGCTCGATACATCAGTGGTCTTTTATATTAAAGTCGAGCTTTTAAAAAATTCTCATTACTATTCGGAGGGGGTTTATTATATACTTTAGATTTGAGAATGCTGTCGAGTTCACCGTCCTTGTTCGGAACTGAATCCAGGTTCTTTCCGCTATATAATCTATATAAGATCCGACTTTTTCCTATTGGAACTTAGCAAGTCTCAGGAAATAACTTACAATTTAGTTTTACTCGGCATCATTTATGTAGTTCATTGTCAGTTCGAAAATAGCCTCAATCTTGAGAGATCCAACGAGCTTCCTAGTTCATAAAACCTAAATTGTTCAGTATCTAGGATTCAATGAAGATTTTTAGGATGACCTGAATTTACGAATCTTACGTCTTTAGATAAAAGCTCATAAATGCTCACAATATTCATCCAGTACTTTTTGTTTATTTTTAAGAAAAATATTAGCGCGAAACTCTTAAGAACTGTAGACAGATCGAACTTTCTACGACCGTCGGGTCTAAGTAACCGGAACGGACCCGGATTTTTATCCGGCGAAGGTCTGTCAGCCCGGCACCACGTCTCGAAATTTCATTACAACAGATTTTCGAAATAATATAGAATCAAACTAAATTTCGGTTCACAATATTGGCTTTCCTTCCAGAGAAGAGTGAAGAAAGGGTGGGGTGGACCGGGATATAGGGATAAGTATCTTTACGAATGGATCCAAACTAGAAAATCGAGTTGGAGTTGGTGTCTTTTCAGCAAAACTAGGTGCCAGACTTCCGTCTACCAGACCACTGCAGTGTCCTCAGGAGATCAAAGAAAGCCTATTTGTTCGGACAAAGAGTGTGCTTGCAGCTAAAGGCTTTAGAAATCCATGAAGTGTCTTGGGGTTTTATTATAGATAGTGAATGACATGACCTTTTGTTGGATCAAACATCTTATTTAACGATAAACATGCAATGAGTTCTGGTAAATAGTGATATCCGTGGTAACTGGAAACAGATGAACTAGCCAAAGCAGGCACCAACCTTAAACCAGATTCCGTAAAAGAGGGTAGTTATATGCCTCTGGCTACTTGTAGATATTTGATCAACAAACATGTTATAGATATAGCTGAGTTTCGGTGGACACAATCCCTAAATTCTTCCACAAGCACGCACACCTGGCAGAAATGGAATATGGGCCGCGCATGACGACTATTAGAATTCAAAATAAATACCATAAGAACTCTAGTAGGAATGTTTACACGTCACTGTCTAATTATAAGGCTGGGAGCATCATACAATGACTATCGCAAAAAATCTCAGGAGGTGCAAGAAAAAAAGATTATAGAACATCTTCTATGCGAATTCAAGGCTTTGCATAGGAAAAGAGTTGCAGTTGTGGCAGGGGGTTTCTTGACGATGTTTCTGAGGTTGTACAAATAAAACTTTTAGTACTGATGAACTTTATCAGTAGTGAAGGTGGTTCAGAGAGGAAATAATGGAGTGAGAGATTTTAGTCCTGGTGGTTTCACAATGTGCCTCCTAAAAGCATGTGTGCGTCGTCAAACATTTACCCTACCTTCATACCACTTTTCAATGTCTGTCAAACTCTAACTAAGTAAGCTCAGCAGCAAACTTCTTTCCAGGCTGACTACCCGTTTCTAATTGCCAGTTACAGTGTTGCATTTTAAGTTACTGAATGGAAAATTCAAATTGTCAACAACTTATCCCACTGACCTCGTATTTAAGTAGCATGTAGTAGTGCATAAAAAAAGTAAAAATAACTTTCGTGCTATCGCTGTTGTTATGTTTTCTGTCTCTCTATCTTTCATTGTAGTCAAGCGATGTTGCTCGCGCATTACTGTACAATTTTTGTTTATTGTGCAAATACGATATTCAATGGGAGATTATACTGGCTGAGGTCGGCGCTCAGCTCGCTGATAATGTGTATTTGTGGAGACAACTTTTATACGGCTAATTTGTCGGTTGTTTTTTTTTCGAGAAAAGTAATTGAAATGAAAGTTTAATAAGCATTTAATTTATAGGTATGTGGATAAAGGTTATTTCCTTACATATATATAGGTCGCATATAAGGTGTTAGAGAAGTTGTAAATAGAGGTCTTGCAAATGTTAGATGTAATCTGGGGGATTACTTATGCTTTTTCAAAATGTAGTCTTACAATGATTATGAGTGTAATTTATGGAGAGATAGATAAAATAGTGTCATAAATGACACATAGATGGCGTCGCAGGTGTATAATATGATGATTACAGATTACTCAGATCTTGCTGCTTCAAAACTTTTATATTATTTTTTTTATCGCTGAAAATGATGCCGAAGTATTTTGGGGAGTATATTTTATCACGAACCAAACATTTTGACTGACACAAAGCTTTCACTGAAGGTCTAGAAAACTTGCGTCATGTATGTACATGTCGTCTTTCCACCACTGAAAATCGTCATTTTAACATCAGAGAGATAGCAGAGGATCCACATCTCTTATCCATCGAAATAATCTAAAATCTGAAGCCCATCTATAGGCTTATAAGAAGTATGTTCTGTTTTGAAGGCGATGATAGATGTACATTGTGACGAAAAAGCACCCGGAAATTGTAATTAAATTCACCGGTAAATGATATTTCAAAAAAAATTTATTTTGCTAAGGTGGTAGGACTGTCCTTAATTCTTCTTCTTCTTTACTGTCGTAGACACCACTTGAGCGATTATAGCTGATCTTACAACAGCGCACCAGTCGTTTCTTATTTTCGCTACGTGGCGCCAATTGGATATTCCAAGCGAAACCAGGTCCTTCTCTACCTGGTCCTTCCAACAGAGCGGAGGTCTTCCTCTTCTTCTGCTTCCCTCGGCGGGTACTGTGTCGAATACTTTCAGAGCTGGAGTGTTTTCGTCCATTTGGACAACATGACTTAGCCAGCGTAGCCGCTGTCTTTTAATTCGCTGAACTATGTCAATGTCGTCGTATATCTCATACAGCTCATCGTTCCATCGAATGCGATATTCGCCGTGGCCAACGCGTAAAGGACCATAAATCTTCCACCAAACCTTTCCCTCGAGCACTCCTAAGGCCGACTCATCAGATAATGACATTGTCCATGCTTGCGCCATATATAGCATGACGGGATTGATGAGGGACTTGTAGCGGTTGGTCTTTGTTCGTCTAAAAGGCACCTTACCATTCAATTGCCTACTCAATCCAAAGAAGCACCTGTTGGCAAAAGTGATTTTGCGTTGGATTTCACTTATTTTCGGCCACCTTTAAATTAGCTTTATATTACTTGTTTACTTCGAAAAATTTAAGGAGCACCAGGGATTACTTCGGAGATTGAGCGATTATTAGCGTGATGAGCTGAGTCAATTAAGTCATACATATGTTCACTTTTGAAAACTTGGACCACTACGCCACAGAGGTTACTCCTGGTGTCTGTTTCTCCACTAATATACCGACGAAGGATGTATGTATATTTGTATTGTGGTTGAAGAAGATAAGTAGTGAGCTCTTTCACGGATGGGTCGAAGCTAGGAGGGGAAGTCTTCTGTAGGAGCTTCCCTTCAAGCTTAGCATGGGCTACCGGACGACTGCAGTGTTTTTCAGGTAAAATTGGCTACTTATAAGGCAGCAGACTTACAGCTCCAAAGACCAGCTTTTTTCAGAGAGGTGAGCATTCACTACGACAGCAGAGCGGCTATATTCGCGTTGAGCTCGCAAACTATGCGCTGGAAGTTAGTCCAGGAGTGTCTATCGTCACTAGGGTACCTGATCTAGCGGAGTCGCTGAAAACTGCAATGCTCATGAGGTAGCAAGAGAGAGCACCAGTACCTTGCTAACATCGGACCTATTTATTATCTTGCGTTTTAGCATGGGACCTACGGATCTCGGGTGTGCTTAGTAGGTGCTGTTCAACAACCAGCTCCTGAGTACCGTTCCCACGACAGTCGGGTCTATGTAACCGGAACGGACCCAGATTTTTATCCGGCCAAGGACTCTCAACTGGACAGAATTGTGCCGCTACAATAACAAAAACCAACTTTTGACCGTCGACGAGACCTTTCTTGCTTAGTGTAGAACGTAGGCGATCTACTGAGCTGCTTGTCCTTAGCAAAGTTTATTACTAGTATAGGCTATGGGATTACTATAGCATATATCTGCTACACATACTGATCAATCAAAATCAAGTTAAAGATTTTTTTTGTTCCCTTTCATGCCATAAAAAATATATTTATTTTTCTAGTTCTAGAAATTTTTTGGTTTATCCACCAAAGTAACTTTGCAGCTTCTCCTGGTAGTACAGGTAGATAGGTAGGGTAGGTAGAGGTGAATACTAAACTTTGTATTTCCAGAAGACTCCTTTCGCACTTAATACTCATATCCAACAAAAATATCTATAAATTCTAAGTCTATGCTTGCTCAAAGCCAATCTAACCTAACCTTTGCGCTAAGTCCAGTTTTGTAGTGGCTGTTAAAAAATATACTATACATGAATAGTTACCACCCTAGTGCTCACATTAAGACTAGCTTTCGTTGTATAAATTATTTTATAAAAATATATACGAAAGTATATCTCATTGAAGATACCTCAACTGAAGAAAAAACACTCTTCATAATGAGTTGCGGTAAAATAGTAACATCTAATCAGTTGAGTGTGTAACATAGGTGTATTTATAAATAGTATATAGTATATATGTATAATATAAAGATTTATGTACAAGCACGTTGGAACTCGTTACAGCCAGAAATTGCTTGGCTTTTTCGCTAGCATTCGTGTAACGTTACTAAATTCGGGTTTCAGCCGGTTGTTTGTGTAGCGCCGCACTCAGCAGCTGCTGCTACCACTGCTGCTGTTGGAAAGCATAATGACTGATGATGAAGATGCACATTTACTTCCGTGAAAGTTAAGTTAAGCTTTTCAAATATTATTATTTGTATATCGTGCATTTAAATGCTTAAGGCAAAACAAATTCTGTTAATTACACGTTCACATATCTTCATAATACAAGAAAGTGTTGACTTAATTACTTGACTTGACTTAATATACTTATTTGTATTTATGCATGTGTGGATAATATGTAGCGCAAATTAAAATGAAGAAATATATTATATTTTTATTATATTTATATTTATATCATATTTCTTCATTAATATCTTTGTTTTAATGATGAGTCAGTTGAAAGGAAGCCGTGTTGGACTGTGCATATGAGTGATTTTACTGCCAGGATATTTTAGTACATATGTCGGCTGATCAGACATAATGTCACAAAAGTGCATTATAACAATATGAAACCATTAATACGACCGCACCGAAGCTATAATACCCATCACAGGTGCATTTATTATAGCATAAAACATAAAAAAAAAATCTTTATCTTGATTTGTTTCGGTCAGTTTGTATGGCGGCTATATGCTATAGTGCACCGATCTGAATAATATGTTCGTAGGTAGTAGCCTTGTTTCGGAAAATAATTTATGCCGAATTTTGTGAAGATATTTCGACAATAAAAGAAGTTTTCATTATAAGAACTTCATTTGGATTGACCAGTTTGTATGGCAGCTATATGCTATAGTTGTACGATCAAAAAAATTTTTTTCGGAGAATATAGAGTTGCCTTGAAAAATAATTCGTGTCAAATTTCGTGAACATATCTATTCAAATAAAAAGTTTTTCATACAAGAAATTGATTTTGATGGGTAAGTTTGTATGACAGCTATGCCCTATAGCGGTCCGATCTGAACAATTTATTCTGAAATTGACGCATTGGCTTAGACTATAATATATCCCAAATTTCATGAAGATATATTCACTAGCAAGAAAGTTTTCTATACAAGGGCTTAACGGCAATGTACATATATGATATGCTGTAGTACTCCGATATCACTGGTTCTAACAAATGATCAACTTCTTGGGACGAAAATAACTTGTGAAAAATTTCAAATCAATATCCCAACAACTAAGGGATCAAATCACGTATTTACAGACAAACGGTAGACAGTCATGGCTAAATCGGCTCAGTTCATCCACGCTGATCTTTATATATATCTTTACAGGGTCTCCGATGTTTGCTTCTGGATGTTGCGAATTTCGTTACAAACTATAGGTGATTATAATCGATAATTATCGGCTTCACTTCTTTTAAATACATATCTATAACTGTTTACTTTCAAATGTTTCAAGCAGGAAATGGCAGTGTCTTTAATTGGTAAAATATCATCTGATTGCAATTTCTTCCTCAAATAAAACCTAATAATTAGTCCTCGGTAGAGATTCCAAAATTACGATGCTTTCGAAAAAAGTTAGTAATGCTAGAAACTTATGAATTGTTAGCTTTCGAAAAACCTGAGTACAAAAAAACTCCGAAAGAATGTCTGAAAAACATTTTTACGTATCGAAGAACTGACTGAGTTAGAGCTCCCACGTACTTTCTTAATCAGATATGAAGTTTTCGCCCCATAATTGACTTTTCGAAATTCGAAAACCGTCAGTACGTTCATGCAAGTCTCGAACTTGACATGGCTATAAAGTGACATAAAATTAGAAAGTTGTGACATCTGTGAATACCAAAATCTAAAGATTCGCAAACATAACCTAAAAATATTTAGACAGTCACACAGCATGTAATTTTTTCCTCCAAAAACTTATTTTCAGTACTTGGTATAGCTTTAAAAAGCATCGCCGGTATAAATAAAAAAATTTTTTGACTCGAGGAACTGAGTTAGGGACCTACATATTCCTTTTTAAATAGTTATCGACCGAAAAATCAAGTTTTCGAAACTCGAAAAACATACCAATATAGCAGGAAAGCAAAAGAAAAGGTTTGAAACTTCATGTGGCATTACTAAGTACCAAAATTAGAAATTTTGTTAACATACTAAACCAAAAATATTATATACAGCCAAACGGCATGTAATTTGTTCCTTCAAAACTTATTTTCATACACGGTAGAGCTTTCAAAACCATCGTTAGCTTTCGAAAAAGCCAAGAAAAGCTAGACAGATATGAATTAAGCACATCTTTAGGCTGCCGTGCATATTTTCTGGATAAAATGTAAAGTTTTCCTCGGATTTTCGAAACTCGAAAAACATCAGGAAAGGGAAAGGTGGTTTGAAACTTCACTAAGTGCAAAAATTGCAAATTTCACTAAAAGTGTTTAGACAGGCGAGTCATAGTTCTTTTCGAACACGTTCGAACTTATTGTTTTATATTTAGGGCAAGACAGGTGTAAATCAAATATATTTTTATGATTCGAAGAACATCTGGTATTGAATGTGGCTGGGAAAGGAAAGGTAGTTTGAAACTTCACTAAGTGCAAAAATTGCAAATTTCGTTATAAAGTGTTTAGAGGGGCAAGTAAATAATGTTTTCGAACTTATTCGAACATATTGTTTCATATTTAGAGCAGGAATCAAACATACTTTTATGATTCGAAGAACTGAGTAAAGCCCCTGCGCATAACTTTTGGGTCAAATAAAGAGTTTTCGGCCTAATAATAAAATTTCGAAACTTGAAACTCAATATGGCAAGAAAGAGAAATGTGGTTGAAACTTCATAAGGCATCACTAGTTGTAAAAACTGCAAAAAGGGCTTAGACAGGCAAATCAACCCTGTTTTCGAACTTATTCGAACATGTAAAATACCAAATTTTTCGAATGCTGGAACATAAAGGGTGATTTTTTTGAGGTTAGGATTTTCATGCATTAGTATTTGACAGATCACGTGGGATTTCAGACATGGTGTCAAAGAGAAAGATGCTCAGTATGCTTTGACATTTCATCATGAATAGACTTACTAACGAGCAACGCTTGCAAATCAATGAATTTTATTACCAAAATCAGTGTTCGGTTCGAAATGTGTTTCGCGCTTTACGTCCGATGAGCGATGAGGCTCATTTCTGGTTGAATGGCTACGTAAATAAGCAAAATTGCCGCATTTGGGGTGAAGAGCAACCAGAAGCCGTTCAAGAACTGCCCATGCATCCCGAAAAATGCACTGTTTGGTGTGGTTTGTACGCTGGTGGAATCATTGGACCGTATTTTTTCAAAGATGCTGTTGGACGCAACGTTACGGTGAATGGCGATCGCTATCGTTCGATGCTAACAAACTTTTTGTTGCCAAAAATGGAAGAACTGAACTTGGTTGACATGTGGTTTCAACAAGATGGCGCTACATGCCACACAGCTCGCGATTCTATGGCCATTTTGAGGGAAAACTTCGGACAACAATTCATCTCAAGAAATGGACCCGTAAGTTGGCCACCAAGATCATGCGATTTAACGCCTTTAGACTATTTTTTGTGGGGCTACGTCAAGTCTAAAGTCTACAGAAATAAGCCAGCAACTATTCCAGCTTTGGAAGACAACATTTCCGAAGAAATTCGGGCTATTCCGGCCGAAATGCTCGAAAAAGTTGCCCAAAATTGGACTTTCCGAATGGACCACCTAAGACGCAGCCGCGGTCAACATTTAAATGAAATTATCTTCAAAAAGTAAATGTCATGAACCAATCTAACGTTTCAAATAAAGAACCGATGAGATTTTGCAAATTTTATGCGTTTTTTTTTTAAAAAAAGTTATCAAGCTCTTAAAAAATCACCCTTTACAAGTGAACTGATTAACAAATAGAAATCGAGCGTAAAAGCAATAGATGAACAAAACAACAAAAAAATGTAAATAATTCACAGCAACAAGTTGTGGCGCACGAAGACGAAATTAAAACTCGAAAGTCGAAATAAAAATTATTATACAATAATCAGGAAAAACTTACCACAAACATGGCGCGGCGCTTGTAATGCGCACAACCGAAGCGCAAATCCAAATCGAAGCTGACGGGGGACAGCGGCAATGGCGACGAGGTGGTGGTCGTGTCGGCAACAACACCGACATTGCCATCAACCGATATGCTTTTGTTGGCGCAAATGACTTGATTATCATTATCTTTCGCTTTTACTGATTTCGTGCTTGACTGCTGGTATTGTTGTTGCTGTAGTTGTTGTTGCTGCAGCTGTCGTGGGTCTTGTTGCTGTGAGGCATGCGCGGCAGTCTGCGAACGCGTTACGACATCCATTGTGGCAAGCTGCGGTGATGCGCTTATTGCTGTTGTTGTACTTGTACTTGTTTTTGTTGTCGTTGTTGTTCTTGCTATTGTAGTTATTGCCTCAATTGAAGCATTAGCGCGCTGTGTCGCATTCGTGATTATTGCCGGCGATGGTGCAAAGTTTACTTTTGGCGCTGCCACAGCAGACTGCATCGCTGGCTGCATTGTGCATTTGGCAGCGCTGCGTACATGACCTCCACTGCCACCAACAACATCACCACCACCATCACTATCACTTTTCTTGCCACTCAACAGCTCCGACTTTGGCAACGTTTTACTCACGTTTTTGCCATGGCTCTCGCTAGCGCTGCTATTGTTGTTGTTGTTGTAGGCAATCATCATGTTGCCGCCGCTCTGGCTCATCGCGGCTGCAACGTCAGCAATCTTAAATGAAGCTGGTGTGGAGAATGATTTGCGTAGCGTAAGCTTTGTCGACTTGGCTTTCGCTCTTTCAATTGTCGGTGTTGGCGCTGTTGTTGTTGTTGTGGTTGTTGTGTTTACTTTCGTTGTTGTGCTTATTTTCGCGCTGACCAGCGCGTTCGTTTCCGTTTGCACAGCTTTTGCGATTGTTAGCGTTATCAGTTGCTGTTGTTGTTGCGGCTGTGGCTCCTTACTGTTGTTGTTGTTGCCGTAATTTTTCATCATTCTTCTGTTGTTGTGCATCAGCGTGTGCGTGTTTTTGCCGTTTTTGTTCTTGTCAATTGCTTGATCACAGTCCTTATTGTTGTTGCTGTTGTTACAATTTATGATTTGTTGTTGTTGTTTTTGCATATTATTATTATTACCCGCATGACTGTGTTTATTATTACTACTGCTATTGTTGTTGTCGCTACTGACGTTTGTACTCAAGCTATTTTGTTGCTGTTGCTCCTGCTGATTGTTGCCTCTACAATTGTGTTTGTTGTTATTGTTGGCATTGTATACTTGTTGCTCGGCGTAAAGTGATGATTTTAAATTGATTTGATTGAGGTCCCTTGTTATGGACAACATGTGTTCAGTTTGTTGTTGTTCCATTTGTTCTTGTTGTTGTCGCCGTTCTGGCGTTGTTGTTGTTGTCGACAATTGATTGCGAGCATTAATCAACATCGATGAGTCTAATTTGGCACCAGTTGTTCCTGTCGATTTCGTTGTTGATTTGTTGATGTTGTTGTCCATCATGTTGTTGTTGTGGCTGTTTTTATTGTTGCTGCTTACGTTCTTATGCTCTTTCGTATTGTTATTGTTGCTCTTGCTATTATTGACGCTGATGATTTTAATTGCCGTTGCTGGCATCAATTTAGTCCTCGCCTCCTCGCCATTGCCCGCCACCGTCGCGCACGACTCCTTGGCCTCCACCAGTCGCATTGTTGTCAACGTACTATATGCAACGCTGGAACATTCTCGGCTTGACGCCGTCTCAGCCGGTGCTGGTGTACGCTGTCGTTGTTGTTGTTGTTGTTGTTGTTGTTGTTGTTGGGCTGCGGCTATCCCGTTGCTGGCTGTTTGTTGTAGCGGCAGATTGTTGTTGGTATTGTTGTTGCAAAGGGAGAGTGGTATTGTTTTCGTTGTTGTTGTTGTTGTTACTGTAGGTATGCGTTTGTAGGTGTTGCTATTGCTGTTGGATTTTGCACTGCCAAAGTTCGGCTCTATGTGGTTGTTGCAATTTGCGAAATTATTTGCTGAATTTATGCGTGTTGTTGCATTCATGTTGTTTTAGCACTTGTTGTTGTTGTTTTTTATTTTTTATTTTCACTACAACTCTTTGGTTAAATTTTGTACACATTTAATGTTTACATATACATACACATATTTTTTACTTGTATGTTTGTGGCTGTATGCTTCTTCTTGTTCTCCACTATCTTAGCATAACATTACTATGCACCTAACATACAAATCAGGGTCACAATGCTTTTGGTAGAAAAAAAAACACATAAATAGAAAAAAGAAAAAAATGAAAAAAATCACCAAAAAATTGCAGAAAAGGCAATGAAACGAGAGAGCACGTTGCCTATACAACCATGTTCGAAAAAATAGCAGTGGTTTTGAAAAATTAAAGCAATGAATTTTTACTCTCAGCAGAGCATATTAAGTTTACCACAAACTTTCTAACACCCAGCTGGAAACCCTATAGAATATGTATATGTATCAGTATGACGAGCTTAGTCGATTTAGCTATGTCCGTCTGTCTGTAAATAGGCTCCTCAGTCCCTCAGTGTTTGAGATATCGAACAGAAACTTTGCACAAATCCTTTCCTTTCCAAGAAGCTGCTCGTTTGTCAGAAGCACCGATTTAGGAAATTGTGCGAAGAAATTGGTCAGATCGGTTCACTATAGCATATAGCTGTCATACAAACTGAACGATCGGAATTAAGTGCTTTTATGAAAAACTTTTTCATTTCTTACGATATTTTGAAGAAATTTGTGAGGTGTAGGTGGCAAAATCGCTGGGACAATAGTCCTAATTGTCGAGTGATTTATGAGTACATTCGGGACGTTGGGTTTGTTGAGTGTAACCCAGACTTCAGACATTGTCAGAGTTTTCTGCATGAGCCTCTGAATGCATTTTTGCATCAGCGTGAATTTTTTAAGCGGCGAAAGCCTTTAACTGATATTTAGGGTTAGCTTCTTGTGTAAATGGTGAGTATGGGGTCCAACTCCTCATCACCAGACCAGAGCAGTATGGAAGCTCAACTGGTAATAGTTTCGGCTACGAGGTTTGCCCGGAGACCTAATTCTGGTACCACGAAGAGTAGGAGCCCTTGGAGTTCGCTCCAACCTGTTCATGCTTACTGACCCCTCGGGGAGTATCGTGGGGATTGTGGTTAAAACCCGAATGCGGGAAGAACTGACGCTTTGTTAGTTCAATGTGGAGTTGTATTGCAACCTGGTGCCGAACCCAAAGTACGGAAGAGGTTTTAAGGGGTTAGTGAGTTCATTCCACACTGTCAATTGCTACTGGAAATGCTAGGCATTTCGGGGCAGTGATGAATGCATTGATTTCATCCGATGTGCTTTTCAACACCGTGGGGTAACGCTGTCGTTAGCAGGTACCCACGTTAAACACACCGGACGTTGTACCGCGTCAACAATAAGCAAACAGTTGATTGCAACTACGCTTTTCGGTAGAAACTCAAGAAAAATCCTCTTACTTTAACACAACATTTTGTTTCCATATGAAAAATTGTTTTCAATCGGGACTTAAGATTCCTACAAAACGTTTTATTTGATTCAAGATCTGCTTCCCATTACGTTTCAACGTATAAGAGGGCTTAACACACTATCATACTGTTTCGTTATAATTAACTAATAAAAAGATGGATCCAAATTGTACGTTGAAAGAATGGAGTTGACTATGCTACTAACTGCTGAATGAAAAATGTTGCCGAAATGGGTCCATCAACAGGACGACGATCCCAAGTATACCAGCAAGTTGGCAAATAATTGCTTTGCTACAAAGAGGAACAACATTGAAGTTAAGACCTAGCTGAGTAAGTCACCTCAACTTAATTCAATTGCGAATTGAGATTAAGTAAACTGTAGGGAAAGAGAATCCGTTTAAGTTGGCCATTTCACCTGAGCTTAATCTGATTGAACATCTGTGCGCAGAGGTCAAGGAAACTATGAAGAAAGATAATGCGCCAAAGCTGGACGGTTAGTCACCTTAGCATAATTTAATTGAAAAAAATTGGGCAGAGGCGAAGAAGCTGTTGGGAAAGAGAATCCGTCCAAGCTGGCCGGCTCAGTCACCTCAGCTTAATCTGATTGAAGATCTGCGGGCAGAGGTCAAGGAAACTGTAAGGAAAGAGTATTCGTCAAAGCAGGTCGTCTTAGCTTAGTTCATTTGAAAATCGTTGGGCGAAGGTCAAGGAAACTGTGGCAAAAGATAGTCCGTCAAAAGCAAAGAGTCAAAGTCTTCATCGTACCGATATGTGTAAAAAAAAATATTCAAAGTCAAAGGTAAAAAAATTTTATTTCGTGATTTTCAATGAAACATTAAGGTGAATCGAAAAATTAGATTGGACTAAAATGTTTTAGGAAAAAAAGCACTAAAGCACTATTTTGAACATAATATAATATGCAATAAAAATCATTATATATATTTTTTCTTCAATGGAATTCCTGGCTATGCCACTGCTATTATATCAAACACAGTTGTATATACATGTATGTATGTAGGTGTATACATGCGTGAGCATATATGTGTGTGTGTATATAATAAATTTTGCATGCAAAAAGTTCACTCCAGCACTAACACATAGAAATTTTTCGCTTTTGCTAAATTGCCTTGCGTTTTCAAATTTTTATTTGTTGTTATTGTTGTTGTTTTTTGGATTTTTTATTTTGTATGCGCGTCACATTGGCTGCGCTGAGCGCCTTTTCAGCTGCTTGCTGCACGAAATTTTTTAATAAAGTATGTTGTTGGTTTTTTATTTTTTTAATTTTAACATTCACCAGGCGTTTGTTATCGATTTTTTAAGCACATAATAATAATATTTTATTTTTTTGTTGTTAACTATGCATTTATTCATGTATAGAAATTATAATATAGATATACATACATATATGTTGTTGTTTTTTCCGCGTTTGCAACTGGAAAGCATCCCAAAGCATTTCAAATCGCTCTATTCATTTATGTTACAAATTTAGTGTAACAAAATTTCACAGTTAAATAGAGTAGTAGTAATAGTAAAAATATTGCTCATAAACTCCTTGAATTCGTTAACCGAAAAAACACGCCGCGAAGCACCTCACACGAGCACTTGCTGTCGTGTTTTAGGGGGCGTATAACAGCATGCGAGTTTTATGATGTTTTAACAGGCATTGAAAACGTGCGATACACATCTCAAGTTTGTGCATGTGTATGTGTGTGCGTGCAACTGGATTTGCTTTCTAAAAATTTAAAATTTATGCCATAAAACCATCACACATGCATACATAGAGAAAAATGCGAGTAATAGCGATGTAAGATGCGGTTCACTATTGTTATAACGGGATATCGAGTTTGAAGCTTGGCAGCTTCGGGATTTTGAGATATTTACACATAAATTTGATTTATGAACGAAAATAATCAGCGAAACTACCGAAAGTAATTTAAATATTGAAAGTCCCTAAACTTGACGACTTGAGACATAGTCTACGCGAATACCTCAGTCGATGGAACGATGAGCTGTACGATATATACGACGATATTGACATTGTTCAGAGAATTAAGAGACACCGGCAACGTTGGCTGGGTCATGTCGTCCGAATGGATGAAAACACTCTAGCTCTGAGAGTATTTGACGTAGTACCCGCCGTGGGAAGCAAAGGAAGCGAAAAACCTCCACTCCGTCGGAAAGACTAGGTGGAAAAGGATCTAGCCCTTGACAATCAGTGGAAGGATAGAGGATCTTTGAATTCATGAAAAGTTTCAGATTCCACAAAAATGAATAAAGAATAATTCTGTAAGTAAACAATAACTTAACTCCGAATTATCAAGAAATGAGATTTTAAGGTTATGAGACCTAATGTCTTTGGAAATACGGAACTACATCACTACTGGCAGCTATAAATTTGAAAGAGTGAAAAGCCTTTTCTATCTCGGAACCAACAACCCAAGCCTGGAGATTAGCGCAGAATATTTTCAGACATTACTTGCTAGCAGTTGCACGAGATCTAGCTTTACTCTGCATTATGTTTGAACAACTGTGGGAAATATTATTTTCAAGCGCTTGTGCTCATAAGATCATGACGCTAGGATAAATGTATGTATTCTGGACACCTATACTAACAAGTCAATGAGTTCACTAGTAATTTTAGTTGAGTTTGGAGTTTAGAATTATGATATCTTATCTCCTTTGTAGTCGAAAATGTTGCCAGAAACCTCATTTCAGTTAACAGATAGATACATCTTAGAAAAATTTTTGAGACCGGAAGTTAAAGTAAACCCTCAAAAAGCCTTCGATATCAGCAAACTAACGCGAAATGACAAATAACAAATGTGATAATGAAACTTTGGTGTAAAAAAATAAGGCAAACGTGTTGCAAGACACCTGGTCGATTTCAGCTGGCCACATTGATTGACATTTTTCTGCTGTTTTTTTCTTCAAGCCAACATTAAAGCTAACTGCAATTAGCACATTTATTAACACATTCAGGCTTTTAGGGGATATATCAAGCAAGCCATTCGTCAGATAAAGTGATAAACTGGCACTAATGGTTCGCCATCCCCCAACTTGTGGTTACAGAGCGCTAGTCAGCTGAGCTGCATATGTGAAAATGTGTTGTATAAAAAAGAAACGTTTGTATATTGCTCTTAAGCGCGTTTTTGGAGCTCTGATTTTGGTTTTTCATCTTTCTTCAGTTCGAGGAGCAGGGCGTCTCATTTTGTTTTCCACATTGCACGGACTTCCACCTTTTCTTGGTCCGAGATGTTCCTTGCATGCCTCTAAGAATCTAGCTGCGTTCTCACGTCTTGAATTCTTTTCTATCTTCATCCAGTTCCGGCGCAGCCTACCAATAATATCGAAGAGCTCATTTATCTCAGAAACCCCTTTTTTACTTCGGTACTTTTGTTCTTCTGCCTTAGCATCCCCAGCTTTATGTTATTGAAGATAGCGCGACTAGGAGTGCCTTCCCCTTCTCCTTTCATCTTCAGAATGAATTCCTGTTGTGGAGATTTGACGATATTTTGCGAGCTTCGGTTGGTAGCCGGGATCCTATTGCCTGTTTGCATCCGCTGATTCAGGCTTTGAGCAAGCAGTGTCTTCCGTGCAGACAGTTTGGGCTGTCCTCTTGTTTCCCATCTGCTTTGCCTTCTGCAGGCAATTAATTCGTCGCCCGTTTGTATTTTTTGTTTTGGTCTCATTTGTTTTCATTCTTCTCATTATTCGTGTTCATGTTATAACGGTTTCCGCTTCAAGCCGCTACCTCCGCTCCGTCCGACAAAAGTTTTCCATACAACAACAAGATTATGACCGATTAGTTTGTATGACAGCTATAAGACATACTGGTCCGAACAGAATAATATATTCAGATATTATGGCACTGTCTTCGAAAATAATTCGTGCCAAATTTCTCAAAGATATCTTGTCAAATAAAAAATTTTTTCATACAAAAACTCGATTTTTATCATTCGGTTTGCATGGCAGCTATATCCCATAGAGATCCGATTTCGGCGGTTTCGAAAAATGAGCAGTTTTTTGTGGAGAAAGTATACCCTGCTTTCAGATCGATGTCTCAAAAATTTAGGAACTAAATCGCATGTATGAAGACAGACAGACAACTGATGGACACGGCTAAATCGACTCAGCTTGTCCCACTGATTATTCATTTATATACATACATACATATATACTTTATAATTTGTGGTTAAGCTCAGGCCGTCAAGTGCTACAGCTTAGCAAAGTTTTTCGGCCTAAGTTCGTATGTTTGCTGTGAATACCCAATAAGCAGACCTTCTCCAAGAGCGACAGGAGAAGAAGGTACGGCTTAAAATACCTAAAAGTTCTAAGAAACTTCGGGGACGAGATGAAAAGATGCCGCCTAGACATAAATATCCCGAAATAAGCATCATAACCCCAAAATAGAGAAGAGTTTGGCTTAAAATATCTGAAACATCCTAAGAAACCAAGCGTATAGCTTCCACCTCCGGTTAAGCTTAGAAATTGAGAATTTTTTTGTTTAACGGCTTTCGTTGTAGCGTCCCTCGTCGCTCTGTGGCCTCTCTCTCTTGGGTAGGTGTTTCTCTTTGGGTTTATGGATGCTTATTTCAGGATTGTCGATATTTATTTTGAGGTGGAAGCTATACGCTTGGTTTCTTAGGATGTTTCAGATATTTTAAGCCAAACTCTTCTCTATTTTGGGGTTATGATGCTTATTTCGGGATATTTATGTCTAGGCGGCATCTTTTCATCTCGTCCCCGAAGTTTCTTAGAACTTTTAGGTATTTTAAGCCGTACCTTCTTCTCCTGTCGCTCTTGGAGAAGGTCTGCTTATTGGGTATTCACAGCAAACATACGAACTTAGGCCGAAAAACTTTGCTAAGCTGTAGCACTTGACGGCCTGAGCTTAACCACAAATTATAAAGTATATATGTATGTATGTATATAAATGAATAATCAGTGGGACAAGCTGAGTCGATTTAGCCGTGTCCATCAGTTGTCTGTCTGTCTTCATACATGCGATTTAGTTCCTAAATTTTTGAGACATCGATCTGAAAGCAGGGTATACTTTCTCCACAAAAAACTGCTCATTTTTCGAAACCGCCGAAATCGGATCTCTATGGGATATAGCTGCCATGCAAACCGAACGATAAAAATCGAGTTTTTGTATGAAAAAATTTTTTATTTGACAAGATATCTTTGAGAAATTTGGCACGAATTATTTTCGAAGACAGTGCCATAATATCTGAATATATTATTCTGTTCGGACCAGTATGTCTTATAGCTGTCATACAAACTAATCGGTCATAATCTTGTTGTTGTATGGAAAACTTTTTTGCTTAACAAGATATCTTTGAGAAATTTTGAACGGATTATTGTCCTAGATAACGCTACTATCTCCGATTATATTGCTTAGATCGGACCACTGTATAATATATAAGTGCCAAACAAACTGATTGATCAATATCAATATAAAGCACTTTAAATACCCTTTTATGCCGTAAGAAATGTACCTGTGGAGGGTTTTATAGCCTCGATTAATATTCTTCCTGTATTTTATTTTTGTCAGAAGCTCAAATAGTAAACCACCTATGAACCACCCTGTAGTTTAATACATTCATGCACGCGTTATATAAAATGAATTGCGTTTGACTTTCAAATTGCTAAACAAAAGTATTGAAAATATTGCTTATTTGAGACCTTGATACACATGACAGTAGTAAATCATTTAATGAAAAGTTTTTTATTGAAAAACAAATGCCACTGTAATTGTTTCTCAAAGCAAAATTGTTTGCACAAAAACATTTCGTTACGAAATATCGCACGTTAACGGGCTTATTCGCTTTCCATTCGAATTGGGTCAATCCTTCTGTTCCATTGGCTTTCTGTTGCTAGGGCGTTAAAGCACGAAATGTTTGTCACATTATATTGTTTAAAAATGGCAAACTATTTTCACACGCACACATACATATGTATACACCATTTTGATTTCGGCGTTTGTTCGCCTACAAAAGCACTGAACGAATTTCATACGCAATGATTTCACTAGCTGCTGAAATCAAATACGTACAAACGACTTACATATATGTAGACTACAACGGCGTAAGGTTGCACAGTTAAACAAACACACACACACCCACATTTCGGTGTAAACACGCACATGCGCAGCTTTGCACGCACTTTTACAACGTTTACACAACGCGTTGAAGGCGAATGCCACGCCATAAAAAGCTGATACCCCCCAAATAAACAAAAAAAAAAAAATAAAATAAAAAAAAAAAAAAAATTATACGAAAATTAGCCTATAAAACGCTTTACACATATATACACACATATACATACATATGTATATATCGACTTGTATTCGCGCGTCGCTCATTTAAGCTCCAGATCGATCAATAGACTGCCAAGTGGGGTAAAGCGCCAACAAACAGTAGCGATCGTTGTGCGCACAAACAAATTAACAAGACATTTTTGTTAATTAAGCTACGGACAGTGCCGATGACGATGATGATGACGACGGCAACGACGTTAAACGAGAGTCAACAGACGTGCGCAAAGTCGCTGTAAAAGGCACCGCCTGCCACAATTTGTCTATTATTGGTACGGCGCAAAGCTTGTTGAGTTAACGATAGGAAAATTTTAATTTTTAATTTGAGAAATTTTTTTGTGACAATGTGTTTTAATTTGCATACATTTTTTGGTTAAAATAAAATTGTTAGGATTATTTTTTTTTTTTTAATTTTTTAATTTTAAATTTTTTATGAAATTTAAAGTTATATGTTTTAATAATATGTTTTTTATAAAAACTTGTTTTGTAATTTTTGGCTGCGCGAAAGTGCTAAAAATAATTTTTTTAAATTTATTTTTTTTTTATAAAAATTTTAAGTGTTTTTTGTAATGTATAATATGTACTTTTCTATAATAATTTGTTTTGTAATTTTTGACTGCGCGGAAGAGTTGTAAATATATTTTTGATTTCATTTGTTTTATAATATTTAATATTTTTCATAATATATACATATTATTCTTTGGCTTTTGGCTGCCCGAATGAAGGAAAAAAATATTGTTTTAAATTATTTTTGTTTTTAACTAAATTCAAATTTATTTTTTTGTAATAAATAGTATTATATATAAAATTTTTTATACATACATATGTATATCATATATAAAAAAAAAATTAGTTTAAATGGTATTGTATATCTAATATTTAATTTTTTATGGTATATAATATTATATTCTTGCTACTGCGCGGAAGAGTTGTAAATATATTTTCTGGTTAATTTTTTTTTGTAATATTTAAATATTTTTTATAGTATATATTGTATAGTTGTTTTTGGCTGCCCGAATGAGGGTAAAAAATATTGGTTTAAATTATTTTTGTCTTTAACTAAATTAAAATTTATTTTTTTTGTAATAAATAGTATTATATATAAATTTTTTTATACATATATCACATATAAAAAAAAAAAAATTAGTTTAAATGGTATTTTATATCTAATATTTAAAATTAGGTTAACCAAATGAGTTGAATTTTTTTAAATTAATTTCTCTAGGTTGCAGTCGTTAAGGTAGTAGGAGATTTACTGTTCCGGAGTGCAGCCTTCTTCACTCAGATAGCAGAGCGGCGACACAAGCTTTGAACTCATTAACAGTGTGTTCAGGGTTGGTCAAGGAGTGCCTAACCTCGTTTTCAATAGAATCTTTCTAGTTATCTTTAGCCCCTTTCTGATAAGACTGGTGAGGCAATTACAAAGCTGTTGAGAAAGCAAGCAAAAGTACTCTGGAATCGCAATCAGTAAATGGGAGCGGGTCGGTGCTCTTCTATCCCCATTCTATTCTATGTACTATTAGAAAATTGGCCCAAGACTGATAACAAGATATCTAGTGATCTCTTTGGCCTCAGTAAGGCTAGCCTCTTCCTAGTTGTGAGCCTTTTAACAGGCTATTGTCCTATTGGCGTTCACTCTGTAAGGCTGGGAATCTTACCAGACGCCATATGTAGAAGCTGTGTGAAAGAAGACGAGGTAGAAAGAAGTCAACACTTCCTCCTTGACTGTCCCTCGTTTGGGTGTTGGAGGCTTAAACACTTGGCAGTGCATACCTTCAGACATCTCACCGAACTGGCGGAAATGGAAATTAGACGCCTGTGCAAATTTGTATTGACCACTAAGCATTTTGCTAATTTGTACTTTCGCACACAGTGTTCTTTTTTTATATGGCTTCACAAAGTATTACATATAGTGGTCCACGTGTGATCTTTCTAGATCAGCCATTTAACCTAACCTAAGTTGTACTTTGTCGCTCAAAATTACTAAAATTGGCTCAGACCTTGGTCGATAATATGATTTAACGAGAAGAAAATTTTATTTTTATTTAAAATTTAATTTTTTATTTTAAATTTATTTTTTCTAATTTAATTTAATTTTACTCAGTTTTCAGTTTAACATTTTTTTTTAAGTAGTTAAATGTTAATATAAAATGATAATATTATTATTTAATTTTTATTCTAATTTACTTCAATTATATTTTTTTAAATTAATTATTATTTGTTTTTTAGTACTTATTTATTAATTTAATTTTTTATTTAAGATTTATTCTTGCTAATTTAATTTAATTTTACTCAGTTTTTATTTTACTTTTTTTATATTTATTATATTTTAATTCTTGTTAAATTATTGTAATTTTGTTTTATTTTTTTAGTTTAGTTTGTTTCTATATCTTTTATTTCACTTATTTTTGTTTAACTTCTTTAAAAAAAATTATTAAAATATAATTAAAAAAAAAATAATTAATATTAATACTATAAAATAATATTACCATTTTATATTTTAACATTTTTTTAAGTAGTTAAATGTTAATACAAAATGATAATATTATTATTTAATTTTTATTCTAATTTACTTCAATTATATTTTTTTTAATTAATTATTATTTGTTTTTCAGAACTTATTTATTTTTTACATTTATTTGTTTGCTTGTTTTTAATTATATATTATTTTTTTTTTTGATTTTAGCTGTCTTCTTTATCAATAGTTATGTTTTTGTATTTTACTGGAACACTTTTATTTTAATATATATTGAGTTTTGTTACTTTTTACTACGTTGTTTTGATTTTAGTTTTTTTTTCTTTATTTTATTGTTATTTTTAGCTTATATTATATTATTTAATTTTTTTATATTTAATTATTTCATTTTTTAAAATCTATTTTCTACTTATTTTTCACTAATTCATTTTTTATACTTTTTTTATATTTATTTGCATTGAGTGTTATTTAATATAATTTTAAATATTTTTTTGTACCTCTTTAATTTTTTTACTTTATTTTATTTTTATTTTATATAATATATACTTAATTTTAATTTATTGCATTATGTTATTTAAGTTTTTTATATATTAATTTTATTTTAATTATTTTCTTTGTCGATATCTATTTTTTATATAAATTTGTTTATATATTTACTTCGCTACTTTCTGTAATGTTTTTTATTTATTTTTTTCACAAACTCGCATACCTAATTTCTCACTAATACATTTTTAATTAGTTTTTTTTATTTTTCTATTTGTTTTTTTCCTCGAATTTAATATTTTATGTTTCCTCTGCTGTGATGTTGATTTTTTTTTTAATTGTTTTCTTTAATTTTATTTAAAAATTTTAATAATTTTATTTATTTATTTATAATTTTATTTACTTTATTATCAATTTTATTTCCCTTTTTATGAACTTTATTTACTTATAAATATTTTTATTTTGTCTTGCAGCAGTTCTTTTCATTTAACTCATTATCAATTTGATTAAAACTTGTTTTCCGCATTTGCGATTTTTGTTGCTATTGTGCTTTGTGGTTATTTACTTTGGCGATGAGAGGATTTCGTTGGTACTCGACTTTTCATATTTTGTTTTTGTTTCATAATTAATTGTTGTATTACGGCACTGACAGCACTTGTTCACTGCCTAATCGATTATAAATATGTGTTTATGGATTATATATACATATAAGTATTATATATATGTATATAAAGTATATATATATATTCATATGTGCACAAGCGCGCATTGAAACACTTCTGCGTCAACGCTGCTCAATAACAACAATTTAGGCGAATTAGTTTCACTGCATACCAATTAAGCAAGCGATTGAAGACACACTGTCCGAACGCCGAATATTTGAATTTTGACATTTATTAACAAGAAAACAAGCGAGATTAAAAAAAAAAAACAAAAACAAAAACACAAAAATTAAAATAAATTTGTTAAGTGAAATTTGTGTCCGTTAAATGCGCGCCGCGTACATAGCGTTACAGCACATACAACCACTTAACCGACACGTCGCACCAGACTACACCAAACTACACATTCAACTGTTATCGCTGACCACGCGCCGCACACTGCGCGCCCGCACGCCTACCTTCAAACACACAGTGTACGCTTCAGCACCAGGCTCAGACTCAGTATCAGGCTGCAGCTCCAGCCTCAGCTTCTACTTGATTGCCTTAAATTGCTTGGCGAACACTACGGCTACTCGTATAACGGGGTAAATGTGCGCGCGCGTTACGGTCTCCGTGCCAGCTGCTTGGAGCTTTTGCCACTCACTGATTTCACATTGGCATTTGCATGCGCGCGTATGCTTCACCAGCCAGCGCGCGATCGCTACACCAGCGTTGAGCGCGTGCGTCAGCATCAGCGGCAGCACAGCGCAGTGCGCGTCGCGCAAACAACAGCGCGGCGCCTGTCTGATTGCGCCCGCGTATAGTCTCCGTTATAATCAACGTAAGCTAGCAATCAAGTCAAGACGACAAGTCTTCAATAAAAATAATAACGCTCCTTAAAACACTCAGAAGCGCACTCTCCGAACGCTTGACGCCGTTTGACGTGATCGATGAGCTCGCGCGTTGTTGTTGTTTTTTGTTTTTGATTTCATATGTATAGTATAGCGCTAAGCTTGTCTCTAAAAGAGCGCTGCGTACAGCTGGTGGTAGGTATACAGCTCAAATTTGGGTGAAGCGTCACAACAACAACAACGCGAGCTAAAAAATCAAAAATTCGAAAAACTTGCTTGGCGCTGAGTGGTGACGCGCTCACTCGTGCCAAGCGCCACAATCTCGCGAAAATATTTGCGAGTAACGCCGCAGCTAAGCCTGTGTTCAAGTAAAGAGGCAACAACAACAACAATGTCAAAAGCCAAAATATAAGTTATATGCCGAAAAAAGTAACTAATTAATATTGCCATTGGCTTGCGATTTAGCTTACAAACACACTATAACAGTATATACATATGTATGTATATATACATATAAACAATGCTACACATACATACATACATATATACTCACACATACAAACTCTCGTAAATTTGTATTCAATTTTGAGTTTGACTTTGGATTTGTTACAAATCTCGTTAATTTACCTTGCCGCCTTGTTGTTGTTTTTGTTGTCGATTTTGCTCTTTTAATTTTTGTTGTTGTTATTATTTCTATTATTGTTTTATTTGCTTGAATTTATGTTATTTTATGCGTAGCGGGTAAAAGTTGTTGCCAAACTGGCTTGGTTGTTAACTTGTCTCGGCTTACAACACGCAAAATCGCATGCATACATACATACACACATGCATATAATTAAATATACATATACACCAACAAACACTTGTAAATAAGTTTTCATTTCGGTGATTTTTTTGTTGTTATTGTTTTTCTATTATAAATTGCCATTGGAATCATCTAAATAAGCTCGACATAAATACAAATCTAATTCGATGCAAACATACATACATACATACATACATTCATACAAGCATGTGTACTTCCCCACACATGCACACAAACAAAGTGACATATTAGTACCTTTCGATGTAAGTAGATCCATTTCATGCCGTTAACGCTGGTATACGTAGCCTTTTCGGATCTAGATTTACCATCTGATCAAATTTGACCCGGACTATCCCGATTCGTTATCATTTCTTAAAATAAATCTTTATCTTCGTCTTTAAAATAGGTTCCAGATCCAAAACAAGCAAATCTATGTATATTTATCCGCTGATCAAATTTGAACCGGATTAAGCCGGATTCTTCTCGTTTATTAAAATAAATCTTTACTATCTTCTTTCGAAGCAAAACAAGCAGATCTAGATTTACCATATGATCAAATTTGACCCGGACTAATACGGACTTTTCGCGTTTCTCAAAATAATTATTTATTAACGCCTTTAAAGTAGGTGCCAGACCCAAAACAAGCAGATCTAAATTTACTATATGATCAAATTTGACCCGGACTAATCCGGACTTTTCTCGTTTCTTAAAACAATACTTTATTACCGTCCTTAAAATAGATGCCAGACCCAAAACAAGTAGATCTAGATTTGTCATATGATCAAATTTGATCCGGACTAATCCGGACTTTTCTCATTTCTTAAAATAAATCATTATGATTATCTTTAAAATAGGGCCCTGGCCCAAAACAACACTTAATCCAATTTTCAGTATTCCCGCCTCGAAGGGTATGGCTAATCGACTGCTAATCGCTAGATTGTTGAGTAGTTTTGACGTCATATTCGAAACCCACATTGCGTCACTGGTATTGATGCAATATTTGAAGTCATGCTTGAGCGCACACCACTTCACCTAGAAATCGGTGAAGTAGCCAAACACGCACTGCTTCAAATGACAGCAGAAGGGTTTGGCAGAGGTAAGATAATCTCATCCTAGCGAATAAAAGACTTAAGTGGTGTAATATCATTGGGCATTGGGACTGGTAATGCTGTAAACTTCACCAAGAAGTTCAAGGTTACCCTTAGCAGTTAGACTGGATGCAATGATATCACTCTACAGATACTGCTTAGGTATAGAAAAATGAAGTGGTGTGTCGACGTCGGAGGGAATTGTTGCAGGAGTCGCAAGACCACGCGCCGAACTCTCCATGTCTCTGGAGACAGTCTAATGAAGCGTAACCAAGTGCATCTTATGCGGTTGCTTGGTCAAAAAGGTATAATCGGAAATTGACTGATGAGCTCGCCCGCTCCGCAGCATCCACCCTTTCTCTTTCGCAGGGAGGAAAAAGTAGGCAGAGAGAGGTATTGGCAACAACTCCAAGGCATGCGCCATGCCAAGTTGCTAATGGGGGGTTTAAGCCCCTGCAGGTTTAAATATGTAATTAACCTCCCCTGGGACAAACTCAAGCTACTTGTCGCATTTTACATGGGCCACTGTAAGTTCAAGAAGAACTTATAAAACGTGGGTCTAGCTTCTTGTGTAAATTTTCTGTTCTCCCATAGGTAGCCGAAATTCCAGAACATAGTAGTTGACAGTTGCAGGATTAAGACCCTTGGATCCATATTTCCAAACAGGGATCTCACTAGCATCTGGAATTTAGCAATACGAGGTATGACAATTAAGTAATGACACTGATTCCATAAAAACCGTATATTTGAAAATTATTCTACAACTTTGCCATCCCCTTCATAGTAGTCCCCTTGGGCAGCTATACAGCGATTCCAGCGCGTTTTCCATGCTTCGTAACATTTCTGGAACGTTTCGACTGGGATGTCTGCGAGTACCCTCGTCACGGCCGCCTGGATGACTCAAAATGGGTTCCTTTGACCACCGATTTTGTTTTAGGAAACAAAAAAAAGTCACAGGGTGACATGTCGGGCGAATAAGGCGGCTGTTGCTGGGACACGCTGAGGGCGGTGTGGCACGGCGCGTTGTCGTGATGAAGGATCCAGTTACGAGCGATGTCTGGGCGCACTCGTTTTCGCAATCTTTCGAGTACTTGGCAATAGTAGACTTGATTCACAGTTTTCCCCGGTGGAAGGGATTCATTGTGGACAATTCCACGGCTATCAAAAAAGGCAATAATCATCGTTTTCAACTCCGACTTGCTCATGCGAGCTTTTTTCGGCGAGGTGCGCGCGGAGACAACCATTGTGAGCTTTGGCGTGACTAAGAGCACTATCACCATACACTCTTACATTTTTAGCGTACGTTTCCGAAGCTGTATCGCCCAATCTGGCGCAAAATTTTATCGCGACGCGTTGCTCTTGATTTTGTTTTTCCTTTTTCGTGACGAGCACTACAAACACACGTCTACTCAACTTGACGCAGCAGGCGAACTAAACAAGCTAGAGGGATAGTACATATATTAATGGAGAGGGGTGGGATGCCGGAAAAAGAGAAAGGGAATTTCAAGGTCACAGGTTTACCACAAGCGCGGCAATAAAGTCAGTCTCATTACTTAATTGTCAAACCTCGTAAGCTGGTGATTAGGATTCTCTATATTATGGTTGAGAAGCAGTTTAGTTTAACCTGTTGGGGTAATAATTAACTAATCTTACCCTTCGGTGAGGAGAACCACTTGACTTTTTCGTTTCTTAATTCCCAATTGTGATTGGCTAAAAAATTTTATATTTTTAATAACAGTGATTCGTCAGCGTAAAATAGGGAATCTTCGATTATATGCCGCCATAAAAAATTCCTTCTTAACAACAACAATTTGGAGGCGGCTCAAAATATGTGGAGCTCTCCATTTGTTATCTGAATAGATTTTCAGTGTCCCATGCAATTAAAAAATATTCTAATTTTTTAAGTTCCTCAGTAAATCACAATTTAGAGTAAATTAAAAAAAAATAATTAAAAGTATTGAAACTGTGAACACTATTAACTATTGCACAACTAAAGTGGCCACTTGTCTAAAATTCTTATTCAAATAAATAATAACAATATTAAGTGCGATTACGTACCACATGCGCTTAATTAAAAATCTAAGCAGGAGAAAACCAGTAATCACTGCTACGTTAGGGAACTTTCGCCTAGGGAAAGAATCAACAGCAATTTTTTATTTGTTTTTGTGGTAACAACTTTACATTAATTACTTCCTTATCAGCATTTGCATATGATAGCACGCCAAACGTGTCCACTGTATTTTGTAACAAAGCACTTATCAACTTTTTGGTTTGTGACTTCGCTAAACATTTTATTTAGATAAGAGCTTCCAATGCACAGTAAGACGTGACAAAAACCGCGAACAGAACAGGGTGTTTTGTATGAAAATTGATTAAATGATTTGAAGAGACTATAACACAGTATACATAATATATATTCAAAGACTGGACTCAAAATAAATTAAAACAATTGCTTAAGGGGTTATATTAATATGTAAATCAGAAAAATATTCGTTTGTAAATTTTGTTTGGGGAGGTATTTGATATTGAGGATCGACACACACCACCTCTTCGTCGATTTCAAAGCTGTTTTTGACAGCACGAAAAGGGGTTGCCTCTATGCTGCTTTGCCGAACTTGGTATCCCCCCATAGCTAATAAGCCTGTATAAGCGACGTTGAGCAATACCATAAGCTCCGTCAGGATCAGGAACGACCTCTCCGAGCCGTTCGATACCAAACGAGGTTTCAGAAAAGACGACTCCTTTTCGTGCGACTTCTTCAATCTACTTCTGGATAAAATAATTCGATCTGCAGAGCTGGTTAGAGAATGTACAATATTCTGTAAGAGTGTACAGTCGATGATATTGATATCATTATCATATCAGCAAACGGGTCTGGCAGAGAACGAGGGCAAAACGAAATATATCCTGTTATCAAACAAACAGTCATCGCGCTGGCCACTTGCTTCCCTCGTCACTGTTAACAGTCGTAGTCGTAGATAATTTCGTTCAATTATCTTGGAACCAGCACCAAAACCAACAAAAACGTCAGACTCGAAATCTAACAGAGAATGTAGAATACCTTTTGCCTACAGGTGCTACTTCGGACCGAGTAAGCATTAGAAGTGACGTACTCTCTTGCTAAGCAAAGACCAAATACTACAAGCCACTCATCGTACACGTTCTGTTATATAGTGCAAAGGCATGGACGAAGACAACTTCTGATGAGTCGGCGTTTCGAGTTGTCGAGAGAAAGGTTTAGCGGAAAATGTATGATCCATCGCCACAAATAACTTCATAAAGTTTTAAACCTTACAGTCTTTAAGTTTCCACGCTCGCATTGTTTTAATTGGCACCAACCCTTCTATGAGATGTTTGGTTGCCCTCTTCTAGTTTTAGACCACCTTTGAGCAGGTAATTGATGTTATGATAAGCTCTTCATGACAGAAATAAGCCATATGTTAGCCAATACCACCAAGAAGCGATTACTATAAGGCGATAATTATAGGTCACTTCGGCTAAGCAGTTTTCCAATTAATATGGCGTCGGTGCCCTTGTCGTTAGGTAATTGGTTACTTCTGTGACAACTCTGCAGGTAGGGCTTTGATAACATCGCGGAATTACGTTTTTTAAATGAGATCAGATCATTGCGGTCTGATCGTATTTGTAGGTGTTGTGCGGATCTTATTAGAGGCATCCTTTGTTGATATTTTATAAGCGAATCGTAACGTCATACTAATGAACCTGTGGCTTGCACATATAGTAACATAATTGAGAAATACTACTCTGCCCAAAAAATAAGTTGAGATTGTATTTATTTTGACAATTCTTTATTTATTCTTCCAAATCAATTTCATCCCCTTCAAAGTAATCCCCTCCCGATGCAATGCACTTATGCCAACGGATTTTCCAATTTTCGAAACACTGGTTGTAGTCACTTTCCGGGATGGCCTTCAGTTCCGTCTTCGCTGGGGCTTGAATCTCCTCTAACGTATAAAAACGGTATCCCCGGAGCAGTCTTTTGAGCTTGGTGAACAGCTAGGAGTCGCACGGCGCCAGATCAGGTGAATACGGTGGTTGCGAAACGATATGGGTTGAGTTTTTGGCGAAATGATCACAAAATACGAGGGCAGTATGGGATGCTGCATTATCGTAGTGTAAAAACCAAGAATTGTCTTTCCACAATTCCGGTCTTTTTAGGTGGATAGCGTTACGCAAACGACGCACAACGTTCAAATAATATTCCTTGTTATCTGTTTGACCGGTTGGAAGGAATTCATAATGCACAACACCACGATAATCGAAGAAAACAGTCAACATGACCTTGATTTTTGAGCGACTTTGGCGCGATTTTTTTGGTCTCGGCTCTCTTTTGGCACGATATTCGCTCGATTGATCGGTTGTTTCGGGGTCGTAAGCATAGATCCAAGTCTCATCGCCAGTTATAATGCATTTCATGACACCCTGGTAGTCGGAAAGCATCGTTTCACACACTTTAACGCGACGCTTTTTTTTTCCAAAAAATTCAATGTTTTCGGTACCAGTCGAGATTTGACGCGCTTGAGGCCCAAAACATCCTTCAAAATGGTAATTTCTGAGCCTTTCGATATGCCAACTTCATCAGCAAGGTCTCTAATTATTAATCGACGGTTTTTCAACACCAAATCTTTGATTTGTTGAACGTGAGCTTCGTCGGTTGAGGTTGATGGTCGCCCTGGACGCTCTTCGAACCTGCTTGGAACTCACTATACCACTTGTAAACATTTTTTTTAGACATAGCCTCCTCACCAAAGGCTTTCTGCACCATCCTCAACGTATCCGCAGGAGAAAATTGATTGCGTAAACAAAATTTAATGCAAATTCTTTGCTCAACAGATTTCGACAACCCAAAAAACGAAAAACTCACTTTTAGCAGCTCACAAAACGACACGTATCTCAAACACTAATAAATATTTTGACATGAAATTTGTCATAAATGTGACTGACAGTACTACCAACCTAAAAAAAAAATAGTTCTCCAAATCGACACGCGCAGTTTGATTCAAATGTAACCTTTTTTTTTTGGACACAGCAGTATCCCTTGGGGCTTAGACCCCATAAATCCTAAATAAAATCTCTTTGGAATGCTAATTGTCGAACATCTTCGATAAATGTTCGATTGCCATGTATGTAAGTGCTGTTTCGATTACTCAGGAGCTCAACCAAGCATCTATAAGTATTGTGGCCCAATACCAAAAGATTCGATGTATCGATGGGACTGGAACTGGGACTGGGACTGGTAGGGAATCATCAGCTCCCTTACGTCCAAGAATCGGATTGCCTGAAGCAAGCAATCGCCCAGGAACGGCTGGTCTGGTTGAGAAGTTCTGAGGCACCCACTTTATAGTCCGGAACTGACACCAAGTGGTTAATAACAGGTCTTGTCTATGGGGATAATTTTGCTCTTCGCCTCGAGAGAAGTTAGTAAAAATCGATTGTCTAAGATTTTTATCAAAAGAGATGAGCTTTTCTATGAAAGTGGCATTACAAAATTAACTTCACAATAGCAACAATTTATCGAACAAATCGGGACATAGTATAATATGCTAAATAAAATCTTCAATTTAATGCAGAATCAATGGATCTTATGTAATTGTACATGGTTAATAGTATACTGCATGATTTATGAAAGTAATATGACTCTACTTTTCAATTCTTATTTGGAAAATTTATCTCCCTATCAAATTTAATTCAAGTTGAGTTCAGTTATTTCCTCGAACCACACACTAATTTCCACGAACTTTCAAAGAATTTGAATTTAAATTATATTTAATTTTTTTCGTAAATATCAATTATTAGAGAATTCCTTGTAAATTATAAATTAAGCTAAATCCGCATACATACATACTTTAATATATACGTACATATACTTAGGTACAATTGTAGTTCACACATACCATCACATTTCTGAATAGAGTAGATCGGGCTTCCATTTCTCCCGAGAATTCGTGCACGTACGATATTCTAAAATTCAATAAATGATAGTTACGTTCAGACTGCAGATGTCTTGTTTAAAATTCAGATACAAAGGCATACATGAATTTATTTCTATATATTATATATATATTTATATTATTATTTGTCTGATAGCCAAACCCTGGGAATGCCTGTGAGCCTCCACCCACACTCTATTCTATTGCTTTGGAAAGGAAATGTCACAAAGTCAATCCAAAGGTGCTTATTGAACATAGCTAGATAAAATAGCAATTCAATAAACATATACAGTACTGTGCAAAATATGTGCAACAGTTAGTGCAAGGGGTTATTTTCAGCATACATGCACAAGATATGTTAAGTTTGCCACGAAGTTTGTAACAGCAAGAAGAAAACGTCGAATATCTTATGAGTTATATACAGGGTTTGTCCGGAAAGTAACAGGACTGATTTCTTGCACCGCGACTGTACTTCGGAGCGTGCGCGCACCCACTGGATTCGGTAGAAGGCGTTCCAAGCTAACGAACGAGCGGCTGGTCAGTTGTCTCCGAGCACCTGGAGAGTCGTGCGACGTGTTTCTGTCAATAGTGCAAACCGAAAATGCAGTCTTCGTTAGAGCAGAGGTACACGATTAAACTCTGTGTGAAACTCGGTAAATCTGCGATGGAGACGTTTGATATGATCAACCAGGTTTACCCATATGTGGTTTTAGCAAGAAGTGGTGTGTTTCAGGTGACACCAGGCCTTTTTGGAGGGCCGGGAAGAGGTCGCTGATAAAGACCGTACTGGAAGACCTGCGACTTCAACAAACACCGACAATGTGACTCGTATGCTCAGACCATTGCCAAAGTATTCGTTTAATTGCCCAGATGTTAAAGTTATCCAAATCTGTGGTTCATGCCATTGCGACGGGGCACTTTAACATGAGCAAGATGGTCCTAAAAGTGCTCACTGACGACCAGAAATTGCGACGATTGGAAGTGTGCCAAGAAAATATGAACTTTGTGTGAATGTGACAACCAATGTTTGAATAACGTAATCACAGGTAACGAGTCATGGATCTAAAAAGGCCGACGACAGAGGGGATCCAAGCAGCAAGCACCTCGGCTCTCAAGGCTATTCCGGAGAATGCCTTCCGTGACGCCTTCAATGCATGGAAATCGCGTTGGCAGCGCTGCATCGAGATGCAGAAGGAGCATATTTTGAAAGTAAAGAATTGTAAGGATTGGTTCAATCATTTTTTTTTTAAATCGACTCAGTCCTATTACTTTCCGGACAAACCCTATTAAGCTGAGGATTTCATGGTACTTTTTTTTCTCTTTTCGAGGGCCCGTCCTGGTTCGAGAAATATTAAAATAGAAATAAATTAGGTACAGATTCCAGTGACCTTAGAATTATGATTTGTTTAGCTTTGAGTTCGGTAAACACAAGTAAGATTCAGCTTTCAGCAGTTATATAGGTTGCTTATTTTTCGCACTCCACTGTATTTACATTCACACATTTGTTATATGCACACGTTCATGCTTGTCCATCGCGTTATGAGAATATCAACATAGTAAATTTTCTAAAATTTTTCACATCCGATGCTCCCGCTTCTTTATACATAAATACAAATATCTATGTACCTACGCTATGTACATACACCACCTCCCGGAGAACGGTCACCCACCTTCACCACTGTCAGCCATTTAATTTTTTTATTGTGCCGTCTTTTTTCACAGTCTCACATTTTTTGTCGTTGTTTGTTTGCTGGTGCCATTTAAAAATATAGATATAACGGCGCAAGTACTCAATGCATATAGGGATACTTCCACATCCACTCACCTCACCGCATTGACATATTCGCATTTGTTGAGTTCGACATTTTTAATGTCATTTTAAGTTGTTCGCCGTCCTCACGTTTGGTTTTGCACTTCTGACTGTCTTCAGCAACTTCTACTTCATAACGCTCTTCCCACTCTACTTCGGGGTGTATATTGTCGTGCTAATGCTAATTTTGATGCCGAACACGTAGCTGGTATTTGTTACGTTCCACTCAACATTTTTCGGCATTGATAAATTCAATATTGCAAAGTAATACTAATATAATTTTATTATAATAGATTGGAAAAGTATACCATGGGGCATGTCGGCAGCACTCCTGCGCCAGTTTAATGTGTGAGAGATTAAAAATAACGGTCCTTTTTAAATTTTCCAAGTGTGTTGCATAATTTACATATAGTACTTGTGGATAAAGTGTGATGTGAGGATAAATGGGTGTGAGGATTAGATTTGTTGAACTCAATTAATATTGATTGTCCAGAAATGAAGAACTTTTTGTTTGGGTTAGTTCGAAAATTGTGAAAAATCAAAAGTTTTGAGAATATTCTTTATATAAATTCTTTTGAAGCGCCAGAAAACATTCCTGAAGTAATTACAAAGCATGATGCCGAGTTGACAGTCTTTTACCTTTAAAAATCCGGGCCAGTTCCGGACCAGTTCCGGTTACTTAGGCCCGACTGTCATGAGAACGGCTTATAGAAACCCTAAAAAGCTTACCGATCCAAATGAGGTTAGATCTCCGAAAGTACAGTCCTTGGTCAGATAAAATTTTGTCAATTCTGGGAACGTAGGACCGGCTGTTGTGGGAACGGCTTACATAAAATCTCATTCTTATTGGAGAAAAGCTGGGATTGTCGATTTTCACTAACTTTTCTTTTCAAATTTTTCACCAGCAAAATCGTTCGCCATGAACTGGAACATATAGTAATCGCTTGGCGCTAGGACTGGACATAAGAACCTTCCAATCATGCTTGTCCAATCATGCTTCCGAAGTTTCTGGCGAGTAACTCTAGCGATGTGTGGTCTACCGTTGTTTTGATGGAACATAATTCCTCTTCCATTGCCCAAGGCTGGTCACTTTTCACTTTCGAAGAAGCTGCTACCATCAAGTGGTTCATACAGAACCCCCGTAAGTTTGTTGCTGCTCTTCTCCAGCTGCTGGTGCTGGCGCTGTTTCCGAAAAGAAAGAAGAAGCCAAAAAGGAGAAGTCGGATTCAAAGGAAAACGACGAAATGCGTTTCGGGGTCTTCGACTAAACAGCTCAACAGTAAAGTTGAATTAATAATTTGGCCATAGGGAAGCAACTCATAGCAGATAACTTCTTGTCAACACCACCAAACATTTTTCCGATCTTCAAATCTGTTTAGACCACCGTTTGGGCCGGCTCTCCGCGATTCTAGCACGTGCTTTTCTCTTCACATGTTGTAAGTCACACTCTCAGTTTGACTCAGAGATTTTATCCCAACAAGTTCTCAGTAACGGATAGTCTTCAAGTTACTTTAAGGAAGTCCTCTTTTTAGAAATATTGATAAACCTCGACTATTTTAGATGATTTGAGAAAAAACGAGAAAGCGGACTGATGTTTTGAGTATCTTAATAAAGTAGCTTATACCATTACCCACGAACACACGAAAAAGCGACAAGAAAAACTACACCAGGGAAAACTAATTTAGGCTCCTTTAAAAAAATGTGGATCCATCAGAACACATAAAAATTCGTGAGTCCTGGTTTTCAAGTGCATACTTCTGTTAATAAGGAATCATATCGGAGCGAAGACTAGACTTATAGGCTCTACTTTCGTTCCCAAACAAGCTGTAGAAAACTATAATATGGGAAGTTCTTATTTCAGGCTCTACGACTGTTTAAGGATTTTAAGGAATTTATGAACGGACAGTAAAAATAAGAAGAACTCGGATCTTTGAAGAAGATAATCGGATCTCGTTCTCTCGTTTTTTGGCTGTGCGCGTCTAATATATACAGGGTTTGTCCGGAAAGTCATAGGACTAATTTTCTTCTGCTACGACTGCACTTCGGAGCGTGCGCGCACCAACTGGATTCGGTAGAGGGCGTTTCTAGCTAATGAACGAGCGGCTGGTCAGTTGTCTCCGAGCACTCTCCATGACAAAAATTTTCGTGCGACGTGTATCTGTGCGTTAGAGCAGAGGTACGCGGTTAAATTCTGTGCGAAACTCGGTAAATCTGCGACAGCGACGTTTAATATGATCAACCAGGCTTACCCAGATGTTGTTTTAGCAAGAAGTAGTGTGTTTCGGTGGCACCGAGCTTTTTTGGAGGCCGGGAAGAGGTTACTAATGAAGACCTTGAACATGCGCAAGGTGTGCGCGAAGAGGGTCCTAAAAGTGCTCACTGTTGGCCAGAAAAAGCGGCGAGTGGAAGTGTGCCAAGGAAATTTTAACATGTGTAAAAGTGAACCCCCATTTTTGAATAACGGAATCACAGGTGACGAGTCATGGATCTTTAAGTATGATCCCGAGACATATATACATATCCTGTATACAAGTTTATCATGCGAAAAGTATACGAGCACGTAAAAATCCAAGTTCGTAGAATTTTTAAAGGGTTTCGTGAAAATCTCTTCAGATGCAATTGGAAGAGATAACCCTCCTGACCATTAGTTAGACCAAGCAAAGTAGGATTTGCCTACTTAACTGTTCGAAACAACCAGCAAGACTAGTGTTCTGAAACCTGTTTTAAATTGCTCCAGCATTACCCACGAACTGCCAGTCTACCACAAAGCACACTCAAAATGGCCGCTACCCACCGTTTTTGCGAAGAGTAGCATTGAACTGTTTCGTGTTTTTAACACTCTTTTACGTACCCATTCAATTTTAAACATTGTACGAAAAAAGTGGAATAAACATAACAAACACACAGGTCCAACAACTCACTCGTTCCTGATCGAATGGGCATATCGGTGAAAAAAAAAGTGTAAATAAAAGGCGACACATTCGTTTGCAATCATGTTTGGTGGCGGCGGTTTTGTGCCCGTGCTTTTGGTAGCACCGAGTGTGGGAATGGCGCAGGTGAAGCTAAATGGGTTTTAAATACTCGATTTCATACGTGGCCGAACGAGCATACGCGGATTAAATGGAAATACTACCGCAAGCACACACCCACCCACAAATACAACGGGGAATGATACCGCACAGTGCAAAAGGCTTTCTTTGTTTGTTGGTACTTGCGGCAATTGTTGGGTAGCTTTGATAGTATGTCGCACTTGTTTTTGTTTTTCTTGTGGTTTATCGGTGGTGCTCAGCCATAAAGGGATATGAAACCTTATGGAATGCCCTCAGTATTTAAATAACATGTGTAGAAGTGCTTAGTGGATATTTTATGATTAACAAATAATCTAAGATTCGGCTTATAATAAAAATGGATTTTGTGTTGAGGTTATGATATGTTATGTTAGGTTAGGGAGAAAATATATTATTATATTATTTGTAATATTTATAATGTTGAAAACTGTTTCATACACCAGATTATTATTACTGAATTACAAGCTGTTTCTACGACAATCGTGTGTATGGTAAGTTATTCATTTTTGGTGCTTCTACAGTACCATTTAAGCAAAAAAAATAAAATTCTAAGCTGGCAAGCAAATCGTCTTTCTAAGCAGTGCAAGTAAGATCCCTAATCCTTCCAAACCTAGTTCATACCTAATTTTCCAGGAACCTGTCATGCAACCTTTGATTATGTATGGCTACTTCCATACTGCATCTCCAGTATAGTCTTAAGAATTGTAAGTCCCACGCTTTGAAGTATAGAATATAACCGTCGTTTTATATTAAAGTGGGGAACCTTCTCCCAAACTCTTTCCCATGGTACCACCGGATTAAATATTACTTCATGGGAGAGCGAAAGACTTTAAGGCACATCTGACATACGGACTGACTAACGCCTAATATACTTTATACGTGTTAGTTTTATCAGTTCCGCTGACAGCTTTCTATTTAACAAAGGACTGACAAATAAGTGCCGTCAAATTTTGCACCGAAAAACTACCGCCAAGTGAAGTTGGTGACCAGAGTTTTCTATGCATTCTTTACGTGTCAGACAGCACGGTCTAAGATCGTGGTGGAATCGGAACTGATAGCTTCTAAAGCATTCATGCCCACTCAGTATTTGGGTTAGGTTTAAGTCTAAGTCTACATGTTATCTATCTATTCACGAAGGGATGACCGGGATTAGTCTGTGTGTCCACCGTCATTTGATTGAAGTTTGTCACCATTGATGCCACATTGTAATGTGTTTGGTTTACTCCTCTTTTTTACCCCTACAGACGGCTCTGATAGTTCGTTCATCTGTCTCCTAAGTTTTGTAACTTATCGGATATACTTCAGTCCATACACAGTCTTCCTTCGATAACACCATATATCGCGTGGAAGTTGGCGGAAACCAGTACGCATATCACTGTTATTATTTTTTGTTGAAAGATTTTTGGGATCGTTTGTAGTTTATAAGATCGAAAATGTATTAATCTTAAACTTTCTCCAAAATATTTAAACGTCTTAGATCTTACTAATAAACCTAGTACCCTTGAAACTTCGGGACGAATTTTATTCGACCTTACGTCAACCATCGCTATAGTGAATCATTTGAATGTCACCTTTATTGCCAAAGCATACCTATGTGGCGGCTAAGCAGTATAACCTAAACTAAAAACGTTACCTTAGAAAAATACGATGTTGTTCGTTTTCGAGTGGTACGAAAAATTGTTGAGACTTGGTTAACTCCAGTCTTTGACAGTGTAGAAGTCTTAGAAGAACGGATCAATATAGCCAAACAGTGGAGGGAATTTGGTAGGTATCTCTGTGCCTGAATCTTCAAGTACTTTGCCCAGTTTTGTTATATTGAAATTGTTATTTTGTAAAATTGAGAAAAGACTATTCTTAACTTCAGTTGATCTAATTAAAAACTCTTCGAAGCACTAACAATATCATAATTACGTATGATCGCCCGTTCAGCAAAAAATTGTTGATCCAACACAAGTTATCTCGGTGTTGGTTCTCTTGCCCATAACTACTTTCTACATTGATGTTCTTCGTAAAAAGATAAGCCTAATCAATTCAATACAGAGATATCCAAAGTTCTTTAGCGACGAAGAACTTTTTTCTGATAATCTTTACATTTTTGCTGCGGACATGATTACGTAAGCAACAATATGTTTATAACATTGTATTTTTATAATCAGAAGGTGGAATTATCGTTGGATAGTACTTTAAGTTCATAAAGTGAGAGAATCCTTGCTGAATATCATTTCAGTGATTATTTATTAATTAAAACTTCATCTGAAAAATTTGGGCGAATCCGAGTTTCAGGTAGGTGTGCTGACTTGATAGTACTTAGTCACATGAATTCTTGACTTTCTTCCTTATATGGTTATCATTGTGTCATCTTCTCAAATTATTTCTTAATAAAAGGTGATACATTTCGAGGTTTCATACTTTTTAAAGAAAAACACATAAACTTTAACTTTAATGAGGATTGTTTATTATTATTCGAAAGAAGATACTTTGGCATTTATTTTTTGAAGATTCTATCTGTCAAATGTTGGCCGTGGTAGGTCTCAGATGGTCTATCTGTTGAGTCCAATTCTCGATGACTAGTTCCAGCATTGCTACTGGCAAATGACACGAGTGATGTTTTGCTCCAAGGCCTGAATCGAAGCGGTATTGTCCGCATAGATTTTAGACTTTATATATCCACACAGGAAAAATGGTGTGCTATCACATAATCTAGGTGTCCAATCAAAAGGCCCAAAACGTAGAATTATCTGCTCACCAAAGTCCCCCTTCAATAAATCCATTGATTGATGCGATGTGAGGGAAGTGGCGCCGTCTTGTTGAAACCAAATGTCGTCGAGATCACGAGCTTCAATTTCAGTCATCAAATAGTCGGTTAACATGGTGCGATAATGATAGCATTTGACGGTTACGTTCTCACTGGTACCATTTTTGAAGAAATATGTACCGATGATTCCACAGCCCCACAAACAACATCAAGCCGTTGTTCCAAAAGCAGCAATTTTGCTTGTTTAGATACGAATTAATCAAGAAATGAGCCTCTTCGCTGAACAAATTTGGCTCAAAAAGTCGGACCTTCTTGAAACTTTTCAAGAGTCCATAGGGCGAAGCGATGCCGCTTAGGAAGGTCATGTCTAGATGAAATCCATGTCTATTCCGTAGAACGGGTTGTTTTTTGAATTATTTGGAATTAATATAATAATAATCTTCCACCTATCCGTTAAGAGAAAGAATATACCTTCAGAACATGGCTGTCAGGAAAGAAGATGTTTGACAACTTATCCGAGAAGTCTAATATATAGTACATACATCCATCAAATGCAACCTCTGGTAACGAAAAATGTGTTTATGCATATGACGTATGTAAAACAGCAATGTAAGCAGATAGCACTCCAATAATAAGGCGGAACCAAAATTTGCTTAGGTTATCTCAGCCGCGGCTTACCTGTAGCAAGTGTACGCAAAATGGAATTAAGCGTTGACGTGCTTGTATTGGCTCAAAATGAGTATTTTTTGAAGGCGATAATAGAGGATTGTATTAAAATATTTGAAATTTTTTCAGTCCGGGTCAAATTTGATCAGATGGTAATTTCACAAAAAGTAGAAACTTAATCAACAATGGAATTTTTCTTGAAAAGCGTAGATTTCTGTAAAGGAATTAAAAGTATGTTGTTTGGACTGATTCGCTTTAAAGGAGTTTAAAGTAAATTTTGTGCAAACACTTTTCTCGGCACTCTTTGGTTCGCGGTCTCTTTTTGAACGCTGCGACTGCATGCACTTGCCGCAAGCTGTCCGCCCTCGCTTGAATGCGCGCACTTGTTCGGTAACACAACTGTCGCTGCCCTCTTACCACCACTCACCTCTCCGGTGTCCGGCCACTCAACGAGTTATCGAATATATTTTGTCACAGGCAAATCCTTTGAAAAATAAACAAAAATAAAATACAAACGACACCGTTGGCGTGTACGCAGCGATACAGCAAAGCGTTTTCGTCATTTCCAATTTGAATTCATTTCAGATGAGTGGAAAATGGTCTTAGCTGCGAGCGAGCGTTTCATATGAGTGTTTCCAATTGTTTTATTCAAATGGGTGTGGAGCACACACACACGCACACATATGTATATGCGTACAAAAACAATGCAAGTGCGCGAAAAGAGTGCCTGCACCCCTTACCCTTTACCGCCTTGTACCGCTAATCCGCCATAACAAGCGTTTTTCGTATCACGCTGTCGGTATGTATGTGAGTGTGTGTGTTGGCACTGTTTATTTGCGTATCATGGGATAATCTTTGGCAAAGAAGCCTTCAGCACCGCACAGAGCGCACATAATAACGGCAACAACAACAAAAATAGTAACAGCAACAACATTTACAACAGTAACAACAACAAGTAAGTGGTAAGCGGCGGTAATTGAGGCATATTAAAATGTTTAAATGACTGTTGTTGCGCTACAACAAAAATAACAACGAGCTCAATGTGTTGTAACAAAACGGCGAAATGATGCAGCAAAACAATTTCACAAAATTTCCATTTTCGTAACATAATTGAGCTTGTAAAAACAAATTAAAGTGCAATTCGCGCACAGAAGCCCGAGTTGCGGGGCGAGTGAGTGTGCGTGTGAGCTACGCCCGAAAAGGGATTTGGCGTACCATATAGTACGAACCCACCAGTAAGGAATTATACGCGCGTGGATGATGTTGCATAACTGTGAAAACAAGTTGGCAAATGGCTGCTTTGGACGCGCTGTTGAGTGGCAAGCAATTGAATAAGTTGTGCCACAACAGAGTTTTAGCTCTATTAGCGTCCCGCTGGTTGCGTCACACCACAAACGTTGCAGCCGACAGCTAATCTGTCGTCCCAGCAGGAATGGTAGGGGCAAAAAATTGCTGGTAGAAGCTCGAAGTGCCTCAACTAAGCTCAGATTGATGAATTCCAATTGGAAATAAAATTTCAAAACTCCATTAGTTTTCTAATAATTCTATTAAAAAGCTTTAGTAAGCTAACATGATAATTGAAAAGTACGGCCTGACTAAAACTAGAATTAAATATATAAGAGTTTTAATTAGGCTTAATTTTCAGAAGACGTCTGTATAAATTTGACAGCTGTGGATTTCTTTTTTGTCCAAAAGCAACGATGAGTTCATGACAGTCATCCGAGTGGATTGCACACGATGAACCGAGCTCACTTTTGACCAAACTCCGAAGTCCAATCGACAGTCATCCGAGTGGACTAAACACGATGAACCCACTCCAAAGCGTGGAAAAACACAACAGTCGGCTGGGAAGGTTATGGCTCTTGTATTTTGAGAAGAATGTGGAATAATTTTTCTTGACTACCTTGAAAAAGTAAGGACCAACAATAGCGACTATTACAAAGCATTATTGAACCTTTTGCTGGACAAAATCTCCAAAAAACAGCCGTATTTAAAGAAAAAGAAAGTGCTGTCAAAAATCAGTGAAAACTATGGCAAAAATCAATGAATTGCTTCCGCATCCACCATATTCTCCAGATCTGGCCCCAGCGACTATTTGCTGTTCTCAGATCTCAAAAGGAAGCTTGCTGCCATAAAATTTTCGTCAAATGAAGAGGTGATCGCCGAAACTGAGATCTATTTTGAAGCAAAGAACATATCATACTAGAAAAATGGTATCGAAAAGCTGTGGCGTCACTATAATAAGTGCATCAACCTTCAAGAGAACTATGTTGAATAAAAAACGAGTTTTGCCAAAAAAATTTGTTTACCAGAGACTTTTCAATTAATTTTCATAGCGAAAAGCAAGACCTATATTGAATACAACCCCTCAGCAAAGTTCATCTTGTCAGAATTCTGGAGGTTACAACCAGACACTGTCGAATAGTCACACATGCTGTGACGCTACTTATTTTGACAGATTCAAGTCACCAAAATTGTATTGAAATGATAGGTGGAACAGCCAGACAAGTTCTTTTCCAATGCAAGTGCAGTCTTTGCTAGATTGAAATTAAAACATCAACACTTTCGTCAAACCGCGTAAATTGGAAAGAATCGATATTAACTGCATCAACACATTTGATAAATGATTGAAGCTCTAGGTCAATTCATGAGAGTTTTTTCATCTTTATTAAATCTGATACCACAGAGGACTGCCGCTTAAACCAATCGATGTGGTCCCTCTTTGTCTCAAGAATCAGCTTCGTAATACAACTTAATATAACTTGTATTTGTAATTATTATTTGTCTTAGGAACAGTGTTTATGAGAAAAACAGAATATTCCTTTCGACTCGGATTAATTTAGAGCAGTAAATGTAGCCTCAGACGACATGAACATATCTACCGAGGTGAGCTCAGCTCATTCTGAAGGCTTGTGTTAGTTCTACTGCCAAGTATATGGTACATTTTTAGTGCTCTTAAAGGTAACTTGAATATTATATATATGTACTTTGGGTTATTTGTATTGGGGCTTGAATAATAATTTTTAAATATGAAAGAGAGCACTCTCGCACATTTTTTTAAGTTTGGAAGATAAATCTTAAAATAAAAACGGTAGAAGAACATGTTTTACAATGTACGTTTTCTCAGTATGTGACCTAAATACTCTGAGGGAGAGCGTCAGAGATGGAAATATCTGGACTTAAAAAACATGTCATGCTCTCGTAAGTCATACTCTGAAGAGGATTTACAAATATGTATGTAAAAGACCGACGTGATAAGCTGAGTCGCTTTAGTCCATCTATATAAACGGGTCCTAATTTCTGAGGTTTTTAGATATTGTTCCCACGTACTTCTTTCCCCAAAGAGCTGCTTAATTATCGGAATCGCTTTAGATCACTTTAGCATACATGTATGCAGACATATAAATTCTCCTAATTAAGAATTTGCAAAGTCATGAAGCAGGTAAAATCGATCATTGGACGTAGAAACTAATGAATTTATATCTGCAATGCTTCCACATTTTTCTAAACTGCCATTAATGATGATATGGGCACAAAACCGGAGCCCCTAGATGTCTGTAGTGAGGTTATAGTTCGTGTTCGGTAGAAATTGTTGACGATCTCCGCCCTCCCCTTTGTCCAGCATTGTATATGAGGAGATATAGAATCTCATGTTCAAAAATACAACAAATTGGAGCGAAACGTGAACCAAATTGTTAAAGATGACTCTGATGCGGTGATTCAGATATTTGGCTGGTTGATCGTCTCTTTCCGCGTCGTAAGCATAGATCCAAGACTCTATGCAGCTGTACAAATTGATCTATGGAAATTCAGAAGAAAAAACATTTATGCAGTAAAAAAGTATTTGTGTAGGTTGTCATAGGAATAAGGCAACTGAAGTTAATGTTTTTTCTTGTAAGCAAATAAATTTGCTCAGAAAAACCCTATATGGAAATTGCCTACCGGGATGATAAGCATAACCAGCAGCCAAAAAGAACATACTTCATTTTAACTTCATCTGTCTTCCTCTTTGCTTTGCTGTCTTTCAATTGCTGCTACTTGTTACCAAAGTTTTAACCATTCATTGCATTGGAAAAACGTTGAACATCTTCTTTTGCCCCGGCCCGCACCCAACCGCTTGCGACGACTTTATTTTGCCGCGCATACGCGACTTTGCGCGACTCAATTTATTTTAACTTTTCGCCAAACTTTTCAATTGCACAGAATTGCGTTTTTATTTGTTGTTATTACCTGCCACTGCCACCGCTGTCGTCTTCCTTTGTCTTCAATGACTTTGACTTCGTCTTTGCCGTCAGTCGGCAACCGTCAACACCCTTCTCCCTACTTTGCCGATATTCTCTTGGAGCGCGTTCATATTGTGTTTATGCTTTCGAAATCGTTTCTTCTTACGAGTACATACTATATAACGGTATTCTTAAGTGAAATGCAAATTTATTCAAAATGGTTTCGCTGCCTTCGGTTTTGTCTTGGTGCCACCTTTCGGCGTTCACCACTAAAGCCAGCAGACGTTGAGTGAGTTGAGTACTTCGCCAACAATAACGGTAGAAATCCAACATCATTTCTAGCCGTTGTGATAATTAAATTTCATTTTCACACATTTAATTTTAAATTTGCATTTCTACAGTGCATTAATATTTTCACTCAGTCCCGCTTTTGTTGGAAAATCAGTTATTAAGGGTTTTTATGCGAGCTTTGGAAAGTGTGGGCGAAAAGAGATGATTAAAAAATTAATATTCTTGGATGGATACATAAAGAATCAGGTAGAGTTTGGGGACACTGTGAAGAAGCTGGAGGAGTGTCCTATGAATTCGTACATTTAATATAACGTATTGTAGGACCAATTCGATATAGATTCATACCATAACCAAGCTTCGTGTTAAAGCATATTTGGTGAAAAAAAAATCCTAAGTAAACTTAACGACTATGATTTCGTCGAGCTTACATATATTGTCGTTTTCACGAATAAGCAACTGAGCCGACGTCCTCATCATGAAACTGCGGCCTTTCCGAATTCAGTTTCTATACCACCAATATATTGCCAGATGTAGAGTCCACCGGGAACTGATCTTTACTTGCAAAAACTTTATTATTATTTCAGAGAAAACTGCAAAGATGTGACTAAAAATGATTTCTAAAGCCTTAACCATTCGGAACTGATGTTCATACAAAAAACTCCGCCATAATTTCAGGGAAAGCTACGAAGATGTGCCTAAGAATGATTCCTAAAGCCTTGTCCATCAGGAACTCGCAAAAACTTCATAATAATTTCAGGGAAAGCTACGAGGATGTGACTAAAATTGATTCCAGAAAGTTTTGTCCTCCAAGAACTGTCGCTTATCTTAAAAAACTTGGCCTTAATTTTAAAGAAATCGGCAATGATGAGACTAAATCGATTCTTTAGAGTCCTCCAGAAACTGATGTTTACGACAAAAATCCCGACCATAACTTTAGAGAAAGTATTAAGTTGCGACTAAAACGATTGTTGAAAGCCTTTCCTTCCATCCTTGACCTCCAGAAACCGTTGTTTACTCCAAATATTCCACCATAACTTCAAAGAAAGCTAAGAGAGTTGCGACTAAAAAATATTTAGGAAAGTTTTGTTCTCCAGAAACTGATGTTTACACGAAAAACTTCACGATAATTACAAGGAAAGCTACGAAGATATGTCTGGAAATTATTTTGAAAAGTTTTGTCCTCCAGGAACTGATTTTTACTTCAAACGACTCAGCTATAATTTCATGGAAAGCTGCGGAAATGCGATAAAAAATTATTCGGGGAGGCCTTGGACTTTAGGAACTGATGTGAACTCGACCATAATTTTTGGGAAAGCAGCGAAGACGTGAAGATGCGGTTAAAAACCATTCTTGCAAGCCTTTTTCTTCAGGAAGGGATGATAGCCAAAAAATCGACCATTATTTAATGGAAGCTACGCAATTGCGATAAAAGAACTTTTATTGAAAGCCTTGTTCTCCTGGAACTGATATTTTACCTTAAAAAGTCGAGCATAATGTCAAGGAAAGCTACGAAGATGAGACTAAAAATTATTCTTGAAAGATGTTACAAATCCATAATTTTGGGTGAATCTACGGAGACGGGACTAAAATGATTCTTGAAAGCTTTATCCTTCATAGAATATTGTTTACTCACTAAAATGCTTCTAAAATGATGCTTGAAAGCTTTACTCTTATTAAAATTTATTCTGTAAAGCCTTCTTCTTACGGAATGGATGTTTGTATATAAAAACAATTAATTTCAGGGAAAGCTACGAAGATGAAAACTATTCTTGAACTATTCTGTTTATTGACAGACTCCACTGCTGTAGCGAGCCTTTTCGTTAACTCAACAGGTTTAACAAACTTGGACAATACTTGCCAATAAAGAAAAAGAAGAAGTTATGAAACCCCACCTCATGATATAGCAGTTCGAAAAAAATTAAATCAAGGTAAGTTCTTCACGGTTAGTCAACTGTGAGAAAACCCCACAAAGTATTATGATCCGAGTGATGAAGAGAAGTCTTATATGAAGCAGAATTGGAAAATTTCCGACTATTACACCTCAACTCATATATGAGTACGTCCTTATTGTCGAAAGTAACCCACATTCAAATTCTATTACCAACTAAATTATGAAATTCTATCCGGTGATGTACTTGTCTAGGACTTATCGAATATTAAAAGTGTTTTCCTTTACAGATGAATTAATAACTAAATCCTAAGGGGTGAATCCGGGGATGAAGTGAGTCAGATAATTCGAAAAGAAGATGAAATCAAGCTGAAGTGCAGATCATAGCTGTTAAATTATGATTACGATTAGTAATCGGTTAAATTAATTTCTAAAAAGAATCGTAATGATTATTTAATTGTGCGTTTGAAATATTGGGATTACGTAATGATTACGATTATAAAGAATCAAAAAATAATAAGGATTATTATAAATTAATGAAAATAATCAAAATATATAATTGATTCTTTTTGATTATTTTTGATTACTTTCAATCCAAAATACCAAACAACTTTTCTCTTTAAATTTTAAGACATTTTTTTATTAAAATTTTTTAAATTGTTTTTTGTATAATCTGAGCCTCAGATTCTGAGATATATGCATTTATATGTATATATATTATATTATTAAAAATATTATATTATAAATGATTATATTTTTGCTATTATTAATAGCAATTCAGCCATTCAATTTAATCAGCCCCATCGCAAAATTTCCCTGTTCTGATCATCAGAATAAGCTTCAATGAGCGTAGCTGATATTTACACCTGTATGAAAAACAACAATGCTGGAGGGAGTATTGTTAGAATTCAAGAACGGTTGTTAACTTGTTGGTACGCTTACGTTAACAAGTCAAACAAGAGCTTATAAAGTGCAATCATATAATCTATACTTCATACTTCACGAGTCAGTCAGTTGTTATAAATTGTGTTTTGTGTGCAAAAACGCTCCATTTGAAGATAACAGTCACAAAGTGATCAATTGGTTTTTGGAGAAAGCGAATTCTCAAATGATGATGAAATTTTGGACAAGAATTACGTGCCAAGTCCCCGCAAGAGGAGAAGGGTCTTTCTTCCTTGTGGAGGAAGTGCAAATGGTTTGACGGATTTTTTACTTTAAAACCGGAGGCCAATATAGGCAACCGTACTAACTCCAGATATTAAAATGAGCTGGATCAAGGTGTTGCAAAGGATAAAACCGGAGGTGACAGCAGCGGACATAAGTACCTGGGTTTTAAACACAATTTGCGATTTCTATGCAAAAGATAATCGTGCTTTCAATGCACAAATATTGAAAAGTAATGAATTATTTGCAAATAATAGGCATTTTGATTTTGACCTCAATGGTAGGATTGCTTGAATATTCTTAGATTATTTTTATTAAATTCATTTATCTTTATACAGACACAGATAAGGAAGAAGGAACAAATGCTACTCCTGAGCCAAGTGCTAGTGATCGTCGGGCTTTTTTGACCCATCACTTTTTCTGTTACTTAAATGACAATTCAAGAACAGACGACACTTGGGTAAAACATTGCAGTCTAAAAGAAGCTTTTGTTGCCTTTAATACTCCCCTCACATCCTCAGCACCAGTAGAGAGGCTATTTTCCTTTGCGGGGATAGTGAACAGTCCAAGGCGCCAATCAATGTCGGACTTATCATTTGAGAAATTGGTGTTATTGAAAGCAAATTCTAAATGGAGTTACTGTATATTTTTCTTGTTATTTTGTTATAAATGAATTTTGTTATTTTTTTGGTGTTACATTTAGTTATTATGTCTTGATTCAAGACTCTTGAATATCTTTATTTGTTGTACAAAATTTAATAAAAAAATTTATTAAAAATTAAAAAAAGCAAAAAGACCAAAGTTGTTTGGGGTTTTGGATTGAAAACAATCAAAAATAATCAAAAAGAATCGCTGAAAAGAATCAATTATTTATTTTGATTATTTTTTATTCTTTTCAGTAATCCAGAGTAATCCTGATTATTTTTTGATTACTTGTAATCTTAATCATTACGTAATCTACTTGGGACCAAGATAATCGTAATGTAATCAATTATTTCACTCTCAAATACAAAGTAATCAGATTACTAATAATTACGATTAGTAATCAAAACTTAACAGGTATGGTGCAGATTATGAGAAAAAGCCAAAATCTCGAATGATCCGATTAAACTTATACGAAGCAAGAAGGAACTTTTCCGACTATTATACCTCAACCTGCCGAGGTTTATTTCTACTAGAACTGTCCAGATTATATAAATATATAGGAATGCCTCCTTATTTTGTATTGGTTCTATAACACGCCAGGTCTGCATATATTTTTATTGCTTGCAAGCACAAAAATAATTGTTTGAAATGTGCCGGACTCTAGAGCGGTACTTTACAGTTTTTACCTCATGCCTGGTGACGGTTTGCTTAGATAGAGGATCCAACAAGGTTTCAAGCTCGTTTGATTTGAGTTTTTAGACATTAAGATTGATTGATTATGGAAAGACGACTGCGGTTAAAAAAAATAAATTTTAACGCGATTGGGTTTTTAATCATCACAATTCCTCGACAATATCGCTGGGATTAAAGAGACTTTAAACACCTTCACATAGAACCACACTACATCGTTTCTCTTCCTTCACACAGGATATTTCTAACTGCGCAAACCCATGCCAATAACATTCGAATATTTAGTAGAATTGCCAAATGCATTGGCAGACAAATAAATTTGCGTAAAATATTTTTTGAAAAATTGAGTTGACATATCACGCAATCCCATTGCTGCGACGAGCAAATACAAAATATTGCAAGGACATGTGTACCTTCGTACATATTCGTATAAATATATGCCATATGTATGCATTGTCTATCGCTATTTTGTGGTCGCAATGATTGGAATGAGAATCGTCCAGCCAGTCAGCGAAGAGTCATATTTATAAGTACATATTTTTGTATTTACATATGGCGAGTTTTGCGAACACAATTTTGTTGCAGTAGCAGTTGAAACAAGTAGCACTATGTTCGGGTGTACCCGATTACTACATACTCTTGACACTTGGCAGATCCAAAGCCAGCGAAATAATTTAGGGCGCAAAACCTCAACCAGAGGATCGGAATCCATGCAATTTAAAACTCATACACTGACCGCCATATTTGACTTAAGGTTTTTTAGAGTAACGAACATAATTATATGTAGTACTAGTTATATGTGACCTGGTCTACGAAAAGGGAGCTAACGTGCGAAAAAAAAAGAAAAAAAGAATTGATTTTTTTACACCTAAGAACCCTTTCCGTAGACCAGGTCACATATAGGAATTCGGTTATTTTGTAGACCAATTTCACATATTTTTGACATTAAACTATATTATATCCATTATGACTTATTGACCTACCAGATTAACCAAACCTAAATTATATCCAATATTTTACGTTCTATTAATTTCTGTTAAGGGGTTAGGGGTAGTCAGAGGCACGAAAAAACTAGAGTTTTCAGTATTTTTTTGCTACTAAATCATGTTATTTTACAAAAGTAGTAGACTTGAAGTCACGAAAATTTCAAAAAAAAAAAAATTAATTTCCAAAGTTATAGTTGTTTGTGTTGGCCCTGTCCAAAAAAAAGATACTTGCGGTGACAAGCATAAGTCTTTGGAGATTCATCTAAAACAATCGGACAAAAAAAAAATTAGTTTTATAAATAGATAATCCCAGGCCTGATCGAAGGATTTTATTTTGTTTTCAAAATTAACAAAATGGCGGCCTCAGGAAATTTTTTTCTAAATTTTTGCGAAAAAATCAACAGTTAATTGGTCTTAAAAAATCGAAATTTTCGAAAACATTAAAATCCTTCGATCAGGTCCGAGTTTATTATGTATTCTAAAAGCTGTACAAATTTCATTAAAATCTACTGAACGGTTTTCGAGTTAAAGTTGTCACCGTTTCAAAAAACATTGTTTTGAGAAAAACGCGTTTAAAGTTTCACACTAGCGCTTTGAAGTGCCCGAGCTCTCTTTCTTATTTCTCGAATAACTCAAAAACTAATTATCGGATCAGCGTGAAAATTTCAGGAATTATTTATAAGATATTACACTTCTGAAAATGCAAATATATTTATAATAAAATATTTTGTTGAAAATTCGAACTACTCCTAACCTCTTAAGTTAGATATATGGGAGATAGTATTTAGCTGATTTTTTGCCCATACGACATGCAGTTAAAAGGCCACAGACCAATAAAATGCTCCCAAGGTTTCATCAAGATTCCTCTTATACAATCACTAATCGGATGGAGTAAAGTCAGCCGGGTGTTCGAAAATCCTGACGATACTTATACACGGTGTAAAGTCAGCCAGAAGTTCGAAAATCTTTTTACTAGGTATATGGAGCTAAAGGAAGTATTTACCTGATTCAACTCACTTTTGACACACAGACATATCATTGACAGGAAACAATTTTCTCTTAATTTCAATTGTATATTTCACAAGTTGACTGATATTTTCGGTAATAAGTCAACTATAGGCACTGGCGTCTACATATTCCAGTACCTAAGCATAGAATAGTTTCGGTTGGATTTGGAATATATTTGTCCATAAGATGGCACATTTCAAAGACATTATATGTGACCTGGTCTACGAAAAGGGAGTTAACTAGTTTTCTGGGAAACAACTGTTAAAAATAAACAACGTTTCGTTAACAGCTGTTTCCCAGAAAACTAGTTTTCGCACGTTAGCTCCCTTTTCGTAGACCAGGTCACATATACATATGCAAAGTTTTATCTCGTTATATTAATTGGTGTTTTATTTGTATGTCGACTGTGACATTGTGACATAGGAATTCTAAAAGAATGTTATATACTTAATTTGGTTGAAATCGATCGAGATTTCGCAGATAAGAGATTTCACCTAAAAGTGGGCATCTTTAAAGAACAAAATAGTAGTATCAGAGATTAATCAAATTAAGGAATTTTCGATTTTTAAGGTTAGCCAAAACCTATAATTGCTCAATATGAGGTATGCTTTAAAAAATATGTTTGAGAAAGTCGGTTGTTAGTCATTAAATCTTCAAGGACTCAACTTCGTTTAATTTTATTGAAAATATTGACATCAATTGGCAGTTCTTAAAGGCTTAAAAAATAATATTTGTTACCACCGGATAGTTCAAGCATTAGAAGGTAGAAGGAAAAGTATTTATGTCTGCAAGACTTCCATATTTTTCTAAATAACCGTTACTTCTGGGATGGGCAGGTCCGTAGATAGAAAACTGGGTCTCGGGGATGTTTTCTTCCGCGTACGGGAAAAATTGTCCTAGATATGGTGATATAGTATGATATCGCTTCTCTTGTTAAAAAATATCACAAACTTTACGTTTGGGTTTTCGGAATGGCTCGTGGCTAATATGAATCAGATTGTTAGAGCTCTGATGAGATCTTTTGGCTTCTACGAGTAGCTGTTGAGTTCTCTCATATACTTAATTAAAAATGTTGTATAGGCAATTTAGCTAAGGTTCAATTATAATGCTCATTACTATATTTCTTTGTTCGTCCTTATTGGTTCAGACAGTTTTACTCAGAGACGACTTAGAAGCTTTTTCTTCTTCTTTATTGAAACTGCTTATAACGGTTATAACCTTGTTTACAACATCGTGCCAGTCGTTCTTTCTTTTTACTATTTAGAGCCAATTGGAGATTCCAATCATCTTTCATACATCCGAACAACATGACCCAGCGAGCATAGCCGCTGTCTTTCAATTCGCTGAACTACATGTGTTGATGTTGTCGTATTTCTTGTATAGCTCATCGTTCCATCGACTACGGTATTCGTAACGTCGACTCATCAGATGTTGTCCTCGTCTATGCCTCTGTACCATATAGCAGGACGAAGATGATGAGTTACTTTAGAATATGGTCTTTGTTCGTCGAGAGAAGACTTTACTTCTCAATTGCCTACTCAGTCCGAAGTAGCACCTATTGGGAAGAGGTATTCTGTGTTGGATTTCGTTATGTTAATGCTGGTTCCAAGATGGACGCGTTATCTACAACTTCGAAGTTATGACCATCAACAGTGACATGGGAGCCTAGTCGCGAGTGCGACGACTGTTGGTTTGATGACAGGAGATATTTCGTCTTGCCCTCGTTCACCGCCAGACCCATTTGCTTTTCATCGGCGTATGCCAGCAGCTGTACACTTTTATAGAAGATTGTACCTGCTCGATTAAGTTTTGCAGTTCGAATTATTTTCTCCAGCAGCAGATTGAAGAAGTCGCACGATAGGGAGTCGCCTTGTCTGAAACCTCTTTTGGTATCGAATGACTCGGAGAGACCCTTCGCGATCTTGACGGATCTTTTGGTATTGCTCAACGTCAGTTTACACAGCCGTTTTAGTTTTGCAGGAATACCAAATTCAGACATTGCGGCATAAGGAGATAATGCATCACGTGTTAAAGAATGCAACGAAGTTTATCTATTTCGGGGTTCGGTTTGGAGCGTGGCCAACATGAACTAAGTTATTAAAGATGGCTCTCATTAGACATTTTTGGGCTGACAGTTATTACTTTCCTTCATTCATTAAATAGTGCAATCTGGGTAGAGGAACACCGTGAAGAAAACGTCGGAGACCCTAAAAACTATATACGATAAAATCAGCTTGACAAGTTGAGTTGGTTTAGCCTTCTCTGGCTATCTAGCAATATGTAAGTACGCGAAACCACAGCTCAGTTTTTGACAAGCCGATCTCCCCAAGAAGATGCTTATTTCATCGAACTGTCGATATCGGACCGCTATAGGAATCAAGTAAACTGACCAAATCAAAATCAATATAAGGTTCGATTTTGTGTTATAAGAAATGCATCTGTGAAGAGTATTGTAGCTTCGGTGAAGTTAATTTTTTATTGCTCTATTTTCTCTGCCTGAGTCCTCGAACATATTAGTTAAATATGGTCTTAAAGAACACTATATCAGAAGAGCTCACTGCAGGTTGCTTCTGATTTTTAATAATCGAGCCTTGAGGATAGGAAAGGAAAATGTTCCATGAGTTTTTTTCTAACCATCGTCGTTAAAGATCTTTTGGTCAGATTTCGGGATAATAAGGTCCCAGCAGTGCACTCTTTTAAGGGGTTAGGGGTAGTTAGAATTTTCAAAAAACTATTTTTTTTTTTGCATTTTCGTTAAGTGTAATATCATAAAAATATTCCCGGAAAATTTCACGTTGATCCGATAATTAGTTTTTGAGTTATTCGAGAAATAAGAAAGAGAGCTCGGGCACTCCAAAGCGCTAGTGTGAAACTTTAAACGCGTTTTTCTCAAAACTATGTTTTTTGAATCGGTGACAACTGTAACTCGAAAACCGTTCAGTAGATTTTAATGAAATTCATACAGCTTTTAGAGAACGTAATAAACTCGGGCCTGATCGAAGGATTTTTATTTTTTCGAAAATTTCGATTTTTTAAGACCAATTAACTGTTGATTTTTTCGCAAAAATTTAGAAAAAAAATTTCCTGAGGCCGCAATTTTGTTAATTTTGAAAACAAAATAAAATCCTTCGATCAGGCCCAGGTTTATCTATTTATAAAACTAATTTTTTTGTCCGATTGATTTTAGATGATTCTCCAAGGACTTATGCTTGTCACCGCAAGTACCTTTTTTTTGGAACAGGGTCAACACAAACAACTATAACTTCGGAAATTAATTTTTTTTTTGAAATTTTCGTGACTTCAAGTCAAGACATCCTATAATAATGCCATATTACTACTTTTGTAAAATAACATGATTTAGTAGCAAAAAAAAAAAAAAAATACTGAAAACTGTCATTTTTTCGTGCCTCTGACTACCCCTAACCCCTTAATTAGAAATTGATAACCCAAACTTTTTTTTTCCTAAATCATAAAACTTCTAATAGGTATAAAAAAACAGGTAGGTGGTAATCATTAGTTTCAGTATCTTGGTACCCTCTATACTTAAATCTGACACCCAAAAATTACAAAAGCAAGTGACAAAGACAACCTTTACACAAATTCTAATAGTTGTAATCCTGTCTGAAGTCTTCTTCATCAATTTCGATAATCATTAATTAATGAGCGCCTTGAAGGTATGCCGTCCCCGAAATTCACACATCCAATAGCGAGTTCATTAGTTACGCCACTGTCAATTACCAGTTAACGGCATTTCATTTTGTACTTATTTGTCAATATTCAGTGTGAACGGCCCACGCAAACGCCAACAAAAACAAAAAAGTAACGAAATCGTACAGCTTCCTTTTTAACAACCACACTGGCGGCGATAATCCACCCTTGCGTTTGCTGGTGTGGTCTCATATACGCGGTAGATGATACTCCACTCCCCCGCCAGCACGCCAGCAGGTATCACATTCACAACAACATCATCAATTTGTCCCCAAATGTTTGGCCATAAGCATTTTATTATACAACGGAGAGATGTATTTATTGTTTATCGATGGACGCGCGTATTAGACGCGCCACAGTACACGAAGTGGCAGTGAAAACAAAGACAACAACATTATTGCTACATTGTAGTAGGGGGGTTCACACTGTGCATCGCGTGTTAAGGCCACTAAAATTTGCCTTTGCCTGTCTTTCGACTAGCTCAGGTTGTTGACGACGCCGATTCGAATTCGATTTTTTTCTTGCTTTGTTGAAAGTGTGTGGGGGAACTGTAGCAAGTGGGTGAGAGTGATTATAGCGTCAGCATACATTTTTGGGCCATTGACTTGCCCACTTATGCGCTCATCCTGCCGATGTCGGGTGTGAGTTGACGTGATAACTGTATCAGTTGCGGTTAAATGTTGTCAAGTGTATCATTCGCGCCCACAATCACATATGTATGTAGGTATGTACATATGGATACGAGTACTTAAATTTTATATTGCAACCCTGCTGGGAAATTTACTGGCTATGAAAGTGAGCGCAGCTATGAATTATAAAAATGGAGTAGTTCGAATTTTATCTTGTTCTAAGATAGATTTCTCTCTCTTCTGAGACTGTTTTCTTCTTTTCATTGAGGAAGTGTTTTGCGTTGCGAGTCTGAATGAATATTTTAAGTTACTGTAACCACTCAAAAGCGTAAGTCAAGACGTGAGTTGCCAGATATATTTGAACATTTGACTGTAAAAAAAATAGTTCACGTTGGATCCCACGCAATTTGTCAATCGCTCAAAAAAAAAAAAAAGGCTAGTGTCGATAGGACTTAGGGAATGTAGGGTTCTCGGGGTTGTCAAACATCTCTTATGTAACCACTACACGCTGTCGCTTTGCAAAAAATTTAGGTATTTTGGAACGAGTCGAACATTGACACGCTTCATACCCAAAACATTATGAAAATTGTGTTAAGTTCACTCATCAGAGATGTTGAGATCTTTTGCTATCTCTCTGATACCAACGCGATGATTTCCAAGTATAAATGGATGGACGAAATTCGCGATAAAGAAAGACTCTCCAATACACTGCGGCAATTGTTTGCCGTGATACCTGATTGGAATACGTGATGAGAAATACAAAATTTCAAGCAAACCTGTGGTTGAATTTTTTATCCATGGTACAGATCGCCAAACAGACACACACTAATTGACAAATTAAGATCAAATTTCGCATAAACATAGAGAAGGTTGTATCCAACTAGAAACAAATTTCGTCGATTCGATTTGGGCGTTCAGTTTAAATGGACCAATCCGAGCCAAACTTGGTAGAAAGACTTATCGTACTATGTTAAAGAAAAAAACCTGAGAACTTGTCTAAAGTCAAGGGATGGAGGATTAATACTGTAGACGACCTTGTCTGTTATATTCACAAACAGTGGAGGCAACAAACGGATGGCTCAGATATTCAGAGTTATGATTTCGATAAGCTTTCCAGTCGCCCACAGTGAAATAAGAAAGTTGTCGGAATCCAAAGTTAACTCAAATTCGTGGAATGGTGGTCATATAAGATTTAATTATTATCGAACACCCTAAGATAAGTGTCTAAATTTGAGTTTGCGCTCGAATTCACCAAAGGGTTTTGTGATCGAAATGGTAGGAGTGAGAGATTTAGCTTAAGACAAGCCATCAGCCGTTTGTCATGGCCAATCGGTGAGACCAAAATTCTTCTTTGCAATGCACACAAGAGAAAATATTACAAAGAAAGGAAAGAGCAGAAGGTGACAAGCATTGACAGAAACCATCTGGCTTGTGTCAAGCTAAACTGTTACTGAGAGGATACAACTTCAAAATGTGCAAAAAAAATAGTAGACCTTCTTAGAAAAAAATCAGGGTCTTTTTCGCAATATACACCGGATACTGAAGGCTTCAGAGACACCTGCATAATATGAGCATAATTTTATCTTTATATTGACAAATTTTCGTAATGTAGCCTGAAAATGATGGAGCCTTCTGTAGAAGTTCACGCAAGTGAGGAAAGTTCTCCGAGCGCCATTTACTTGGAAGTGGTCAGAAACGATTATTTGACATATGGCTCAAGCAGCTCACGACTTCTGGTCTTAGATCAAGTACCCTCTGGGTAACCCAAAAACATCCGTTCTAAGGCGAATCATTCCTCACCAGGGTTGTGCGCTAGGTTTGGAACCCACCACGTGAAAAACCACACCCAATGAAAAGATAAAAATAGCCTAGGATGTAAACTCGGCTATAACCGTGTCAATAAAGAAGAAATAGTCTGAAACTCGGATCATATGCATCTAGATTGCACAAAAATTTGGAGTCGTGGGAGCAAAGTTTTAGGATCCACATATCCTAGCAGAAAACGCATCGAGTATCTGTCAGTTAGTCCGCTCCTTGAAATTATAAAGGTGATTAGCTTATGTGTGTCCTTGTAAAAAAAGGGAAGAACACAATAGAGCCTAGGCTGTGGTGAATGTCTACCTTAATTACCTTTCTACTTCCACTTCGACTGCCAAATCAGCAGCGATTGTTGGCGACCCCTGACCAAATATTTATCCTCGGAAAAGAAGACTTGTGTAAAAAGAAATGTATGTGTTTCCAAGAGACTCTCTGAATCAGCTCTTAAGCCAGGTGGCAAGATTTTACAGTTCCAGACATGATTTTAAAGTCCAGTGGCAACCTTGGAGAGGCACTGAGTTAAAATATAAAACTGTTCAGACAGCAAAAACTGATGTTCTCTCTTCGCTGAGTTAAAGTTGTAAGTGAACTGATATTCATAAATCAAGCACTGAAATTTTTTCTATTTTTTCCTACAGGGCTGTAACACCTGTAAAACATGCCAACGCCTGCAACAATGATGCTCTGAAGCACTGTTCGGAATTATTTCTATATGCTTGCCCACGTTAAAACCTGTCGCTGCTATAAATATAAGTATTTTTGTTTTTGTAATTTTATTTTGTTTTTGTAATGTTTTGACTGTTACCAGCATTTGTTGTTTGCTGCTGCTTGTTTGTGTCATTCCATGGGGTATTCAATAGCGACATAATGAATTACCTTTATTGACAAGTTAATGTTTATAGGTGTCGTCATTGGCGGCGTGGCGTGCGCCAGGCGGTTGGGAGAACCATAGGTAAAGAGATACAAACATATGCAAGCATGCTGTTGTTGCTGTTGTTATTGTCCTAAGGTCCCAAAGCAATTTTGTGGCATTTTCGCTTGCCAAAATGGAGTCGTGAAAAATTGAAAAGTGATACCGAACGGCTTGCGTGGCGCGGTACAGCAGCAAGAGCCGTCGCATCATTGAGCCTGGCACAAATTCGAGTTTGAGTAGACCGCAATCCATGGCTTAACGCGCTAATATATTATGAATTCAGCAGTAGCGGCGGTTATAAAGCATTGATGGCTGCTTAAAATTATATCTTGTGACTGCTAAATAAACATTTACGTATGAGCATTTACAAATAATATATAAAATCATACAGTGGTGGGCACTAAAATGTGAGCGTTTTCAAAATTTCTAAAATGTCTTCAGATGCTAGTCACAATTCAGGCGTTTATGAATGAGAGTCTTGAATTCAATTCTAAATTTTAAAGTTTAAACCAGTTAGTTTTTTTAGGAAAGAGATCGAATTATTCGAAATAATATTTTCATTTGACGAATTCAATAACTTCCACTAGAAATTAACAAGCATCGAGATTTCAACCTTCAGGAAGATAGAGAGACGTTGAAAGCCTACTGCTTAAAACTGGTGAACTTTACATGCTCTTTGTTAAGAAAGCGATATGTACTTTCTTCTCGAAGGAAATTTATATTTCATAGATCTCATATGGTAGACTACATGTCCACTAGAGAAATACTTGTATGTGAAGCCAATATTATTGTACTGTTATTGTTGTTGTTTTTGTGGTGGCAGGAAATATTTCAGTAGAAATTTCGAGTAATAGGGTTGACAGTCCTTGGCCGAATAAAAATCCGGGTCCGTTCCGGTTATTTGGACTCAACTGCCGTGGGAATGGCTTTCTTTTAAATTGCTTTGCTTCCAGCTTCACCGCTGGACAGAAAACCGTTGGAGTGAATACAACGATCTCCACCCTCTGCATAATGGGATCACTAGGAATCACTCCCACGGTTGCATTTGAAAGGCTACTCAACCAGCTACCAATTGACATCGCAGTAAAAGGCTGGGCTCCGAAAACAACTGCAAGATTGGTGGCTTTGAATTGAATTTTCCAATTTTCCAAGAATCTTTGGACATTTGTAGCTCGATAGACAGGGGGTCGTCGGATAAAATAGAGCACGTACTCTTACGCTTTATGTGGGAGAGAAGCTTTCAAGTCACGCCGAAAGAGGGTGGATAACGCCTTAGGTATAGTGGCTGTCGGAAAGCAGCGACATATATACTGAGTTTCAGGACCTTCCGCGAAATGAAAAAGCTAATGAGTTTGCTTAAAGGGCTATTCACTTGATTACCGCAAGGAAGGAAAGCACGAAAGATTTCTACTCACACGGTCTCGAAACGACTGCAGGACGATGACACAATTAATGGAAAAAACTTGCTGCCATCACTAGAGTCGTATGGATATTTCTAAAGATGACGTATGTATATAGAAAGTGCTGGGAAGTAGGCAAGAGAGAGAGAGACGCTGGACCGTCCCTCCACTTATGTCCGACCTTATCTAAGAATATAAAAAAATTCAGATTGGCTGTCTAGAAGCTTCGCATTACAAGAAACTGGAAGAAGTATCAAAATTAGATATCAAGTCGCCATTAAGCTTCGCAAACGTCGTCTTGACGTCTTGTACGATGCTAACTTTTCAGCTCGTTTTAATAATAAACCTCCATCTGACTTTACAAAGGGCCTGCAGCTCTAAGCAAGGCGTGAAAGCCAGCCAGTATAACCTCACCTAAACCAAGATCAGAAGGCTTTTCGGTCCGCCCGGTTTTATAAAAAATTTATTAACCTCGAAAGTACAGCGATATAACATAATCATCGTCCAATGGATTGATTAAAGTTCAAGATTTCATCTATAGGCACTACTTAGACCACAATTTTTAGAAAAAATTATATTTTGGAATGCTTTGAACTTCTTCAATTGATCTTAATTCATTATGATTGCCTCTGAAATATTTTTGCCTAAATTAATGTTTTTTATTACTCGAATGACACGTAGACTCCAGCGGTATCTCAACAGCTGAAAGTAAAGCAAAAGTCTGGCAGCTCAGTTGGTATTCGGAGTAAATGAGTGAGAAAAGTATAAAAAGTGAGCCAAAGTCTAATAGTCTAAGTGAGTAAATGATTTCTATCGTGGTTTCCGATTACTCTAGAGGACACAAATAATTTGGAAGAATTCTTAGGGGTTCAAGCTCTTTATAGTTTTATAGATGAAATATGATTCTACAGAACTATAATTATGATATAATTTAAACATCAAAAATTGTTGGACTTACCTATTAGCCAGATTTTATGAAGCATTGTGAAGTGTTTCTTCTGCGGATGTGCAGCTATTTTTATTCTTCTCCTAGTGGTGAGACTCTGAATGTTTGAAGATTATATCAGGTTGGCATAGTTCTCATCACTTCATTATTTTTCGATCATTTTCTTTCTTATTTGTTTTGAAGTCTGTTGGTTTTAAAGCAAATTTCAGCCAGAGGCATGATATTCCATTGACTTCCTTCATTTTTGTAATGAAAAAAATTCGATCAACTTTTTCTATTTTTGTTCTGAAACTTCTTGGTTTTGAAGCAGTTTTCATTTGGAGACCTGATATTCGCTCCTCATTTTTCATTATTGTTATGAAATGTGTTGGGTTTAAAGTATTTTACGACAAGAGACCTGATATTCGGTCCAGTTCTTTCATTTTTGTAATGAAATGTGTTGGTTTGAAGGTTTTTTTCAGCTGGAGACCCGAGATTCGATCAACTTTTTCCATTTTTGTTATGTAATTTTTTGAGTTTATAGTATATTTCAACTGAAGTCCTGATATGCGATCAACTTCTCCCATTTTTGTTATAAGATCAGTTAGGCTTCAAGCTGGAGACTCAACTGAAGATCCAAAAAGCGATCAACTTTGTTCATTTATGTTGTAAAATCCGTTGTTTTTAAACCATTGTTTAGCAGGAGATCCGAAATCGGGTTAATTTCGTTAATTTTTCTTATGACACTTTTTGAGTTTAGAGTATTTTTCATCTGGAAACCTCAAATTCAATTAACACTTTTAATTTTTCTTATAAATACTGTTGGTTTTAAAGCATTTTCCAGCTCGAAACCCTAAATTGGATCAACTTCGTTCATTTGTACTACGAGTGTTTTTAAGCTTAAAACATTTTTCAGCTGGAGATCCGAAATTCGATCAACTGCTTTCATTTTTGTTATGAAATTAATTGATTTCAAAGATTTTTTCAACAGCAAACTCGAAGTTTTAAACACCTCTTTATTATATCTTATAAAATCTGTTTTTCGCAGGAGACCAAAAATTCGGTTCATTGAGTGCTCTTGGGCTTGCTGACATAATTTTCTGGTTTGTTTCTTTGACATTCTCTAATAACTTAATGCTTCGATAATGTGAATAAAACAGTTGAATTGACTCATCGGAAACTTGACTTGGATATAATTTTTTTAGGAAATTTTTTTATATTTATTTCATAGATATGTTTCCCAGTTTTAACGTTTAAGGGGATATTCTAGTCTAGAAGCATGAATTTCAGTAATTTTTAAAGTGTCGTAAAAAGAAGGCAATTAATATTTTTACTATCCATTTTATTACTAGTTACAATATTTATTAATTTTTGAAGAGTACTGAAAAAAATTAAAAACTAAAAAAAGTAAAAAATTTCAAAAATTATGAGCTGACGAAGTGGGGGGTCTCTAAAAATTTCCACGTTACCATACCCATGATTTCAACCCTCCTAGTTATCTGAAACCAAAAAGAAAAAAAATTATTCTAGATTATCTAGAATAATGTCGCAATAGCCGGAACTACGGAAAAATGAAAAACATTTTTTTTTCACAAAATGGCGACTGCTTGAAAAAAAAGTTTTTTTTTTTTATCACTTTTTCTGACTATTTCGAATTTTTAAAAATAATAAAAATAAAAATTTTTTGACAGGGCTAGTTCCAACCATAGACAAGCCTATGAAGAAGACTCTATAAAAATTTCAAGCAAATCGGTCCAGTAGAACCTGAAAAATCGTGGGCATCGTTCCGAAAAAGTCAGTTTTGAGAAAAACGCGTTTAAAGTTTCGCGTTCCGGCCGAACCAGTTTGGATGGCGGGTCAGAAAAATGCCTATATCTCCGAAAATGATTTGAATTTTGAAAAATCCTTTAATATGTGTACATTCTTGAATAGTTAAACTTTGAAAATATATAAAAAAAAATCGATTTTTTTAATTTCTAGACTAGAATACCCCCTTAACATATTTTTAATAATCTGTAAGAATATATAAAATCGGTTTATTATTTATTAATAATAATATAATATTTTTATTTTTTAAAGCTTTTTGTTTTTGTACGTATATATAAATTTAAAATAAATATTTTACTTAATAAATTCAAAGCTGTTATAACGAAATTCCAAAAATATTTAAGTAAATTAAAATAAATACTGTCTCAATTTCTTTGCCCGCCACTGTGCGTATTTAGCCTAAGCAAAAAAGCAAACAAATATTTAATAGCTAAAGCATTAATGTAAGTACATTTTGATAACCGATTGCTTGGCTGATACCCACAGGCAGATACTCACACTTCAGCGCGTGTTAAATGCCAAACAACAACAATAAAAAAATATTCATGTAACGTATATACACACCCTAACCTAAAATATTACGAAAATTAATGCTCATCATTAAATAATATATTGCTGCCATATATTTGTGCGTAAGTATGTATGTATGTACATACATATGTGCATTTATCAATATTGTAATACATCTTCACCTTTTATCGTTTTCTTTTATTCTCATCAATTGCTTTTTTGACTTTACACGCGATGCCGTAAATTAAGTGTGGCCAATGATTCCTCCCAAGTTTCCAAGTTTAGCTAGTCATGCTATTGACAATCTAGAGCGGAGGGGCGGTAGGGTACGCATCTGTGAAAAGTACTTCAATTAAAATATATTGCCAAAAAGTTATATTCTCATGACATTGATTAATTTCTGTTCCAGTCGCATGTAATTTAGAATTACATGTTTTTTTCCCCGTAGCTGTTAAAATCAAGAGTCACAAAACAAACGATAATTTAAGAGAGAAGATTAGTTCAGTCACTATGATTACTAGGAAGCCACGAAGTCAAAAAATAAGAAGACCGAAGCACGATTATATACCTATAATATTATATAAGGTTTAGTAATCCATTACTTTTCCAATAGATGGGTTTAGTAATTTTTATTTTATGACCTATAAGTGCAAGGGCTATATATATGGAGTTAGAAAGAAAAGATTTTGTACAAGAAAACGTCACAAATAGTTTTAAGATTGCTTGGGTCTTTATTGTTTGAGCACGCATCAAAGATGAACACCGGCAAAGAGCAAATATAAATAGTTTTTCTTCGATCAAGGGGGTATTCTACTCTAGAATTTTGAAAAATTCGTTGTTTTTTCATATATTTAAAGTTTAGACCCTTAAGAACATAACCTCCAAAGGATTTTTAAAAATTAAAATTATTTTAAGAGCTACAGTTACTTTAGTGACGCAGTACCTAGCCCGGTAGGTGGGTAGACTCACTTTTTTAAACGCGTTTTTTCTCGAAACTACTTTTTTCCAAACGGTACCGGCATTATCTCAAGTTCTATACAACCGATTTACTTGAAATTTTGTGTGAACCTTTTTTATATAATCCTTTATCGTTTCTACTAGCATCGTGTCAAAATTTTTGTTTTTAATATTTAAAAAAAATTCAGAAATTTCAAAAAAAGCGTAAAAAATGATTTTTATTTTCAGGCAGTCGCCATTTTTCAAAAAAAAATTTTTTTCGTGTTCCCTGAGGTAGAGACTATAACAGCATTCTTACTGATTAAGAATTTCTTTTGATTTTTTTTCAGACTACCAGGAGAGTCAGGATCAATGTCATCAGGATGCGCCATTTTTCTTACACCTGTCCCCCCCCCCTCTAAGTATTTTAATTTTTAATATTTTTTTTGTAAAATTTTTTTTTCTGTATTTTTAAGATATCAATAAAAACACCATAAAAAATGTATGGTAAAAATATTTTTTGGTTTTTTTTTAATAAAATTCAAAAAACTGCCCAAAATTTGATTTCTAGACTAGAATACCCACTCAAGACGAAAACCAAGTCAGATGGCTGATAATCTGGAAAGTATTTATGGTCTTGATACTTTAACAGTTAATTATATGCGATTTTAATTTCGTCGAATCAGTTCCGATAGTTTTGACGGATTAACGGTCTGAAGGATTTCTTAAGATGTTTGCTGGGATTGGGAGGGAGTCATCTCCTAAGAGCTGACTTGGAATTGTGTTGTCAAGAATTGAACCGAAAGCAGTAATCACTCAGAAGCGGTCAGCTTTGGTCAATAGGAAAGAATTTGTATTCCGTGTGGATAATACCAGACCAGATACTATGCAGCGATATTGACTCGCCAGAAGCTCTTGAGCTTGGTTGAGAGGTTCTTATGCATCCACATTATAGTTCAGATTTGGCATCAACTGATTACTACCTTTTTCTGTCTATGGCGAATGATTTTGCTGATGAAAAATTCACGTCAAGAGAAACTTGTGAGTCGTGTCAAGCTGTCATGTTATTTTAATCGCCCTTCTGAGCGTACCATGACCCATCTTGAGACTCAACATTTATTATTGGATAATATTCGACCGAATAAACCGCGACCTGCTCACAGCGAAGAAAATATAGTAGCCGTAGCTGAGAGTGTTCTCGAAGACCGTGGAGTGTGGATTTTACGTCAAGATTTTAAATTGCAAGCAAACAAAATACAGCTGGCGGGGCTCTTGAAAAGTTCCAAGAAGATCTAACGTTATCGACACAAATTTTTGTTCAGCGATCATTTCTGATGCAATAGCTATGTAGAGATTCAACAGCTGCCATTTTATCCAGAAAAAATCACGCTAAGGTGTGGTTTGCGTGCCGGTGGAATCATAGGTCGTTCGGTCCATATTTCTTCAAAAATGTCGTTGACATTTGGTTTCAATCAACGGATTTATTGAAGGAATATTTCGGCGAGCAGAAAATTTCGCCTTTTGGACCGGTCGATGGGCCACCAAGATCTTGTGATATCATATTGTTAAGCTTTTTCCTGGGGGAATATGTAAAGTTCAAAGTCTGTATGGTCAGTGCCGCTTCAATTCAGGAGTAACTCCTAAAAAAATAAATGCCGAAAATGTGCTTTCGAGGTGAAAATAAACATTCTCCATTCGATTAAACTATCTGTGTTTTTGCTTTAAAAAAGTAGGGAACCTCGAAATGCATCACCCTATAGTTACGTGAATTAGTCCCTCGGTTTTTGAGATATCGGTCTAAAGTTTTATCGTTATCAGTGTAATATAGTAATATAGGACATAGGTGACATATAAATTTGAAGAACAGCTGCTTTAAAAATGAAAGCTGTGCAAACAGAAGAATCGCTACAGCTGATCTATACTGCTTAAGGGGGCATTCTAGTCTAGGAGCATGAATTTCAGGTAATTTTTAAAGTGTTGTACAAAAAAAGCAATTAATATTTTTACTATCCATTTTTTTATTAGGTATTTATTAATTTTTGAAGAGTACAGAAAAAAATTAAAAATTAAAAAAAGTAAAAAATTTCAAAAATTATGAGCTGACGAAGTGGGGGTCGTTAAAAATTTCCCATGATTTCAACCGTCCTAGTTATCTGAAACCAAAAAAAAAAAAGATTATTAATATAGAATAATGTCGCAATGGTCGGAACTACGGAAAAGTGGGAAACATTTTTTTTTCACAAAATGGCGACTGCCTGAAAAAAAATTTTTTTTGATCACTTTTTCTGACTTTCGAATTTTTTTAAAAATAATAAAAATTTTTGGATGGGCTAGTTCCAACCATAGACAAGCCTATAAAGAAGACTCTATAAAAATTTCAAGTAAATCGGTCCAGTAGAACCTGAGAAATCGTGGGCATCGTTCCGAAAAAGTAATTTTTGAGAAAAACGCGTTTAAAGTTTCGCGTTCCGGCCGAGGCCAGTTTGGATACCGGGTCTGAAAAATGCCTATATCTCCGAAAATAATTTGAATTTTGAAAAATCCTCTTGTACACATATTCTTGAATAGTTAATCTATGAAAATATAAAAACAAAAAAATTTCGATTTTTTTCAATTTCTAGACTAGAATACCCTTAAAGCAATCTAAAAAGTTGTTTGATAAATATTTACATATACTTATTATAATGCAAATCCTCTCATGAAGAAATTATGTAATCTGCATACTTGAACTTTTCTTAAGCACCTTTGTAACCCTTACACCGAAAGCCAGAGGCCATTTTTAGCATACAAGTGCACATCAAAGGACCAAATAGCTTTTCTTTAAGATATAAGCTTATCGCTACGTATAAAGATGTGAGTATAACAGCAAGGCCGGCATTTACCGCTTAAGTCACATAATATTTATATTTATAAGTTGGCTGAGCAATTTTCTTAAGGAAATAGGCCGCAGAGCTATTACAGATAAATTTCCATTTCAAAAGCAATGAAAATCCATTGCTTGGGCTTTTTTACATACATATATTTTCCAATAAGGGGTTGAATGCTGCATACGTTTTACGAATGACCGCAGGACACTTTAATATAAATATACGATTACAACGCCATATAAATTTTAATAAATTTGAGCGGTGGAAAACGCAATGCAGATGTCATATTTTGACAGGTCAAACTGATATGTCAGAAATTTTGGAAACTGGAATTCTACGCTGAGGCCGTAAAGTACATATTGTATAATAATTATAAAGGGTGATCCAAGCAGAGGTACTTTTTTCAATAGTCTAGTTTTTGACAGGTTTATATCATAGTTATATCTTTAGAGTGGCCCATAATGAGAATGGGGATACTAATTTTAAATGTTTTTTCTTTCAATATATCAGATACCAGTTCTAGAAAGCTTTTCTCAAGATTCATTGAGAACTGCACTTTAGTAATTTCAATGGATCAATCAATAATGATTTACTGAATCTCGCTCTGGTCGTTCTTTAAACTTGCGGCAGAGCCTGCAGCTCATTGAAAGGATATCCCGAACAGTCGTCAAAATTAATTTTTTGACCAAAAAATAAGGTGACATTTGAATTTAAACTGCGCGCGTCGAAAGATTTGGAGAATTATGTTTTTTTTTGGGTTGATAGTACTGTCAGTCACATTTATGTCAAATTTCATGTCAAAATATTCATTAGTGTTTGAGATACGTGTCATTTTGTGAGCTGCTAAAAGTGAGTTTTTCGTTTTTTGCGATATCGAAATTTGTTGAGCAAAGAATTTGCATTAAATTTTGTTTACGGAATCAATTTTCTGCTGCAGATACGTTTCAGGATAGTGCAGAAAGCCTTTGGTGATGAGGCTATGTCTAAAAAAAATGTTTACAAGTGGTATAGTGAGTTCCAAGCCTCCCATGAACGTTTCGAAGACGAAGAGCGTCCAGGGCGACCATAAACCTCAACTGACCAAGCTCACGTTCAACAAATCAAAGATTTGGTGCTGAAACATCGTCGATTAACAATTAGAGACCTTGCTGATGAAGTTGGCATATCGAAAGGCTCAGCCAATACCATTTTGAAGGATGTTTTGGGCCTCAAGCGCGTCATATCTCGACTGGTACTGAAAACATTGAATTTTTTGGAAAAAATGCGTCGCGTTGAAGTGTGTGAAACGATGCTTTCCGACTACCAGGGTGCCATGAAATGCATTATAACTGGCGATGAGACTTGAATCTACGCTTACGATCCCGAAACAACCGATCAATCGAGTGAATATCGTGCCAAAAGAGAGCCGAGACCAAAAAAATCCCGCCAAAGCCGCTCAAAAATCAAGGTCATGTTGACTGTTTTCTTCGATTATCGTGGTGTTGTGCAATATGAATTCCTTCCAACCGGTCAAAAAGTCAACAAGGAATATTATTTGAATGTTATGCGTCGTTTGCGTAACGCTATCCGCCTAAAAAGGCCGGAATTGTGGAAAGGCAATTCTTGGTTTTTACATCACGATAATGCCCCATCCCATACTGCCCTCGTAATTCCTGATCATTTCGCCAAAAACTCAACCCATGCCGTTCCACAACCACCGTATTCACCTGATCTGGCGCCGTGCGACTTCTGGTTGTTCACCAAACTCAAAAGACCGCTCCGGGTACACCGTTTTTATACGATAGAGGAGACTCAAGCCGCAGCGAAGACGGAACTGAAGGCCATCCCGGGAAGTGACTACAACCAGTGTTTCGAAGATTGGAAAATGCGTTGGCATAAGTGCATTGCATCGGGAGGGGATTACTTTGAAGGGGATGAAATTGATTTGGAAGAATAAATACAGAATTTTCAAAATAAATACAATGTCACCTTGTTTTTTGGGCACAGATACTAAAGAAGGATATGATGGTTTTGTTGAGTGAATAAGGTCTGGTAATAGATTTTCAGCACTGGATATGTACCAAGATAACCAAAATATAGTCATACCATCTCTTGCAAATATTATTCGGAAGATTTTAGAAAGTTACAACAGCGATATTTGAAGAAAAATCGATTAATCCTAGGGGAAACTATGAGATTTATCAAGAAGTTTTAGGTTCTCCTGCAAGATCATCCGCCACAAGAAGATCGGTGTAGTAGTAGGCTAAGGCATCATTTAGGAAACTAAAAATTAAGCAACAGAGACCCATTAAATGTGTACTATAGAAGGATTTTCGGAAAACTCGGATGCATATTTTTAACCAAACCATAAGTATCGGATCATTAATAAGTATTCTTTGGAAGATTTTGAAAATATTCGACAATGTTTTGGAGTAAAATATGTGGATCTTGAGATAAAAATTTAACAAAAAATATTATGAGCTCCAGCTCGATAAGTTCCCATAGGATGATTAGTGCAAAGCATTGGTTGAAGATTTGTAACATCAAACCGATGAGTTTTGTGATGGTGGAAAGAATGAGGCTCTTCACATACTGTCCAAGCGGTAGCCTGGGTTTGTCCAGTCAATCAGGTCAGATAATATATTTTTTGAAAGACGAAATGTACTTTATTAATCAAATGAATAACAGAAGATCGGTAGCGATTATCTAAATTATGTTTATAAAAGACGTAAGGAAATTAATATTGAAATCATTGTAAGGGAATGAATGACCCAAAGTTTATGCAGTAAAAGGCTGTTATTTCGACATTCTAACCTCTAGTTTGGAACAGTTAAGTTGTAGTGGTAGGCAGGTCTTCATTACCGTAAGTTATATTCAATAAAGCACTTAAGTGCACGTTTTAAAAGCTTAAACTAAAACTTACCAGTCCAAGCCGAGTTAGATCTCCGAATAACAGCCCTTGGCCGTATAAAATCCGGATCAATTTCGGTTAAACGCTCAAACCGGCTGTTGTAGGAATTGAAGGTGCCTTCACTCCTCATACAACCGCGATTATCGTTAAAGTATAGAGTCGGAATAAAATCCTCTGGTCGCTGGACGGCAGCATATGGGGAAAGGCAAAAGAAACGTTCTTAGCAACTTACAAGGCAATCGGCCGGCCGGTTTTTAACTACACCGCATCAATATGCTCGCCTGAACGCAGTGAAATGCAGACGATGACGCTCCAGACTTGTCAGAACACTGCACTCCGAACTACGACAGGATGCCTCTTGTTGTCTCCAATGGAACACCTGCATGGGCCTCACTATGAGCTTCCAGTTAAAAAGCATAATGAACTTTTCTCCAAGCAGTTCCTGCTGAAGTGCTTTCGCACAAATCATCCCTACAGTCGCTTGCTTGGAGCGGAAGCGCCTCCTAGGAACATCAAGAGGTCATTCCTCAACTACGTCGACGATAATAAACAATACGCCGACCAGACTTTGGACGCAACTAACTTTCGAAAAGCACTGACCGCCATTCACAGTGGAGCCATTAACTTCTTTACCGACTCCCTCTCAGTAAATGGCGTACTTGGAGTCAAACCGCAGATCACAGTAAGACCGCTGTGTACAGTCCTTTGTAAAGCTCCTATAATCGGAAATAAGCTCTCTACAAAGCGCCTTGAACCTTTAGTTTCAAATTAGCAGCTTTATTACTCTTTCTGCTAAGTATTTTCTCTGAATGCCTAAAAGAATGAGATCCAAGATGCCGTAATCTGGCAAAATTGCAACACTCGAGAAGTAATTGTGGGGATGATTCTATCTCACTTTCTTCTAACCAGCTTATGCAACTAGCATCCACTAATAATGTATATTCAATCTTACCGCATGAAACCCGATCGGACAATGCACAATCAGAACTCCTACAATTATTGAAAGATGAGCTTTGCTGAGAGCGAAGAGCGCACTGGACTTCATACGATTTATCCTGTACCAGAGTACCTGTTGTAGTGTTAGAATTCTGCCGAGTTGACAGTCCTTGACCGGATAAAGGATGCGGGTCCGTCCCGTTTATGTAGACACGAATGTCGTGGGAACGGTTGCTAGTAGTTGACTAGCGTTTGTTCAGCTGACCTAAGGCCCAACCAACCAGTAGTGAACTGCAAGCACCGAACCTCATATTGCAGCTAGTGGGACTCAAGTACTTGACCCAGCAAACTTAACAGCTCTGCAGTTACCTGTACCACCGCTCTGGTCAGGCATTCAATCCGGAATAATCATATAATAACTTGATACCAGGTATAAGCAGTTTAGACTTTCCTTCACCAGGCTCGAGCTTACAGTCAGCGATCTCCAGACATTCCAGTTAGCAACCCAAAGAAGTTGATTCATTATATCTAACGCACTAAAGAGAGGTTAAACTGAAAAATAAATGACTTTTAATAAATTCTTAATTCCAGAAACCATTGACTTATCCTTCCATCCTCGTTTACATGTATATATTTATTTACTTGCTTAAATATTTATTTATCTTTATAAAAAATAAATATGTGCTTTTGTGCTGCTGCTTTGCGACACGACATACTTTCATGATTCTTTCCCACACACAATGGCCTTTCACTGGCTCTTCGGTGATTGGCTGATAAATCAGCGATGCAATTGTTTTTGGTTTTTTTCACTTTGTTTGTTTGTTGTTTTTTTTTTTTGCCTTTGCAACACCCAATGCCAATTGGAATTGTTTATGCTTGAATGTTTCGTCGAATTTTATAACTGTGTGTGCTTTTAAATATTTCTTTGCTGTTTGTTTTTGTTGTTGTTTGATGAAAATTACATTGCCTGTGCAAGTGCGACGTGTAATTAAATCGTTAAGCATTTTTTAATGAATCCAATACAACGTAATTGAATCCCAACGCCACACAACAGTGCAATAAGTGCTGAGAACAATGCAACTGCCGGGTGGCGGACGCTGCCCAGGGAGCCCAGTCACGCTGGTGGTGGGCAGTAAATGCAACGGTATGTAAGTATATGCTTGTAGTAAATAAATATGAAATACACACAATTGCACTTGTATGCGTGTGCGTGTACAACGCCTGCATTTATGACGCTGTCGCTGGCGACACCCACTGCACTGCCGCCCATAGCTGCGCTCGGTGGCAATTAAACTTTAAAAAATCATGCAAAAGTTCGAAAATGTCAAATCGCCACATAGACTGTAGCGTGAGAAAGCGTTAACTGTAAAATGTTTGTAAATCTTAAACGAGACAAAGCCGGAATTACAATACATATTTGAAGCTACACTTGGAAATTGAAGGGGTGGGAAATATATTTTTGAAAATGTAAAGGATTGACGAAGCAAAAATTCTGTTTTGAATAAAATATAACATATGACGTAATGTGTAGAAGTGCAGGAAAGTGAGGAAAGTTCTCTGATTGCTTGTCACTTGGGATTTGGCCAGAAACAATTCTTTTACATATGGCTCAAGAAGCTCACGACTCTCGGTCCTAGACCAAGTACCCACTAGGTAGCCAAAGAACATCCGTTTGAAGGCGAGCTAAAGTGAGAAGGCGAAACATCCCTTCGCAGGGTTGGGCGCTGGGTTAGGGATCCGCCATGTAAAAAACCCCAATGAAAAGGAACAAAAAGCCTCGGAAGAGATGACGACAATGGCAAACGAATTAAGGATTATGATTTAAGGGCGTTCACTTGGAATGTCCGGTCCCTTAATTGGGATGGTGCCGCTGCCCACATGGTTGATGTCCACGTTAGAGTGAAAGCTGATATCACCGTCGTCCAAGAAATGCGATGGAGCGGACATGGACGGAGGCGAGTAGGTCCTTGTGGCATTTAATACTGTGGCCATGAAAAGGAACGCAAATTTGGTGTGGGATTCGTGGTGAGAGAGAGATTTCAGTGCTGAGTACTGTCATTCACCCCGGTGGATGAACGTCTAGCCATAATCCTCATCAAAGCTTGGCGATTTTAAAGCCACGGTGGGCAATTAAGAAATGTTTGGCACAACAGTTGAAAACTCAGCCTCCATTGCGAAACCTCTCCAATTGGGTTGAGGCTGAACGACTTCGCAGGGGACCAAAATATGGTTATCTGTAGTACTACACTCCAGCACAAGAAAATTCATCAAGCTATTTGACAGTTCGATCCGAAGAAAAGTTCTTAACCAGTCATGTGTATGTTCCGAAGACTTAACATCGACTCGGACCCCTAACTTGCTGTAGCGAAGATAAGCATCCGCCTATACAGAGGAGCAAAGTACTCCCGTCAATAAATATAGGGAAGGTACGACGTCGAGAAGATACTATCACAACCGACAGCAAAACGGTTTTCTACTCGATTTTCACTCCTGCTTTCTGAAAGCACTCATCAACAACTCGGCATAAGCGAAACCATTGGTTTTCGTAAAGATCGAAAGAACAACTGGTATGATGAGAACTGTCGTGTCGCAATGTAGAGAAAGTAAACAACCTACCTGGCAATGTTGCGGATGATCACAACAAGAGATAGATACCGAGATTTGAAGAGGGAAGGCATATGCAGACAAAATAAGGAGGCCAAAATGCGTTAGTATGAGAGCTTGAGAGGCTAGTTAAAAGGGGTAACGCTCGAAAATTCTTTAAGAAGGTGAGGCGACATACTCATGATAAGTCCAGATCTAGTGGCTGATGTTCAGTGCATACTTAAGTTATGGATATGGCGAACTCGATTCCCCAATCATATATATGATCCATTGGCCGACTATGAGGCTCGAATAGCAATTTAGAAGAACAACGAAGCGCCAGGGGCTGATGGATTACCGGCCGAACTATTCAAAAACGGCCACAAAGAACTGACAAGGTGCATGCATCAGCTTCTGTCCTTGTTTAGCTATAAGAAGTGCCACTATGAAGGATATTGGAGCTTCGGTATAGTCGAAGTTAACATTTTTTTCCGCTTAAGTATAAAATTCGACCCAATCTTCAAACTTTTCTGCTCTGATCGAAAATTGTACAGCAAATTTTTTCTACGAAAACTAAAAAATTCTCTCACTGTATGCAGTTCTTCCTGGTTAACTGTAAATGCCACAACACCACACTCCGAAACCGCTAACTGACGAAACAGCCGACCAAACGGACCAATGAGCTGGCCGGCCGAGTGTGTGAATATCCATAACGCTTTGTGTCACCCTTCCATTATCATTCATTAACAGTGTTGAGGGGATTAATTGAATTTAATTGATTTGCCAAACCAGGCCAAATTGGCCATGCTGTCTAGATTCGAAGCCGAAGAGACAGATATGTACATATGTACAATACAGATATGTATGTATGTATGTTTATAGTTTGAATTCGCAATGCGATCCAGAGATAGAAGTTAGCAAAAAAAAAAATTATAACAACAACTACAACAGCAGACATTAGAGACAAAGTGTTATTTGTTGCAAGTGGTTTCATGCGCCCAAATGAATGAGTAAATGAATGAAAGCACATATTTAGACATACTATATACGTACGTATGTTTATATGTATGTATGTATGTATGTTTATATGTATGTTTGCATGTATGTTTGTAAGTATATTTCCACATAAAATTCGTTCATTATTTGTTGCCTTCGAGCTTTCAGTCGCACGTTGCATGAATCATTTGACCGCACAGTTATGACATCATTGCCTATTGTGGCACAAAACAACAAAAACAACAACTCTTATGTGTGTACAATAATCTGTAGTCGTACTCAAGTCATATTTTTAATTATTTACAACAAACATTTGCCATACAGATGCGGCACCCACACCATAGGCGGCAGCGGCGTCTAAGATTTCAATTACAACAACTGCAAGAACAACTATATACATGTACAAGCGTATGTATATATGTACATGTAAACATATATTTAGCTGTGTATGCGTGTGTTGGCAGTGTGTGAAAAAGGGTGGCAGCACTGTCATGCTTTACAACTAACCGTTGTGACACATTTACCAGCAACAAGTAGTTGTTTTGTTGTTGTTGTTGTTGTGCTTAGTATTAGTGCGTCTTCAGCTGCTGCTTTGGCTGCACACACACATACTGTCACATTTGTAGGCTTGTATGTGTGCGTTGTAATGACTTTTGTTGCTTGCTTGATTGCTCCATCTCGGCGGATTCCCACAGCACAAATTTTGTGGCATGTTGACACATTTGATTGCAACACGCAGCCATTGTGTGTCTTATGGAGTGCGGCTAAATTTAGAAATTTCATTTAATTTTAAGTCGTTGGCCTTAGTAAGTGCCCTTTTACACTTTTTAGGTCGTCGGATGGGACATTACTCATACGCTGTGGCGGCGTTTGTTAGCAGAAAAAATTGTTGGTAGAATTAAGCTTAGAATATAATGTATATTGCAGATATGTCATGCGTACATCATATATACTAATTCATTTAAGAAATGAAGGCATATTGCGCCTGATCAAATTTGACCCGGACTGGTCCAAAGAAATTGCATGCGCAAACCGAGCGATTTTGATGATTTATGATATTATTTTGCCACGGAAAAAATTTAACAAGGAGTTTACTTGAAATTTTATGATTTTAATAGAATCACGACTCGCAATCGATGAAATATTCGGAAATTTACCTAATGCGAGTTAACTATCAAAATGGTAAAAAAATAAGTGCTTTAAAATCGTCTTGTTGGCACCAGCAAGATAACAGAAGATCTCAACAACTCTATGGATCAACTCAATATATTTTGGTTAACGTTTCGGGTATAAAATGTGTCAATGCTACACCCATACTAAAATACTTTAATCTTTTGCAAAAATTAGGTCGAGTAAAGTTCTACAAGGATCCATCAATGTACCAGTACTGCTTATTTGGAAGTTGATCATATAGATTTTTAGTTTTTTTTTTTCTCAGTCCGGGTAAAATTTGATCATATGGTAAAAACATAATGTAGCGACCGATGGTCCATTGATAAGTAGTTTTGAAACACAATGTTTTGCAACTCTTTATGTTGTTGTACACCATTCTATATTGTTTGAGCAGTCCTAAGCTAAACAAGTACCAACAAGCTACAGGCAACGTCTTTTCGATAGAACTAAATCTGCCTTAAAAAAACCAGAGAATATTCTTACTAGCGATTTTTCCATTAAATATTATATGATTTCCAGAAGTCGTTTCTTTGAATATATTTCAAGTGCCAATAAGACAGAATACTGCTCGATGTAATGAAAATATTGCTGCCGTTCAGACAAGTGCTGCGTAATTTTTCGATTACAAGACGTTCTCAAGAATCGGGACGGACTCAAACCTCAACCGGGCGGGTTTTGAGAAAGGGTTTGAGGTTGCATCCGCATAAAATTGTATTCACTCAAGCACTGAAGCCGTTGGACCACCATAAACGTCGTGCTAGCTGATTTTGTCTTCGAACAACTTGAAAATGATACAGATTTTTTTTTTAAGAAAATCATCTTTTCCGATGAGGCTCACCTTCGTCTGAGTAGTGCGATAAATCAACAGAGCTATCGATTCTGGTGCGAAAAAAATACACAAATTATTTATGAAAAACCATTATATTCACCGAAATTGACAGTTTGGTATGATTTTTGGTCCGGTGGAATCATGGGTCCGAACTTCTTTTGAAATGAAGCTTGTGACATCGTTAATGTCAATGGAGAGAGGTATACGAGTAGATCGTTGATAACCAACTTTTTGTGGTCGTAATTGGAAGAAGTTGATCTTGACAATATCTGGTTGAAGCAAAACGGGGCGAGAAAAATGTGCAGACTCGATTATTTCAAGAAATTGTGACACTGAATGGCCTCAAAGAAGTTGTGATTTAACACCAATAGAACACTTTTTATGGGGTTTAGCAGTAAACCGAACTCTTTTCCAGATTTAAAAGTCAATATTGAATGTGCTACTTATGACGTCCAACTTGATTTTGTGGAAAAAATACTTGAATGGGTTCATCGAACTCGTTCCTGAAAGAGAAGTCATGCATGCCATCTCAATATTGTTATATTCAGAACTTAATTGTTTTGTTGTGCTTCATACTAAATAAAAAAGTTTAAATTTCCCTAACAATTTGCCTATTTTTTTTTTTTTGTTAAAGAAATTTTATCACTCTTATTGGAAAACCCCGTAGATCGGAAGACCACAAAATTCCTATTGACGCTCGATAGAAGAGACTGTGGGGACATTATGGAAATACTAATAGGTCCACTGTCTGATGGCGGCACACGCGCGCATAATAGGGTTGATAGATCGAGAAGACTGCAGGAAATATCTAGAGCAAGGCACTAGGGAACTATGTCAATGTCGTCGTATATCTCGTACAGCTCATCGTTCCATCGAATGCGATATTCGCCGAGGGACCTGGCTTCGCTTGGAATATCCAATTGGCGCCACGTAGCGAAGAGAAGAAACGACTGGCGCGCTGTTGTTGACTCGGCTATAATCGCGTAAGCGGTGTCTACGCCAGTAAAGAAGAAGGCACTAGGGAAACAATCGAGCATCTCTTGTGCACTTGTCGCATTGACAAGACTACGCTCTAAGCATCCAGAGTCCCCACAGTATGATACACTGGAAGAAGTATCGGTAGTGAGGCCAAAGAGTCTGTTAAAATCTTAGTCAAGCGCAGGCTGAACTCCATTTGGTATCGTAAGTTGTTGGCCTACCAGTCTAACCTAAACTAACCTATTGGAAAACGGCAAGATGATCTTGTAGGCAGTTGAAATAGTATTATTTCTATACACAGGCCCACATCTGGTCATATTTAAAACCACGCTGTGTCATGATAACTGAAAGTTCACTAATCCAACTAGCTGGAAACTGCATAGCTAGCGCTTTTCGGAATGAATAATTATTTAATGATAAACTGCGGATGTAGTAGAACTAGTAAGTTTCTTTCAGTTATCCACACACTAAGGGTACCAATCTTCCTTGAAGGAGGTATAAAATCTTCTCAGGTCAATCACACGGATTAACGATAAAACATCACACTTATGATAGGAGAACCAAGTAGTTACTGTACTTCATAAAAATGTAAGTAATAGCCAAAATAGACAAAACCTGACTGAATCTTATACCAAAAAACACCCAAAAAAAATATATGTCAGCTATTGAGATAATGATGTTGTCATTCACAATGAGAAGAGGCTATCAGCATATACTAGTACTGGCCCTGAGCTCACGAACCGTACCTGTGTTCGTTATGTGACTGCCAAATAAATTATCACGCGGGCTGAATTTTCATCTGCGAACTGCTTCTTAATCGCAACAAAATCTATCCATTTCTGAAGCGGATGGTTACTGGTAAAGAAAAGTTGGTCACTTACGGCAACGTCGGTGGAAAACAGTCGTGTTTGAATTGTGATGAGCTGATGCAATTTGTTGCCAAGGCAAAATTGTCTGTCAATACTGTTTCGTTATGCGTTTGGTAGAATTTGCAGTTAATCATCTACTGTTATCTGCATTACTTAGGTCAAACTCTTTATTCGGATCTGCACTGCGAACAATTGGACAGTTTGAAGGAAGCGATTACCCAGCAGCGCCAAGTTTTGGACAGTAGGAGAGGAATTACGTTCCATCACGCCAAACAGATCAATAGTGACTCGCCATAAGCTCCGGAAGCTTGGTTAGGTGGTTTATCATATAAATTTTATAGTCCGAATCTAGAAAAAATTGATTATGTTTTGTTCCTGAGTGTGATGAATGATTTTACAAGTGAAACATTCGTCTTATATTATCTCAGTTCAACGTTCGACTGCCATTTTCAATCGGTCAACCAAGCAGATTCATATATAAAAGTTATTTGGGTGAATATCGAAAAGCTTCACCGAACAGACAAAAAATCACAAAAAAAAAAAAATGTTTTCCCAACAGTACACATCTGCATCGGAAAATACGCTATCGATTTTATTGAATTAAATTGCTGAAGGAATTTAAAGTCAATCTGGCTGAGGTCTACCTTAACCATTCGCCTTTATATATATATTTTATATACGATATATTATATATACGCATACATAAGTACCTATGGCATATATAAATCATTAATTACATACATATCATTTAATAATATTTCCTTTCAAGGACAAGCTAATCACAACTACCGTTACAGACCATTAACAACACGCAAAATAAAAATAAAAATGTTAACAAAAGAAAATCAGAGCATTTTAATAAAATTAAAAAAATATATAACGGTAATAAACAGCACGACACAAAAGCGTACGTGTGACGAACAAAGCATAAACAAGAAAAACAAAAACAACAAACACAATGAAAAGGAAAAAAATCAGTAAAAATATTAATTTTTATCTCCGCTGGACATCTTCACGAACAGGCAATTATGAACAAAACATGCTAATTTGTTAAAATGACAAAAGTTAAAGCAAAATTCCTCAATACTCGCTGACGGCGCGTGATTTCGGCACAAGTTGATTATCATAGGTTCCAATCATGCCACGTAAAGGGTCAAAAGACACGCAGCGCATGGAATAGATGAGTAGATATGCGAGTGTTTGTAGTATCAAGAAGAAAAAGTAGCATGCGAGAAAATATGTACATATGTATGTATGTATATGCAGAGCAAGTAGTGGCAGCAGTGGGCGCTAGAAAAGCAGGCGGGCGCACCCAAGTCATTTGCATGCCAGAGTATCGAAAGTGCTAAATATATATGTATATTTGTATATATGTGTGTTAATGCTTTTTTAATCCTTGTATGTGTGCAGGTAAGTGCCTGAACCGCACCTCAACTATTGTTCTTTCCCGCGCCGCCTTGCGACTTTCCGCACATCAAAGTTCATGTTAACGCTTTTTCGTTTATATGTCTGTGTGTGCGAGTAGAAAAAAGGATTAAATGGCGGCAAATAAAATAAAATAAAATATGCACTCATCCTCTATTTAGTTCTTTAGGAAAATGCGCTTCTTTCCACCAGCTAAGTCCTGCAATTTGAACACTTAGCGCTCGCACCATATGGTTGTTGTGACTAACATATTACATATGTATATGTACATATGTATGTACGTACATCTGTATATTTACTTGTGGACTTGTATACTACGTATATGATAGCTGCTGTCGTGGAATCAGAGAAGCGGAACCGTTTGCCACGCAAAGGGTTAATTAATTTAATGTGAAAATGTTCAACTAAGTCGAAAATTGTTGTAAATACAGAGTTGCAGTGGTGCCTATGGGAAATGCAAATATGTACTTGTACATTTATGCACAATCATCTGTACATCATAAAGTTTCATATATAGTAATGTGGTCCTTCTCATAGTTACTTCTTTCCTCGTACTGCCTTTTATTCCATTTAAATTAATTTCATCGTTATTTTTTTCATACGAAAAAGGCAATTATTTTACTACTTAACATTTTTTAATTAAAAACTTTTGCTATATAAAATAAAATTTTCAGTTTTAAAAAATATTTTTTATTCTTATTTTATAAATAAATGTTGACATAAAAACTAACATTTTCATCTTGAAAAAAAAATTTTAATTGTAATTTTTTTAAATAAAAAAATAAAATTTTCAATTTTAAAAAAATTTGCTGTAAAAATAATATTTTATATCTTACAAAATTAATTTAATTCTTATTTTTCAATTAAAACATTTTGTCATAAAAATTAAATTTTCAATTTTAAAACATATTTTTACTTTTTTTAATTAAAAATTGTTCCTATAAAAATTAAACGTTCAATTAAAAAAAATATTGTTAATTTTTTGAAACAAATAAAATTTTGGTATAAAAAATTAATTTTAACTCTTAATTTTTTAATTAAAAATTTTATTTAAAAAATAGAATTTTCAATTTAAAAAATTGTCTTCAATGCGCGTAGTGATTCACGTTTAATATCTTCAATTGACAAATTCAAAACGGTTTCCCCGTAGTGATCGTTTGAGTTTGCTGAATAGCCAGAAGTCACACGGAGATAAATCAGGAGAATGCAGTGATTGCGGCACGATATTGGTTGAAAAACTTACAAAGAATCAAAAACTAAGAGTTGGCGGTTTCGGTTTTTTTTACGAACAGTTTCGCATAAACGACGCATAAAAAATTTTATCCCTTATTAACAGTTTGTCCAGTCGGAAGGAATTCGGAGTGTTCCACCCCTCGATAATCAAAGAAAACTGTCAACATTTTTTCATACTCGGCCGATTGATTTTGGGTCGTAAGCATGGAACCCAGAGTCATCGCCAGTAATAGTACGTTTCCTGACGTTTCAGTCGGAGAGCATGGCTCCACAGAGGCTGTTTTTCCCAAAATATTTTGTGATTTCGGAACCAATGTCAAAATGCTTTTAACTGATCCTTCCGATATTCCAACGGTGCCACTAAAATCACTGACTGTTAATCGTTGATCGTCCTCATCACGTTTTCGACCCTCTTTCAATAATTTGGTTTGATAAGCGAAAAATGTATTGACCGCGGTCTTAGACTGTTGACATATACAAACTAATACATCTATGGTATATACAAGATATACAAAGGATTGCAAAACTTGATATTTCGAACTCAAATTTGAACACTCAAATTTCTAGCAGTCACTAAGTCTACAAATCGCTATGACCGACTACGCAACAACAAAAGCAAACTGAACATCCTTCTTCTTCTTCTTTACTGGCGTAGACACCGCTTACGCGATTATAGCCGAGTCAACAACAGCGCGCCAGTCGTTCCTTCTCTTCGCTACGTGGCGCCAATTGGATATTCCAAGCGAGGCCAGGTCCTTCTCCACTTGGTCCTTCCAACGGAGTGGAGGTCTTCCTCTTCCTCTGCTTCCCGCGGCGGGTACTGCGTCGAATACTTTCAGAGCTGGAGCGTTTTCATCCATCCGGACAACATGACCTAGCCAGCGTAGCCGCTGTCTTTTAATTAGCTGAACTATGTCAATGTCGTCGTATATCTCGTACAGCTCATCGTTCCATCGAATGCGATATTCGCCGTGGCCAACACGCAAGGGACCATAAATCTTTCGCAGAACCTTTCTCTCGAAAACTCGAAAAGTCGACTCATCCGTTGTTGACATCGTCCAAGCCTCTGCACCATATAGCAGGACGGGAATTATGAGTGACATCAATATCATCGGCATACGCCAGCAGTTGTACACTCTTATAGAAGATGGTACCTTCTCTGTTGAGTTCTGCAGCTCGAACTATTTTCTCCAGAAGCAGGTTGAAAAAGTCGCACGATAGGGAATCGCCTTGTCTGAAACCTCGTTTGGTATCGAACGGCTCGGAGAGGTCCTTCCCGATTCTGACGGAGCTTTTCGTGTTGCTTAACGTCAGCTTACACAGCCGTATTAGTTTTGCGGGGATACCAAATTCAGACATCGCGGCATAAAGGCAGCTCCTTTTCGTGCTGTCGAAAGCAGCTTTGAAATCGACGAAGAGGTGGTGTGTGTCGATTCTCCTTTCACGGGTCTTTTCCAAGATTTGGCGCATCGTGAATATCTAGTCAGTTGTTGATTTACCAGGTCTAAAGCCACACTGATAAGGTCCAATCAGTTTGTTGACGGTGGGCTTTAATCTTTCACACAATACGCTCGACAGAACCTTATATGCGATGTTGAGGAGGCTAATCCCACGGTAGTTGGCGCAGATTGTGGGGTCTCCTTTTTTATGGATTGGGCATAGCACACTTAAATTCCAATCGTTGGGCATACTTTCGTCCGACCATATTTTGCAAAGAAGCTGATGCATGCACCTTATCAGCTCTTCGCCGCCGTGTTTGAATAGCTCGGCCGGCAATCCATCGGCCCCTGCCGCTTTGTTGTTTTTCAGACGGGCAATTGCTATTCGTACTTCTTCATGGTCGGGCAATGGAACGTCTGCTCCATCGTCATCGATTGGGGCATCGGGTTCGCTTTCTCCTGGTGTTGTGCGTGCACTGCCATTCAGCAGGCTGGAGAAGTGTTCCCTCCATAATTTAAGTATGCTCTGGGCATCGGTGGCTAGATCACCTTGGGGGGTTCTACAAGAGTATGCTCCGGTCTTGAAACCTTCTGCAAGCCGCCGCATCTTTTCGTAGAATTTTCGAGCATTACCCCTGTCGGCCAGCTTATCAAGCTCTTCGTACTCACGCATTTCGGCCTCTTTCTTTTTCTGTCTACAAATGCGTCTCGCTTCCCTCTTCAACTCTCGGTATCTATCCCATCCCGCACGTGTTGTGGTCGATCGTAACGTTGCGAGGTAGGCAGCCTGTTTTCTCTCCGCTGCGACACGGCACTCCTCATCGTACCAGCTGTTCTTTTGCGCTTTCCGAAAACCAATGGTTTCGGTTGCAGCTGTACGTAAGGAGTTTGAAATGCCGTCCCACAGTTCCCTTATACCGAGTTGTTGACGAGTGCTCTCAGAGAGCAGGAGTGCAAGCCGAGTAGAAAAACGTTCGGCTGTCTGTTGTGATTGCAGCTTCTCGACGTCGAACCTTCCTTGTGTTTGTTGGCGTGCGTTTTTTGCTGCACAGAGGCGGGTGCGAATTTTGGCTGCAACAATATAGTGATCCGAGTCGATGTTAGGACCTCGGAGCGCACGCACATCTAAAACACTGGAGACGTGTCTTTCGTCTATCACAACATGATCGATCTGGTTGGTGGTTTTTCGATCCGGAGACAGCCAGGTAGCTTGATGTATCTTCTTATGCTGGAATCTAGTACTACAGATAACCATATTTCGGGCCCCGGCGAAGTCGATCAGCCTCAACCCATTTGGGGATGTTTCCTCGTGGAGGCTGAATTTACCGACCGTAGTGCCAAAGATACCTTCTTTGCCCACCCTGGCATTGAAGTCGCCAAGCACGATTTTGACATCGTGGCGGGGGCATCTCTCATAAGTGCGCTCCAAGCACTCATAAAAGGCATCTTTGGTCACATCGTCCTTCTCTTCCGTCGGGGCGTGGGCGCAAATCAGCGATATGTTGAAGAACCTCGCTTTGATGCGGATTGTGGCTAGACGTTCATTCTCCGGAGTGAATGAAAGTACTCGGCGACGGAGTCTCTCTCCCACCACGAATCCAACACCAAATTTGCGCTCCTTTATATGGCCACTGTAATAAATGTCACAAGGACCTACTCGTCTCTGTCCTTGTCCCGTCCATCGCATTTCTTGGACGGCGGTGATGTCAGCCTTTATCTTTACGAGGACATCTACCAGCTGGGCAGCGGCACCTTCCCAATTAAGGGACCGGACATTCCAGGTGCACGCCCTCAAATCATAGTCCTTATTTCGTTTGCCATGGTCGTCATCAAAAGGGGGGTCTCTCATCCGAGGCTGTTTAAACTTTTGCATTGGGGGTGTTTTTTTACGTGGCGGGTCCCAAACCCAGCGCACAACCCTATGCAGGGGGTGTTTCGCCTTCTCACTTTAGCTCGCCTTCAAACGGATGTTCTTAGGCTACCCAGAGGATACTTGGTCAAAGACCGGAAGTCGTGAGCTGCTTGAGTCATATGTAAAAGAATCGTTTCTGGCCACTCCCAAGTGAATGGCGATCAGAGAACTTTCCTCACTTGCGTGAACTTCTACACATGACTGCATCCTCCCTGGACTGAACATCCAACTGACTAAATTCCAGTTAATAAAGTCATCACATTGCGATGAAGCAGCCAAACATTTCAATTTAATTGAAACTAACAAAAAAACAATAATAACAAAAGTGAGACAAACATGCTTCATGCCATTGAGGGTAATAAAAAAACATTAATTCCCCATTCATACTTTAGTTTCAGTATTGTTTGGCTCAACTCGTTTGGCATAATTAGTTTTTAATCATATTTTAATTTTTATGCCCTCAACTCGACAGCTTTACTTACATTTTTACATACATACATATGTACATATGTGCGGCACACGCGTTACGAAAGTGTTCATACTATACATCGCTTTTTGGGAGACGCACATTAAAAAGCAAAAAATTCAAAAAAAAAATGTGGCTAAAGTTTTGACATAAAAGGCGGTACGAGCGCGCCAGAGCATTAAATTTTTTCCATCAATTAAAAGTTATAGTTTTACGCGACACAAACGAACTGCTATTTACGTATATGTACATATGTATATAACGTAAGTAGTACTCGGCTGTTTTGAATAACGACAGCGTCATAAATTTTCATTCAATAATTTCTTTTTTGGTCCAGATATTTGCATGTGTATGCTCATTCACAAGCAGATATTATACATTTACTTAAATTTTTGAAATTATTTATATACTACTGTGTCCAAAAAATAAGGTGACATTTGAATTTAAACAGCGCGTGTCGAAGGATTTGGAGAATTATTATTTTTTAGGTTGGTAGTACTGTCAGTCACATTTATGTCAAATTTCATGTCAAAATATTCATTAGTGTTTGAGATACGTGTCGTTTTGTGAGCAGTTAAGAATGAGTTTTTCGATTTTTGCGATGTCGAAATTTGTTGAGCAAAGAATTTGCATTAAATTTTGTTTACGGAAAGCCTTTGGTGATGAGGCTATGTCTAAAAAAAAATGTTTACAAGTGGTATAGTGAATCCCAGCCGGCCGTGAACGTGTCGAAGACGAAGAGCGTTCAGGGCGACCATCAACCTCAACCGACGAAGCTCACGTTCAACAAATCAAAGATTTGGTGTTGAAAAATCGTCGATTAACAATAAGAGACCTTGTTGATGAAGTTGGCACATCGAAAGGCTCAGCCAATACCATTTTGAAGGATGTTGTGGGTCTCAAGCGCGTCAAATCGCGACTGGTACCGAAAACATTGAATTTTTTGGAAAATAGGCGTCGCGTTAAAGTGTGTAAAACGATACTTTCCGACTACTAGGGATAACTGGCGATGAGCCTTTGATCTATGCTTACGATCCCGAAACAACCGATCAATCGAGCGAATATCGTGCCAAAAGAGAGCCGAGACCAAAAAAATCGCGTCAAAGTCGCTCAAAAATCAAGGTCATGTTGACTGTTTTCTTCGATTATCGTGGTGTTGTGCATTATGAATTCCTTCCAACCGGTCAAACAGTCAGCAAGGAATATTATTTGAACATTATGCGTCCTTTGCGTAACGCTATACGCCTAAAAAGGCCGGAATTGTGGAAAAACAATTCTTGGTTTTTACACCACGATAATGCACCATTCCATACTGCCCTCGTAATTCGTGATCATTTCGCCAAAAACTCAACCCATATTGTTCCGCAGCCACCGTATTCACCTGATCTGACGCCGCGCGACTTCTGGCTGTTCACCAAGCTCAAAAGACCACTCCGGGGACACCGTTTTTATACGATAGAGGAGATTCAAGCCGCAGCGAAGACGGAAATGAAGGCCATCCCGGAAAGTGACTACAACCAGTGTTTCGAAGATTGCAAAATCCGTTGGCATAAGTGCATTGCATCGGGAGGGGATTACTTTGAAGGGGATGAAATTGATTTGGAAGAATAAATAAAGAATTTTCAAAATAAATACAATGTCACCTTTTTTGGGCACAGTAGTAAATAAGTAACAAAGCTAAATCGAATTTCGCCCGCTTGGTAATTATCGTTATTTTAAGTAATCGGAAGCACGTAATTGTTACAAAAACATACATCATACCTTTCCACCCGCTACCCTTTTCAATAACTCCTATTTCAGCAGGACTCGCTATTTATTAAGTTATACAGTTCCCTTAAAAAAAAAAATCGCCACTGTAACGGTAGTTGCGGTTTATTAAAGAAACTACAGGCACTTTGAAGAATCCAATTTAATGAAATTCCCATCACATAATCCGAAAATTGCCTGCATACAACATATGGAAGCATAGCAATTTTAGCATCAACAAAAGGGTTACACACAACAAAAAGTTCATTCATAACAACCACAACAACAATTAAGAGGGCGGACAGCATTTATGTGCTATTTATTTATAGATATAGGCTAGAAATCGTGAATAAAATTTTCTGTGGTTAAATTGTTGCATAAATAGTATTAAGCTACTGTGGTGGAAGGCGGGAGTAAACCACCGAATGAATATACATATAAACATGTTGCAAGCATAAGGCAAAAAGCAGACACCATGTGGCACGTGGCATGACACAATACGTACGACTTGCCTTTACGTTGTAACGAGTAACTGTTTCTTGCGCTGAGCCCTATAATTATGGGATAATGTTCGATCTGCCGCTGAGATATGCATAACTATTGAAATGCTGCGCCTCGACAGGGAAAAGTGAAAAGAATTAAACGAACGGTTGAAAAGGAAACGACAAAAGCTTTAGTGGGCAATAAATAGTTGCGCATCTAAACATACATTTAACCCTTCAGGGGCAAAGCAACAACTCCCTCTTACGTGAAAATCAATTTACATAAACGTGTATGGGAATACGAGGGTAGTTTGATACGAAAGTGAGGTTGTGCCCGGTATCAGATGTAATTTGAAGCTAGTCATAGGAAGTAGCTATGACCCAAACACAAGCGAATAGTTCTGTTGGCGGGTTCAGACATTCGAAACGTTTTCAATAAGGCGAAATGGGCGGACATGATCGACGTTTTAGAGGAAAATTTTTAGAATCCCCGATTACCTAACTGCTGCGGTCTGGAGTTGTCCTAGTAACAGAAACCTCCGTACCAGACTAGAGAGGGACACGACAAGTAGAAGTTACGTCAGAAGCAGGACAAGCGTCCGTTTTAGGCAAAGGCCTGTTGAACATTATGACGCATTACTAAAATTTGAAGTGCCAGACGAATCATACTAAGTCGGCTACGCGGACGACATACTTAGAAGCAGTAATTGCAGCTCGAGACACAGAAGAAGTCCGAAGAAAACTAAATTAGGTTATGATTCGGACGCAAACATGACTTGATTCACATAACCTCCAGCTCGCTACAGAAAAAACTGCGGACGAAAAAGCGCATTCCTATTCTAAGGAGACCAAAATTTGTGAATTACGTAAGACTGGACCCCAGATTAACCTTCTGGGTAGAAATCCAGCACGACGCATAAAGGCAGCGAAAATCACTACTCAGTGGAAGAGGAATTCTGCTCCATCAAGCCAATACCAGGCTAAATTATGGATAGTGAGACAATGGACCAGCATTCTAGCTGTCCTAGTGAGATCCCTGTTAAGCTCGATCTCTTAATAAGCACATTCCTATTCTAAGGACACAAAAATCTAAGGATTACTTAGACGTAAGACTGGACCCTGGACTGGACAAAACGCTTTGAGCGCATCACAAATTTTTGCAAACGGCTAATAACAGTTCCGCCGTTGCTCCCTGTTTTGTCGAAAGTAAGACTACCGAGATGTTCAAACCTAAATCCTGCAAAGGCTGGACAATGGAGAAGAAAGTACCTAGATGTTTCTACTTCACATTCTTCCATCAAACTCTGATAACTAGGGTCTGACAAGATTTTTAGTCTTACCGCATGAATTCCTATTGGACAATGTCCAGTAAGAGCTCTTACGCAGACGACAAGATGAACTTTGCTACGAGCAAGTAGTTCAGTACAACGAGGGCTAAAAGAATCTCGCAGTCGTTGGAATAGTTAAGCCGTAGACCTCTCTATACGACTGTGATCCAAAAGAAACGGCTGATATATGTATGAATGTATTTCAGAGCTGTAGAGCGTTTCTAATAAACCGTCTGAGGTCACTGAAACTAAATTATATTAGTCGGTTTCATTGAAACTGAATTCCATTAATATCGTAACGAATTTCTTAATCCCCAACCAACATATTCCCGAGAATTACTTGTTTTCTAATGCATTCGGATCGAATGAGGTTTCCTTGCAGACACAAAAAAGCTACAGATAGCCTCAAACAGGGTCGTAAAGAGCAAAGAGGAACTCGCGGATTATTATAGTGAAGTGTTGGTAAAAAAAATTTAAAAAAATTCTTGCAGAGCACTGGATCTCCACTCAAAACTTCGGACCCGGAAGGAATTGTCCTGATCTCCGCACCACTCTTGTTCACTAGTCCTAAAACTAACTCTATCGAGTTCTCTAAACAAGCTTTGCTCGGGAAATTTCACAGGGTCCTAGAGGAATTGTCCTGATCTCCCCACCACTCTCTTTCACTTGTTCTAAAACTAACTCTACCGAGTTCTAAGCAAGCTTTGTATGCGAAATTTGACAGACTTATCAAACTACCCTCGTACAAACAGGATTATGCAGGAACTTGCATAATATGGGTTAATAAGTGAACATTCAGCCACTGATTAGTTCTGTTGTGGGCGGGTTAAACGTATCGCTTACGCTTCGTTACACATATGACAAAATAAAAATAGAAACAACAAACAGCAGGCACAATAGTGCAACCAGCATTTAACCGTTACGCGAAAGCCAACACATGTCAGCCTAATGGACGCGAAACGCAAATGAGCAAGCGCAAAAAACCAAGTAAAGCCTGTAAGTATGCTACTAAAATGGGTTTGCGCGAAATCGCGAGGGCGCACTTCAAGGCGTCGAAGCGAAATATGGGACAAACCTTGAATATGTGTTAACAACGACTATTATTACTTTATTTACTTTTTATTTTAGCGAAAAAGGGCACTTATTTTAATTAGCGCTCTTTGGTTATGCAAATATATGACACAGCCGAGCTACGAGTACAACAAAATCAGGCGTTGCGTTGGTATACGCGAGCGCCTTGAGATAGGCTACAATTGTATGAGACTTTCGCCGCAACACACCAAAGTAATTAAGTAAATTATAAATGGTGGAGTGATTACAAAACTAAACTGAAAAAAAATTGAACAAAATTACAGGCATACAATTACATATGTGCTTAGAAATGTACATATACATATGAACATTAAGGTGTAGCTTCAGTAAGCCACTCGTTGAGTGGCTCGCTCACCTTGAAATTCCCCAAAGAAATCAAGCTAAAAAGTATTTAGTGTTTTGCAACTAAATATATTTCAGTTTGTGGCATGCAACATGCGCTTGTGAATTCACACTACATGACAACGCATTGCAAGGCGGTATGTTGGCGTGTGCTAAGGACAGTGGCGGTTCGTTAAATTATATTTAGTTGGTTTTAGAGGGTACGAGTAAGGACCTGCTTGGTCCACATACAGCATATTTTTGAGAATCAGGCAATAAACAAGGATTTTTTGTTTCAAACATGCTGCAGATAGCCTCAAAATTTAAAGTACCGAGCTCTAAGGAGGCTTGAAGTACGTCTGAGTCTCTCAGTTAATAGTTAGTGGCTTAGTTTTTGTTGTATCGATCTGAAATTTTGCACACATTCTTTTTCTAAAAAGCTACACATTTGTCGGAATCGCCGATATCGGCTTACTATAAGATATAGCTGTCATACAAACTGATCGATCCAAATCAAGTCTTTGTATGAGAAAGTTTTTTATTTTTCAAGATATCTTCACGAAATTTGGCATGAATCATTCTCCAAAGTAACTCTATAATTTCCGAAGAAAAAATTTAGATCGTACAACTATAGCATATAGCTGCCATACAAACCAACCGAGCAATATGAAGTCCTTGTATGGAAATTTTTTTTATACGACAAGATATCTTCACAAAATTTGGTACGAACTATTGTTTAAGACAACTCTATAATCTCCAAAGAAAAATTTTCGATCGTACAAATATATCATATAGCTGTCATATAAAGCAACCTATCAAAATGAAGTCTTTGTATGAAAACCTTTTTTATTTGACAATATATCTTCACGAAACTTGGCATGAATTATTCTCCGAGGCAATTCTAAAATTTCGAAGAAAAAATTCAAATCGTACTACTATAGCATATAGCTGCCATACAAACCAACCGATCAAAATGAAGTCCTTGTATGAAAAGTTTATCTATTTGTCAAGATATTTTCATGAAATTTCACACAAATTACTTCCCAAGACAAGGTTACAAACTCCAAATGTATTATCACTTTTCTGCAGACGCCCTTGAGTACACACTCGCCTCTATATAATAATATGTATGCACATTACACACAATTTTACTTGCACGCCTCTGCATTTTCCACACATTTGCATATTATTGTAGCAATTCATTGTTGTCAACGCTTTTCAACGCCCAAATAGCAGCTTAACTAAAATAAATATCCATCTGGGGACTGGGTTGGGTGCCTTTTTTCTTTTACTATGCGATTAGATCATATATTGCAACAAACATACAGATTATACACATGTGTATGTGTAACGCACTGCTCCCATTTGCATGTGTGCTCTCTCATCATACATTGTTGTATTTTTTTCTTTTAGTTGGCAGTTCCGTTAAGCTCAGATTATTTAAAAAGTATATTAAATATGCAAAACTACTATAAATTAAGTGTAATTAATGGTAAGGCCAGTGTAGGAGCTTATAATAGATTTGTGCGTATGTATGTGTATGTATGTATGTACGTACATATGTAAATATGAAAGTACATTCATATGTATGAATGTACATGTGATAATTGTAGATTTGCCTCAAATGTAGGAGTAACACTTTGCTGCGATAATTAATGCAACCATGTGGTGTTGACGTGGCCAACAATGGGAAAATAAATGAGACATTTTCATGGTTGCTTTGTCCTTAAATAGGACACGAAGAACACAATGTTAAACCCAAATAAATGATGTCAAGGATAAGCAGACATTATATATGGGGTATTCCATACCAAATCGACCACTTTTGGACCCGACCCCTTTAGATTTTGCTGAAACTTATTCATTCTTTTCTACCCTTTGGAAAACATTTTTGAGAATTTTTTCAAAATTTTTTGTCCGACAGTCCACGTTCTCCAAATCTCACGACAAAAAGGAGTCTAAAGGATTCAAATCTGAAACTCCCAGTCCACTGCTGGGTGTTTCTTGCCACGTGGGCTGGCGCAGAATCTTCCCGTAAGATCCAATGTTCGGCATCCTTCTGACACATTTTTGTTCCAGTTTTCACCTCTTTTTCATAGAAGTGAAGCGTCGCAACGTTGTTACAGGGGACTTCCGACCAAACCATTTATAGCAGCTGGAAGATGACCACGTTAAACCATTGGAATAATTTTTTATATAGCAGTGTGAGCATAATCTGAAGTATTTTCTGTAGAAACATGGAAACATTCTTCTGCTGGACCTGCTGCGATGAAAATGAAATTTATCTCTTTTATTTGAAGAAAATTATTTGAAGAAAGAGGCGTTCGTCCACTATGGCAACGCATCGGCTCTCATTTCCGTCGTTGTCATAACCAAATTAGTCGAATTATGCTATAAACTGCTGCCCCATCTTATTTATTTTCATTTCTTGAGTTTGTCCTGTCTACTGTGAGGATTCGGCCCATAGTTATGTCGAATTTCAGAATGCCAATCCAATTTGGCTAAGTAGATTCGGCTGGGAATGCACCTTTAAACCATCTTATGAAGCGACTCCTCTCAAATCGAAGTTTAAGCCGTATAGGTATCTTGAGAAGGGATTTCCAAATGTCCCTTGTACATTTAGTTCACATTCAAGTATACTATCAGAGTGGCCAATCGACATCGACATCGAGTTACTTACGGATAGCACTAGCTTGGTACCATTTCGGAACTGCAGGCACCTCTTAAGCTAATTAATTGACTTTGCTATCGGTATAATGTGAAGCAGTCGGGTCTCGCAGAAGTTTGGCTGGCTCTAAGCAACTGTTAGTAACGGCGCGGTCACAAGATCCTTCTGGCCAACAGTAAAACGCAAGAAAATCTGAGAGCACTTCCCCTCAGTAAGTTTAGGTTTATCCTCATGTTATATTAGTGTCTTCGCAGTCGCAGTTTTAGAAGCTACTTCAAAGAGAAGGAGGTAGAAACATCTGCTATTCTTGGCTCTCACGCTCGGGGCTATAAACTGGTGTGAGAACCTTTGGTCATCTTATCTGGCGAATACAGAAATAAAACGCCTAAGCATATTTATGATGGATTCGAGGCATTTTTTCGATATGCCATCTGATCAAATTTGACTGAGACTGGTACATTTATGTTAAGAAGATACTCTCAGTCGTGTTGGCATCTCAGAGATAGTAGAGAAAAATCAGAAAATTTTTTTTAAATCGACTCAATACATCTTGGTTAATATTTTGGTTAAATTTTCGGTTAATATTTTGGGTTTAAAACGCGACTCTACAAACACATTATTACTGATCACAAAACGTGTCACCGTCGAAACCCTACAACAAGCGAATGGCGCTTTAAAAATGATCCAAAAACGAAAAAAGTAAATTCGCTGAAGGCACTGCAGGCCATCACAGCACTGGAAGCTTTCAGATGCTTACCCATATGAAGTATTTGGAATATTGATTTGAGCGTTGGCAGATGAGGAGTCTTTTTTTAAAGCGATAATAAAGACTTGTAAAAAAATACATGAACATGTTTTTTTTTCAATCCGGGTCAAATTTGATCAGTTGCATAATCTAATATTTATTTTTTGTGTTCATATAGCAGTACCAGAAGTAAAAACCCCCATTTTGGGGATAAGTCGTAGATTCGAACGTAATCTAAACCAAGAGAAAGCAATTTATAGCAATATATCGTGAAGCCGAAAGAGTTATTAAACCAAAAGCTATTTTCTTCGTATAATAAAACTCAACCGACTTTAAGCAATAAAGCAGTGGCAGTTAATTCAAGAATATATACCGCATTTATTGCCTGCCATTTCGTGTAAGACAGTTTACTTTTGCCTACTGCTTTATTTGCTTCTTTTTTTGGCGACCGTGGCGTTGGCGGCGCTTGTGAACTCGCTGCTTTGCTGCCGCACACGCATCGCCTTATCGGCGGACCACAACGTCATTAAGCAGTGGGGGCGATCAATTTAAATTAAGAAGATTTTGTTTTAATTAAAAATCTACAAATGCGCTTAATGGCAATTAATTGGGCAACACACACGCACACATATACACACATGCGCAAAGTGCTGAAGCCTACAAAAGCAACAGCGGCGCAGCTGCAGGGAGAAGATCGGTGTTATTGAGCGTACCATTTGCACCATTTGCTATTGTTTTATGCCGACACGTTGAACAAACATATATATGTATGTATATGTATGTGTACATAAAGCACAGCTGTAGTAAGCCCTTAACCAATAAAGCACCGAAATTCGTCAAGTCAGCCACTTTATAGCAGGCGGAATCCTGCTTTTTACAGCACCGATCGCGTTCGACAATTGTTCAATTGTCGATTTAATAAATGAATGAACGACTGAGCAGCTGCGCACAACTAAAACAACAAGAAAAAACGTTAACTTCGGCTCTACTGAAGCCATAATACCCTTCTCAGGTGCATTATAGCAGTCAGTTTGTATGGCAGCTATACACTAGAGTAGCCAGATCTCAACCATTTTTTTTTGGAGATGTTAGTGCTGTATTGGACAATATTTTATGTCGAATTTCGTGAAAATATATTATCAAATAAAAAAGTTTTTCATACAAGGATCTGATTTTTAATGGTCGGTTTGTATGACAGCTATATGCTAGAGTAGCTAAAACTAAATAATTTATGGTGATTTTATAGCATTGCTTATCGCAATAATTTGTGCCAAATTTTGTGAAGATATCTTATCAAAACAAAGTTTTCCACACAAAGATCTCATTTTGTATGGTCAGTTTATATGGCAGCTGTATGCTAGAGTTGCTAGATCTGAGCAATTTCTTGTGAGTTTATAGCATTGCCTATAGTAATAATCTATTCAAAATATTGTGAAGATATCTTGTCAAATAAGAACTTTTTCCATACAAGGATGTGATTTTGAATGGTCAGTTTGTATGGCTGCTATGTGCTAATGTCATCAAATAACGGCGATAGGAAATGACGTGTGTAAAAATTCAGCTGCATATCTCAAAAACTTAAGAACTATTTCACACTAGAAAAAAACCAATCACCTTTAGGGCATTAACAACTTTGTGAAAAACTTAATATATCCAGTGCAGGGTATAAAAATGATGAGTGAAAATAAAACTCGAATATACTACATGAGCTGAGTTTAAAAACAAAAAACAAAAAAACAGTTATAATAAATAAGTCGAAAAATCTACTAAATTCATATTGGAATCCGTTCCGGCCGACCAGATGTCACCAAGTCACGCAATCGCTTTGCTTTGCGCGCCGTTCATGTACCGTCAATTGTTGCGTTGGTGGCGGCGTGGCGACTTGGCTCGCCCTTCCAACAGATCTGACAGATTTCTGTTTTCGTCTGTAGGCAAGGCACTCCAAAGGCTGCTTGTCGCTGCGCGCTTATATGAAAATGGTCAATAGGGTTCAAGCAAACTGTTGCATCTGTTAATTGAAGTAAATCAATCCCTTAAGCTCTGTGAGTAAACAACAAAATAGCCCATCAGGCCAATAGGGCCATATGCGCGGCAATCCGTACTTGCGTAATATGCGATGCGGTCAAGGGGATCATTTAAATAATTTTAACTAGAATTTTATATGCAATTTATAGGCAGTAATGCCGCTACCAAACCTACTTATATGTATATATAGATAAATACATACATATGTACATATGTATGTGTTTATAATTTAAATTTTATTTATTTGCCAAACCTTGCGTGTCGGCTAAAAATATTTTAGACTCAAAATGCAATGCTTCTGAGTACATTTATACATTATCATTGATATTATCATTTATTGCCGGTCGGTCGAAAGTTAAAAAGCATGCAATGACCCTGTGTGAGTGAGCTGCAGTCTGTAGAGATCCGCAAATAGAAGGGCGTGAAGATGAGTCAGCGATTGTTTTCATAATCTATGTAACATTCTTTCACAAGAGTATCATATAGTAAGTTAAGCTAGGTTACGGGTACAGAAACCATACTTTAAGCATACATTCTGAAGTAAAAGGAACCAAATGGCAAAGAAAATAAAAAAAACAATCATTTTTTGCCATTTCGTGTCTGTTGTTGTTGTAGCGGAAAAATTCTGCCGCGTTGACAGTCCTTGGCCGGCTAAAAATCCGGGTCCAAACCGGTTACATAGACCCGACTGTCGTGGAATTTCTTCCACTGCAACAACAACAACAACACAACAACTATTCCATTTCAAGTTAAAGTCACAACATCACTCTCCAAGATCTAATAGTCTCAGTAGATCATAAAACCTGACGTATATTTTTGTTTGCCCTGTCCATTGAGGGAATTCGGTTCATAGCCTTACAGGAAATAGGCAGCATGTAGTCGGAGAAATTCCTGTCAGAGCTGGTAAAATATATATAAATTTCCCAGCATGTAAAATTAAGTTTATACACAAATGTTTCCAGCAGAAAGTCGATCCAAAACATACTGAAACTCTATTCGTCATCAAAATAATTATTTTTAGTGAGAGGTTTAGTGAGAGGACTAGATCAACTGATTTCCTAATATCCTATATTCTCCAGAAGATTCTAACTATCCTGCTTGTTTAGTCTAAGTTTAACTGAGAATAAAGTTCGAAGCAGTATATTTTATTTCCAACCTTTATTTTTAACTTTGAGCCATCAATAATCGCCACGCATTCCTTTTATAGAATAATGGATGGACATATAAAAATATTTCGATCCGAGCGCCTAAAGTAGTTCACATTGAATAGTTGGGGAGGTTAACTCAACCAATATCTTTTACGTAGTCCGGTTGATCTTCTTGGTGCAAGGATATATTATTGCGGCAGTAAGGAGCTCACAACTCTGCTGTAACCTACTAAGCGGTGTCTATGTCAATAAAGAAGAAGTCCAGGCGGCACAGAAAGGAGGGAAATCCAAGCAGAATAGTAAAAAAGCGGCCATTCGATTAATTAATCTGATTATAATCTGATTTGTGAGGCCTTGTTTTTCATCTAAGCAATATGGGTGCATAAATAATATGTATGCATAATTATATTCAGGGTCACAAGAAAACTTGCTGAATATATTTAATATAAGATTGTAGTATTTTGTCTAAGTCTTAGTAAATCTGACTGGGAATCATGATAAAAAGCTGTTTTTGCAACGGATTTTGACTGGTGAACCTTTAAAAATTAGGGAAAATAATTTTTTCCTCCCAAAAATTATTAAAAAATCACTTACCATTCTAACCTAACCTTACATAAGCATCGATAAAAGTATATGGTGGTGACATCAGTCAGAACAAATTTAAAGTATTGAGCTCAGCGGAATTTAAAAAATTTTCTTAATAGCAATAGCTTAACATAATTCATTATAATTCCAAACGAACTCTTTAACTGTAAAAATTAAATATTGCTTTAAATGCATGAAAGTTGTGTGTAAGCCTAGGAACATGCGTTCATGCATATGTACGTATACATACATATCTACCTATGATACACATCTTCATACATATGTATGTACATAAGTATATTCCATATTTTCATGCGCAGCAAATCTAATTTCGAATTGTTAAGCTAAAAAGTTATATTTATTATTGAATGCTGCAATCATTTTGGTGTTTTTCGCCACAGCAAAACACACTTTGCTATAGAAAAATAAACACTTGTGGCCTTTGAGCTTTCATATAATATTTATATAAGAGTTTAACGTCAGCACTTATGTGTATACACGTAGATATATGTATGTACACACATAAAATGCGCAATTCCTGATGGTTTTCCCAATTTCATATCGGCTGTACGTAGGTGTGTGCATTTGCGCTTTATTATTTTGATTTGCTAAAACAGCAGATATACATAAGTATGCATATAAAAAATATATATGCTAGCAAAATCGTTATAAAATCGCATTTACAGCTCATACACACCTCTTCGTATCAAATAAAATGGCTCCACCCAAACAAATACACTTGTCGGCATAATGCCGCTGCTCTCACTCACTCGTAGGCGCTGTACGGCATACAACAGCACAGTATCACACTGTCGTCTATCGTCGTCTAACGCACAACAAATGCTTCGCGCACCTACAACGCCAGCAGCGACGCAAACCAGTGCTATTGGCCAGATTGATAGCAGAGCTCGCTGTCGCTTGCGAGTGTGAGTATGAGAACCGAACTACAATCATACCGACAACAGAGTGCATGTTTGTGCATGCCTGTTTACTACACCTACTCGGTGCTGTGTCTGAGCAAACACTAACATGCACTAACACCGCATAATTGTAGGCAAATGGCTGGAAACAGGTTTGTGATTGGTTCGCTCTGCCGCGACCGCTCGCATTGAGCTTAGAAAATTCACATAAAAGCTACGAAGCGTGTGTTGAAAATATGTACATATGTAAGTGTTTGAGTGGTTGTGTGCGTGGCGTGTGCAAAGGGCAGCAGACTAATTGATTGCGTTGCGCTCCTCCTTTAACATTCGATAGAAAATCAGCGCTTGAGCCAATCACAGCGTTGCTTTCGTCCGCCGTTGTCGGCTGTCGGTCGCCCACGTGCTGCGCGTCGCTGCGTAGGGATGTTGATCGGTTATGCGTTGCGTTCCACCGCGCACTTCTGACGCATACTTTCAAGTCCGTCTGTCTGTCGTTTGCTCGGACGGTCGCACCCTGCATTTAGTAGCTCGTGCGGCAGCGGTTGTCTGTTTTGATTGATAACAAAGCCATTATCGGCTGGATTGACGTTATCACACTCGAAATTGAAGTCGATTTCAAATTATGACAATCCGTGTCAATTGTGTTTGTTTAGTTTAGCGCTTGGAATTTGTAGTAGGCTGGCTCACAACTTGTGCGTGTGTTTATGTGGCGGTTGCTATCAGTAAGTCATTCGGGTTGTTAGCTTCGTACAAATGGTTATTAATGGAGGTAATTGTTGATTTAACAAGTTTTGTTCATAGATTTTGACAATATTTTTTATTTTGTTGAGTTATGTCTATACCCTGAACAGTGTAGCCTAGTAGTGTACAGTGTTTACCAAGTAGTTTGTCACAAGCTGATCGATCGAAATCAAGTGCTTGTATGGAAAACTTTTTTATTTAATAAGGTATTTTCATGAAATTTGGCTTGGACGATTATCTAAGAAAACGGTATAGTCTCCAAGCAAATTGTGCAGATCGAGTTACTATAGCATATAGTTGTCATACAAATTGTTCGATCAAAAATAAACCCTTGCATGGAAAGCTCTTTTATTTTAACAGTTATCTTTACGAAATTGGTACACATTAATTTCCAAGGCGACACTATAACCTCAAAGTAAATTTTTCAGATCGGACCACTATAGCATATAGCTGTCATACAAACTGTCCGTTCAAAATCAAGCTCTTGCATGGAAACGATTATATTTGTGAAGGGTATTATAAAAGTGTAACCGAAGTTAAAGATTTTTTTGTACGTTTTTACGGTGTTGCTTTGAAGTTTTTCGGTTTGTTTATTTTTATTTTGTTGTATATCTACTGTGGGCTTGTTGCTTTACTTTATAATTTATTGCGGCTACCATTATTGTTTTTTGCCACGCCTAGTAGGCATTCATTGACATTGTAAAATTACCGTTTAAACAGTGAATAGACTGCGCAATATATATACACATGCATACATACACAAGGCCATACAGACATACATACTTAGGCATGTGTACTTCAGCTTGCCCTTTAGCATATTGGCCAATGAGTTATTTTATTTGCATACACAAATAATTTATTAAACAATAAGTGATATATTATATCATTGCTGTTGCATAAATCATGGAAATTTACTGTTTGGCGTTTGCACTTCGCACCCATTTGCGTCTTTATTGTATGCATTTCCCGTAGACTTCATAATTATTATTGCCCGAAAAACGAATCAAATAAATAATTTCTCTACTTAGATAAAACAAATATTGGAATTCCATAAATCATACGTAACGGTAGTAGACTTTGGTCGTGCTCAACATAATGCGACATTATATAGAATTCTTTTTCCAGACAGGTGCGGTTAGTGTGGTTATTCCAAAAGCCACACCTCAGTGTTGGCAGGAATATTACAGCAAAGTTAGGTCGCCGGACAATTCGAGATGTTGAAATTCCAATGTATTGTATGTATCTAATTGTATATAAGGTCTTATTGGATTGGCAAAACTTCCTCTTAGATATATTCTTCACGCGAGTACCGACTTGATAATGGGTGTCGCTGCTTACAATGTCATGATCTCAATCTGGCTTCTGTCAGAGTTATTACATTGCAGGCAGGCGTCTCCAAACTCGAATCAAAAACTCAAAATAGAGAACAACAAAGGAGTCCAAATGTCGGTGGGAGACGAGGCTGCTTCTACCGGCGGGCACAGCGATCGTATTAGCTGTGTCGCCAGCAGCCACACCCACCCAGACTTGCATCCAAGATTCGACTCATCCGTGAAATAACTCACTGCTTCTCTTTTCGAGCGTCTTCGTCTCGTCTACACAGCCCATGTCAAAAGTAGACTTTTCGATACACTAGTTGAATAATAAGAATTTCAGAATGGCATGTCTGAACGCAAAAGATGTGTTGAGTTTTTTTATCTCGTTGTCTTCCAAACAGCTTCCACAGACGGCGTCTGGTAGGATTCCCAGCTTTACAGTATGGACGCCAATACGACAATGGCCTGTTAAAATCCCCATAACTAGGCTAACCTTACTGAGGGCTTTCCAACCACAACTCCCTCGCCGGTATATGGGCAGAGAAGGAGCCGCCAGAGTTCGGTTTGGCGACTCCATGATCAAAGAGACCCGGTATAAAGTTTTTTCAGACACGTGTTCACTTAGAAACTTAGATTCTCTGAGTCTGATAGTAAATTTCGCAGCCATAAACCTTCCGATGATGTCTACGGGCACCATTGCTATGGTTGCAGTGGACCTTAGTGCACTACACGTGCTGATCAGCGCCACTGTGCCATACGCCACAGTGTCATAGAGCCAAAGGACAATGACTCTTCTACAGCCGTGCAAGGCAATAGTTTTTGCTTTCTCTTCCATATTCGGCTGCCAATCCAAGAGGAGTCCTAGACATTTCACTATTTCCGCCGGTTGCAGAGGAATGTCCATCTCGGTTTTATTTGGATTGATGACGACACCACAAGGTCCCTCAATATCAAGCAGGATCCCAACAGCAAATTGACCGTGAAGGCTTTCTCAAGTCATGACACGATAGTATGGCCGTATCTCCTAGCCTACCGTTACAATAAGCATATTGCACTTCTGATTAATGATCTCTTGGAATATGCCTTCTTCTGAGTTTTTAGTAAGAAGGAGCAGAGTCTGATGGACCTGAAGTCCTTTGTCGTCACGTGTACAATAAGGTATTTTTCAATTCTACTCACGTCTGCTTTTGCTGTAGGAAAAAATACGAATATTTTCACAAATTCAGAATTCCTTTATAGCTTAAATCCCACGCTATTTTCATTCCTACTATACATACTATATTAAGCATATACGTAAATACATTGGATGCATGGTTTACAACACAAATAAGATTATTTAAAGTTTTTACGACCAACACACTCCTCAAAGAATATGTAGAATTTTTCATTTACATAGCAGACATATAATGATACAAAGATCGAAATACTGTATATTATGCATATAAATCTAAAAATTCCTAACTTTCTCACTTAAATTAAGTATTGCTAAGTACATTGTTATAAATCAATAATTTCATTGCATTTCGTTAGTAAATTCAGTAATACTTTCAACTTTAACGCTGGTGTATATGTGTGTATATTATTGTTGCTGTGAATTGAAGAGAAAATGAACATTTATGACCGACAATAAAATATATTTTTTGACATGAATTTTCAATCAGAATTTTAATAGCCTTAATAACAACACGATTATCAGCACACGATCGACAATTGACGATTTTATTTCCACAACGCATTGCGCCGTTATCAGCAGCACGAAGTGCTAATTTTTGGTTACCGGCATATCTACCGAAAAATCAATTGAAAGCAAAAAGTCAAGCTTAACGGAATTAAGCATTAAGGTGTGAACGTTTTTTTTTGTGGATTTTAATTAATAAAATTAAAATAATAAAATAAAAGTTTTAAATTAAAAATATATATGTATTATTAACAAAAAAATACTTTCAAATTATTTAAAATGTAATTAAAATTAAATGAAAATGAAATAAAATAAATAGTATTAGATTGTAACTAAACGACTAACATAACCAAAGCCAAGGGGCGGATCCAGTGTAGAATTTTGGGAGAGACTCTATATAAAATTTTGTACTTACAACTCAAAGTATATTTCCTCGCGAAATATCACCTATGATGGAAATAATGTATAACTTTTAACTTTTGGAGCAGGGGCTCTCCGCAGTTCCCCCCCCCATGGATCCGCCCCTGACCAAAGCTAACCCAAGAGCAAAAATCAGGCTTGAAAGATCATAAGTATAATTTAGATATAATAATTACTCGTAAAAAAAAAAATTAGTAATTTAAAAAAATTAAAGAAAAATTAAAAGAATATAATTAATTAAAAAAATAATTTAAATTAAATGATTTGGAAATTTTAATTAATTTTTTTAATAACTTAAATAAAGAGAAAATAATTAAAAGTAAAAGATTAAATAATTAAAAAAATATATAAAAAAATAATAATTTATTAAAATAAAATATGAGGAACTAAAAGACTAACGTAACAAATCCTAACATAAAAGCAATAATCTGGCTTGAAAGATCGTAAGTATAATTTAGATATAATAATTTCTGGTAAAAAAAATAAATTGATAATTTAAAAAAATTAAAGAATTTAATTTTTAATTAATTAAAAAATAATTTAAATTAAATAATTTGGAAACTTTAATTAATTTTTTTAATAACTTAAATAAAGAAAAATTAATTAAAAATAAAATATTAAATAATTAAAAAAATATACATATGTATATAAAAAAAATATTTAATCAAATAAAATATGAAAAAAGTCTAATATCAGTTGTAACTAAAAGACTAACGTGGCAAATCCTAACATAAAAGCAATAATCTGGGTTGATAGATCGTAAATATAATTTAGTAATAATAATAACTGGTAAAAAAAAAATTAATTAATTAAAAAATTTAATTAATTAAATAAATGTAATTAAAAAATTTAATAATTTTTTATTTTATGTAAGAAGAAGAAGAAAATTCATTAATTAAAAAATAATGTAAATTGAAATTAATTTTAAACTAAATTAAATTAAATAATTAGAAGAAATTATTTAAAAAATTAAATAAACTTTTTTAAACTTAAATAAAGATAAAATTATTAAAAATAAAACAATAAATAATTAAAAAAAAAATTAACTAAAATTAATTCAATTAAAAAAATTCAATGAGAAAAATCTAATATCATGTAATTTTTAATTGAGAATTCTGCAATACATAAGAGAACCCCCTTGAGACTATACATATATTTATAACCGGTACAGAACTTTTGAACTAAGGAGATCAAAATTCAAACCAACATAAAATAATATGAACCAATGAAAGAGAAAATTATCATACTTTATAGGGATTCCGATATTTCTCGGTGTTTTTAAAAACTTAATCTACGTGTATAGTTTATATGGACCTATCCGTATCCAATTTCATTTTAAGTATATAAAAATTGTCAAAAAAATACGCAGAAATATCTGGGACCCAATAAAGTATACATACACCATATACTATATGTACATAATTCATAGTATGACGTGACGAGCTGAGTCCATTTAGTCATATCTGTTCGTCTCTATATACTCGAATTAGTCCTGAAGTTTTGACATAACAATCTAAAATCATACACACGTGCTTTTCTGGTGCAGAAAATGCTCATTTGTTGGAATTAACGTTTTTGCATATACATATCTGCCTCATAAACTGACCGATCCAAATCAAGTTCTTGTATGGAAAACTTTTTTATTTGACAAAACATTTTCCCGAAATTTGGTATAGAGAATTATTCAAAACAGTGCTACAATTACTGAGTAAATTGTTGGCATCGAGCTACTATAGCATATACCAAACAAACTGAATGAACTAAATCAAGTCGTTGTAAGGAAAATTTTTTCATTTGAAGAGAATACTCACGAAATAGATCATGGTCAATTATCGAAGACAGAGCTACAATCCTTGAACAAATTGTTTAGATCGGAATACTATAGCTCCCGTACAAACTGTTCATTAAGATCAAGTCCTTGAAGCTTGAACGGCTCCTCTAGTTATTTATATTTATTACAAAAGGTAAAAACTTAAAATGAAAAAATAAATAAATAAAATTCTGTGATTTTCTGACACACCCTAATACACACTTATTGCCTAACAAAACAAAACTTCAGTGGAGTAAGCGCTAACTGCCTTTAGCAAATCACTCAGGTGCGCAAAGCTTATTATACACAGTGCTGTTCATATATAATATATGTATGTATATACATAAGTATACGTGCATATGTATGTATGTATTAGTGTAAGCATTTAAAGCATTATTTATAACTCCTTACTATTGATTTAGTGCCCAAACATTTATTCGATAAACGCGTCGTATCACATTTGGCTGGATAATCGTTGTAAAACTGATGGATTTGCTATTAATGCATTGCTCTTGTTATAATTATATAGCTTTTGTTGTTGTTGTTTATGCAGCTAAATATTTTCAAACGTGACAGCGGCGGTGTTTTTGGTGTGTGGCTTATCTAATCGAGAAAATCTACTTAATGCGCGTTTCAAGAATGCAGTTTGTTGTTGTTGTTGTTATACATACTCACCTACATACACGGTATAAATTTCCTTAACGAGCTAATGATGTACTCGTATCGCAAAGTGAAGAATGTCACTCAATATTTTTTTCAACGCCTTTCACTTTCTTAGCTGCTTACGTGTTTGCACACACATACACACAAACATGTATGTTTATGTATATTGTCTCGTCTTGCACGATCATCGATGCCGTTCTGCTAATCGTCCAGTGTAAATATTTATATTTACCAGGTGATTACAAGCAATCAACTTCTAGCTGTAATAAATCCAACAACAACAACAACAACGATAATAATAAGAGTACACCATGCATATTTGGTACGTTCATTAACAACAACAATAATAATTTTATTAATTTCTTCACTTAAGGTTTTTTCCTGCGCTTTTTTTCCATTAATAGCAAGCGGCAAGCGGCAGTTAGCAGAAGCAGGGGCATCCGGTAGAAGCTTTTGCTGCCGCAGTCGCTACTTTTACTGCCGCTCGCCGTCGATTATATACGACAGCTATACGATTACCTTCCATATACATATATAGTATATGATAGTTAAACTAATAATATCACCGTATATCAGGGTATCACCATTAATGATAACGGTGCTTGGCGGCTATAGTGCAATATGGCACTCGTAAACCACACCATAAGCTACTTTGATTTTGCCGCCTCATTGCGCATATACAAGGTAGATCGATCTAAACCCTCGATTTATATTATGGCAAGATTCTATAGAGTGGTTTGTATGTGCATACTCATATGTAAGTGTGTGTGTTTGTTTGTGTATTCGCGATTGTTTGCTCATTATATGGCCGAACGTGTTTAGTTAAGAAGTTTTTATATATATAATATGTATAAATTATATGTATACCCTGCACAGGGTATATTAAGTTTGTCACGAAGTTTGTAACACCCAGAAGAAAGCGTCAGGATCAGTATGTTGAGCTGAGTCGATTTAGCCATGTCCAAAATATGTACATATGTATATAGGTACCTATAACAATACGTATGTACATGCATAAGTACATTCATGCAAGTAATTCGCCAATTTATTTGGTTTAAGGCCAGGTTCCTCTAAACAATTTTGAAAAAATCGAAATTTTTTTTTCATAAATTGCTACTGTATACTCCTAGAAATAGTATAGAATTAACCCCGAAGTTCAGCAAGACCGAGAAGCAGGTACAAAGCCGGCCGCTCGAACTCCTTCGGTAGCGGCAGCTATTGCGTGCCTTTGGTTTAAACTGATTTTTCTCCGAACCACGTTTTTTCGCATCGGTGACACTCTCATTTCAAAACTATTGCACTTATCGATATGAACCAAACGGCATTTTACTCTTTAGATGTCTGGCTATGGCCTGAAGCAGAATCAGAAATATTCATTGTTATTTAGAAAAGTTATAAACAATTAAAAGTGAAAAAAGGGTTAAAAAAATTCAAAAGTCCGCTATTTTTTTTTTTTTTTTCATTGAAAATATTTCATTCTGGTTCAGGTCATAGCTAATTCGACACAGAACATGAAACCGTTCTGTGTTTTGCTTTCAGATAATTCTTTTCCAAGAAATTATGTCATCCATCTACGAATCGGATGAGTTTAAGCAGCCATTTTCAGGACCGTCATTTTACAAAAAAAAAAAAAAATAATAAAAAAATGTAGGTTTTTGCCACGATGCTTATAGCCTTCAGCAGAAAACGTTGTAGACTCTATGAAGTAAATATATTCTGCTCAAATATGACACGGACTAACAAAAAACAAAAAAAAAACTTTATTATCGCCTTCGAAATAGGATTCTTGTCAACAATTAATACAATTTACACTTCATACTCGGCTGGAATGGCCTTCAGCGTATGGATTCAAATGACTCATGGCGCGTTCTTCGAAGCGAATTTTGTTGTTTCGAACATAGAAAAGGGTCACGGGGAGCCAAATCTGGCGCATACGGTGGATAAGAGATGATTATCATTTTGCTTTTGTCGAAAAAGTCAGCCACAAATAAGCTAGAATGCTAATGCACGTTATTGTGGTGTAAAATCCATAAATCCTCTGCCCACAAATCCGTTTCGTTGTTAAACAAACAGTCCGAGTCGAATTTGTTCAGGTGGATATGTATATGGTGTTCGTACTGTTTTGTGGTAGCTAATGGATTGCCTTCTTATCTGAAGAATATAGTGTCCTCAGCAATGTTCATACCCGAAATATTAACCAAAACGGTTGAGATAAGAGATATAGAGTCTTTCCACTCTCCAACTTCTTACAGTTACCACGATCCACTTTCATCTCCCTGCCCTTTTTTCCAGCAGCTTGCTTGAACATAATTTTCAAGGGAGATCTGAATTTGTGATCAGATGTTGTCATCCATGCCTTTGCACCAGGACGGGGTAGATAAGTGACTTATAGGGTTTGGTCTTTGTTTGTCGAGAGAGGACTTACCTTCTCAATTGCCTACTCAGTCTGGAATAGCGCCTGTTGGCAAGAGTTATTCTGCGTTGGATTTCAAGGCAGACATTGTTGTTGTTGTTAATGCTGGTTCAAAGATAGACGAAATTATGTACGTCCTCGATGAATTTTTGTTTGATGACAGGGAATATTTCGTCTTACCCTCGTTCACTACCAGATTCATTTTCTTTGCTTCCTTATCCAGTCTGGGGAAAGCTCAACTAACGGTCCAGTTGTTGACGCCAATGACATCAACATCAGCGGCGTACGCCAGCCGCTATAACATGTAGGATGGATATGTATAAGTTCACGCAAGTGATGAAAGTTTTCTGATCGCCATTCACTCGGGAGTCCCTAGATTCTTTTGCATATGGCTCAAGCAGCTCACGACTTCGGTTCTTATACCAAGTATCCTCTGTCTAGCCAAAGAACATAAGTTTGAAGGCAAGCTAAAGTTAGAAGGCCGCCTGAGACCCGCCAATGATAGAAGAAAACGGCCTCGGATGAGAGACACCCCAATTGGCTCAAGTTTCTTCATAAAATTCTGGTTTTCGACGCGATGGGAAAAGAAGGAAGGAGAAGAGTGGAGGTATATAACACATAGAATGCTTCGTCTGAATCACTTAGCTGAAGCATGTTTACAAAATACCATCCGAATCACATTCCATTCAAATATTTGTTAGCTGTTTCATAATCTTAATCAAATCAAATTTTTTAGGTTAAGGCATTTCTTCGTTTACGATTTGATAAGAGGAATCGCGTTCAATCAAATGCTAATTTGATTAGCAAAGTGATTAAAACGGTTTATTATAATGGGGATTACGTTTATAAATCAATCAATCAAGGTGCAGTTAATCTGGCGCCATTTCTTTTAGTCATGGTAAATTTGAACAATAAAAATGTTTGATGGTTGTTTGAAAAGGAAGGAGTTCCCGAGTGGTAACTAATTAATCTTTATTCAGAAACTCGGTGGATTTGACAAAAACTCTGATTTTTTTTACCCATAACTGTAAAATATGTTATAAGTAAAAAAAATGGGAGACGTTTACAGTGGTAAAATCATCATCCAAAGCGCAAGCTCTGTCTTCTACCGATTCCTTTTACCAAGCTTCTGAAGTTGAGATCCTAGAGGTATACATACTACTGTGTCCAAAAAATAAGCTGACATTTGAATTTAAACTGCGCGCGTCGAAGGATTTGCAGTATTATTGTTTTTAGGTTGGTAGTACTGTCAGTCACATTTATGTCAAATTTAATGTCAAAATATTCATTAGTGTTTGAGATACGTGTCGCTTTGTGAGCTGTTAAAGGTGAGTTTTTCGTTTTTTGCGATGTCGAAATTTGTTGAGCAAAGAATTTGCATTAAATTCCGTTTACGGAATAAATTTTCTGCTGCGGATACGTTGAGGATGGCTCAGAAAGCCTTTGGTGATGAGGCTATGTCTAAAAAAAATGTTTACAAGTAGTATAGTGAGTTCCAAGCCGGCCGTGAACGTGTCGAAGACGAAGAGCGTCCAGGGCGACCATCAACATCAACCGAAGAAGCTCACGTTCAACAAATCAAAGATTTGGTGTTGAAAAACCGTCAATTAACAATTAGAGACCTTGCTGATGAAGTTGGCATATCGAAAGGCTCAGCCAATACCATTTTGAAGGATGTTTTGGGCCTCAAGCGCGTCAAATCTCGACTGGTACCGAAAACATTGAATTTTTTGGAAAAAAGGCGTCGCGTTGAAGTGTGTGAAATGATGCTTTCCGACTACCAGGGTGTCATGAAACGCATTGTAACTGGCGATGAGACTTGGATCTATGCTTACGACCCCGAAACAACCGATCAATCGAGCGAATATCGTGCCAAAAGAGAGCCGAGACCAAAAAAATCGCGCCAAAGTCGCTCAAAAATCAAGGTCATGTTGACTGTTTTCTTCGATTATCGTGGTGTTGTGCATTATGAATTCCTTCCAACGGTCAAACAGTCAACAAGAAATATTATTTGAACGTTATGCGTCGTTTGCGTAACGCTATCCGCCTAAAAAGGCCGGAATTGTGGAAAGACAATTCTTGGTTTTTACACCACAATAATGCACCATCCCATACTGCCCTCGTAATTCGTGATAATTTCGCCAAAAACTCAACCCATATCGTTCCGCAACCACCGTATTCACCTGATCTGGCGCCGTGCGACTTCTGGCTGTTCACCAAGCTCAAAAGACCGTTCCGGGGACACCGTTTTTATATGATAGAGGAGATTCAAGCCGCAGCGAAGACGCAACTGAAGGCCATCCCGGAAAGAGACTACAACCAGTGTTTCGAAGATTGGAAAATCCGTTGGCATAAGTGCGTTGCATCGGGAGGGGATTACTTTGAAGGGGATGAAATTGATTTGGAAGAATAAATAAAGAATTTTCAAAATAAATACAATGTCACCTTATTTTTTGGGATATGGGTTGAGTTTTTGTCGATCTCTAATGACCGCTATAAGATTGTTTAGTTTCCTTTTATCTGAAGCTAAACACTTTTTGCTTTATCGGAACTCACTCAAAGTGGTATGCCCTGTTTCGTTAGTGTTTCAAAACCTGACGTATTCCTCTAGAGTCCATTGTTCCAAGCAACATTGAATGCTGAAGTAATGCATGATCTAGAGCAGCTTAAAAGACCTAAATTTCCAGTCGCTCCGAGCGAACCAACTTGTCTGTCTTTTAATTTCTCTGTTTCTCTATGTCTAATATTGGTATCCAGCTGAGGTTCGCCGAGTTTTCCACCAAAATTTTCATTACTGCCTCTAAACATAATCTTACGCAGTGAGACTTCCTGTTGGCGCTGCGAATAACCTTTATTGCCGCTTGTCTATCCACTAGAAGGTTTATGAACTCGCTGGTTAGAGAAGAGGCTTTGTTGGCAGCTTCTGTTATGCCCACAATTTCAGCTTGAAAGAGTTTAGCTTGAAGCTGCCGTTTGTATATAAATTCTTACAGAAGAGGCCTGCTCCCGTTCCTTTTTCACCGATTTGTTTGACCCAACAGTGAATACATACATTTCGTCATTGGTACTGTCGAAACAAGTACAATATATTAATTTTTCTCTAGTGGGAACGAAAAAGGTTGGGTTTAATTCCCCATGGATCTCATTTTTTCTGTCATATAGGTCATCTAGCCTGAGTTCTTTAAGAAGGTCAAGCATATTACCCTATCCTCAGTGACGTGGAGCTTGGCTGTAATGGCTTGGAAGCTTCCTTCAACACACACCGTAAACTCTACATTATACTTCTCTTGGATATGTATTGACAGCATATCGAGGATGACCTCCAAAGCCTGATGGTGGTGGTGTTTACTAAGGTGATTTTTCTAACAATAGGATCGCTGCATCCGTTCCAGGAACTTAATACTGCACTTTTTCAATAGAGTCTTCTACTAAATGTTGTGTTAATTTTTAAGAAAACTCATATTCTCTTATAGAACTCCGGTGAAGTTTTACTAAATTTATAAACAAAAATAGTATTCTCTTGTTAGGTGAATTAAAACTATTGTCGTTAAAAGAAGATTTTGGGGCAATAGAACAAAAAAAAGTATAAGTTAATATTATATATGAAGAGTAATCAGGACTATTTCAAAGCTCAAGCCACGGAGCGGACATGGAAGAAAGCGTAAATTGAAGATTCATCTCTATAAAGCGTCGAGTTAAAGACTGTTCAAAATACCATTGAAAAAATCGGAAGCACTACTCAGTCATTTGATTTCATTGCAAAGGAAGGCAGAATAGAAATTCCTTTAAAGCATGCTGTAGTCGTTTTTGAGGTTAAGTTTAAATAGTATATATAAGCTATATCTGCTTTGTTATAACTGGTATTGATTGCCTTATGGTTTCATTTGCACTATATATACATTTAGATGAATATGGAGCTAACAACCAGTTGTTAGACGCTTCACAGCCTCAGTAGATTGTGCCTCCTTGAACCAAAATTGATTTAAAAACGAATTTCTAACTGGACATTACTGCTGAATAGCAACAAAATCGCTTTATATGTGGAGGTATTGGTTACTGCTGATGAAAAGTGGATCATTAAAAACAACGTTAAAAGAAAGCGGTCGTGGTTGAATCACGATGAGCCGGCGCAAACGGTGACCAAGCTAAGAATGATAGTCAAGTAGGTTTTGCTATGTGTTTCGACGATTTGTAAGGAATAATTGGGATTATTCCAGGTTAGACTCTTAATTTGGTTTTATACTGACAACAATTGAACTATCTGATGGAAGAAATTGACCAAGAGCGGCTAACTTTGAGCAATAGGAGAAGAATTGTGTTCCTTTAGCACAACACCGGGCCACACATGTCGATATTACCGCACCTGAAGCTCCGGCAGCTTGGTTAGAAGGCTTTTATGCATCAATCTTATAGTTTGTAACTGGCATCAACTGATTATTAGCTGCTTCTGTCTTTGGTCATTAATTTTGCTGGTGAAAAATTCGACTCGAGAGTAGCTTGAGAAAGTCGACTGGCACAAAATGTTGGCAATGAGGATTGTAAGGATGAGGGTTTCTATAATAGTGACTTTATGGAATTACCTTCGAAATAATAACAAGTTATCTATCAAAACGGTGAATATTTGTTTTAGAGCTGCTCCTTTTAATTACGGCAAAATCAAGCTTGACTTCAAGGCAAAAGTATGTGTTAAAGTGTATCTTATGTCTACATGTATATGTATTAATTGTCCATACTCGTATATGTATGTATGTAAGTACTTGAAACTCGACTCAATAAATTAATGCACGAAGGCATGAATCAGCAGTCACACACCAAATTATGCTTGAATTGAACAATTTTATTTTCATTACGCCAAATTTAATGCAGACAATGAGTCTAACGCTGACGCTGACTCTGCTCCATTAACAATTAATTGTAGTTATGCGCATCTTTATGTACATATGTATATACATATGTATGCATATATTAGATGTGATGAAAATGATAAATAGTTATTTATATATATGTGTATATATGTATGTATGGACTCGTATTTAGTGGCATTAGTCTAAAGCTGCACCACAGACAATTGGGCAGACAAACAAAATGACTCAGTGGGTGCAAGTAAAAAACAAAAACAATAAAATTATAGAAATTTTAATAAAAAATGTCCATTAAATTGGCACATATTTACGATTATTGAGCTTAAGTAGCTGAGCAGAAAACTAAAAAAAAAGAAAATAATTAATTATGATATTAGAAAAAATTAGGAGTGTGTTAAAAATTATATACAAGTATGTATTTAAATATGTTTGTGGATATGTATGTAAGTAAATTAAAGGCGAAATGTGAATTAAAAATATTTTTTGTTGTATTTATTAGTAGTATATTTTTTAATGAAGTGTCGAAAAATTAGTGCCTTATAATTATGAAGCACCAATGCAACATGTGACCCATTTTGAGCAAAAAAAAAAAAACATAAAAACAAGAAAAAACATTTACTTTAGCTGCATTGAAGCTCGAATACCCTTCACAGGTACATTTCTAAAAATTCATAAAAACAACAACAAGAAAAAACATTCTTAGGCTTCTAATACAAGTACTGGATTTTAAATGCTCTGTTTGTGTGGCAGCTATATGCTATGGGGACCCGATTTGAACGATTTGTACGCAGCTTGCAGCATTATCAGTGATAAAAATCTCTGCCAAACTGCGTGACGATATCCTGTAAACTAAAAGGATTTTTCATACCAGAAGATTATTTTGATCGCTCAGTTTGTATGACAGCTATATGCTATAATGACCCAATCAGAACAATATATACAGGGATTATAGCGTGGCCTTAGATAAAACTTTATGTCAAATTTTGTTAAGATAGCTCCTAAACTAAAAAGTTTTCCATACAAGGACTTGATTTAGATCGATCAGTTTCTATGACAGCTGCAGGCTATAGTTGTCCAATATCAGTAAGATCTTCGTAATTTATAGCATTACTTTGCAAAGTAATCTATGCTGAAATTCGTGGGAATATTTTGTCAAATAAAAGAGCTTTCTATACAAGAAATTCATTTTGAGAGACCAGTAGTGTTTTATGTTATAGTGATTCGATAACGGTATTTCCGACAATGAACAGAACTTAGTGAAAAATGAATGTAATTTCGGTTCGTTTGAGGGTTAAACCCCCTTTTGTAAACATATTTACAATTTCCGGGTACTTTTTTGTCACAATGTATGCATCGTTAAATCACGATAATTATTTTAATACTATATACGTCTTTTATAGGATCTCCGAAGTTTTCTTCTGGCTGTTACAAACTTCGTGACAAACTTAATAAGTCCCGTTCAGGGTATAAAAAAGTTTGTGTCAACGCATTAGCACCAAACCATAAAAACCATAAAAAATAAAATGAACCAACATAGAAAATAGAAAAGCTTAATTTGCATATAGCACCAAGTTAACTTCACACAAACAAATTTATATATATTTAAGTACAAGCATGTATATCTGGGCACCATAGCATGCTTGTGCAACAATATGTTGCATTTGCCACATGTTGTTTAAGCGCAAGTTAATAATTTGAGGCAAACTGTATGACAGTTGTGACAGCTACTACTTTAATATATCGCTGTATGCACACATGTACAAATTTATGTATGTCTGTATATACATATATACATATATACATATATATGCACATAAAGCACAGCCCTAATGGGCTTAAGGCAAGCAATTGGCGCTCATGCATATTTGGCGCTACCACATGCGCTTATAAGCATGTCTAGCTTTATAAATACATAATTATGTAAGTGTTTGTATGTGTATGCATGTGTGTAATGGTATGTTGTGGGTTTGAGGCAGACGCAACACTAAATATGCGTCACAGATTTACGCCTACGAGCCATAAAGTTGAACTAAATATAAACATGATTACACACATCTAAACATAAATGCACATTATTTCATATACAAACATACATACTTATATGTTTTTTTATATTTTCATGCTCAACACTCATATTTAGTAAATCAAGTGTGTTATTTGCTTGAAAATCACTTTCATATGTTGACACCATTTCCATATTTGCTCCATATTTGTCTTTAAAAACACAAAAAAATTTACTTTAGCTAACTGAAATCTGTGTGGAAAATGCAAAACTTTTAAGAATTTATATGTATGTATGCATGTGTGTGCCTGTAAATGTTGAAATGAACGCGCGCAGCTGACGAATTTATTCACAATTTTTGTGTTAGCATTTTTTTAAGATTTTTTATTTATTTTCTTGGATTTTTTTGTTTGGTATCTTTTTATGATTTTTTTGTTTGGCATCTTTTTATGATTTTTTGTTTTTGGAATTTTTATGATATTTTTTAAAGAAATTTTTTTAATCGTTTTTTTTTTTTGGAATTTTTTTTGTTGGCATTTTTTAATTTTTTTGTTGTAATTTTTTTAATGCTTCTGATTTTGTATATGTATTTTTTGTTGTACTTCTTATATTTTGTCGCATATTAATGTTTCAGTTGGCGTCGAGAGTGTTCATAAACATGTGTTAATTGCATGAGATTTCATGAAGGTCATATTTCATTACTGAAAAAATTTTTCAAAGCTCATGCTGAAGTTATTTCTTGTGTTTGCAGCAATTAGTTTGGCGGCTAGTGTGTCGGATAACAACAAAAAAGTATAATTTTGGAGAGCTTTTGTAAGTTGTTGTAAAAAAAATTGAACTTTGCTGTAATTTGTTGTTGTAAAATTACAAAATTCCAAAATATGATTTGAACGTTTTTTTGAAAAATGTTTTGGAACCGAAATGTTGTGTATCAAAACACAAAAATGGCTTTTGGTGAGCTTTGTGTGTAAATTGTTGTTGAAATATAATAAAAAAGCAATGTTTGGGAAGTTTAGTGATTTATAATTTGTTGTTGTAAAATGAAAAAAAAAAAAAATAAGTCTGGCGAGTATTTTGTGATATATTGTCGTAATGTGTATACCAAAAAAAATATTCAGTTTTTTTGCAATTTTTTGTTGTATAATGACAAAGATACAATATTTCTTTGATTTTTGTTGTTGTAAAATGGCAAAGATTTTGAAACTTTAAAGTATTTATAGTACTTTTGGTTTTATTGTAAAGCTGTTATAAGAAAAAAACGTGGCCCCGGGCGCAACGTCTTGGGGGCGGCAAAACGATCTTCACTGTTTTTAATATTCAGAAAGATACTTCATCATATTTTTTTACAAAATTTATTATAAAAGATAAAGAGTTCTATACTCACAATGTAATAATCTGAATAACAATGAAAAATATTAATTTTTACGCGAATACTCTTCAGTCTTTGAATTTGTCTTACATCTTTTGACTCACATACATATATCTTTCTTAAAAATAGTGATAGATTTTTAAGATGCACTTTTCTAGCTTTGATCGCTGTAAAATCACATATCTTATCATTGTAATTTAAAGTTGAAGCAGTTTCACATTGTATTGAGAGAATCGCAAGATTGAACAGTCTAATCTGACTCATGGTCGATCTCAAGTAAGATTTGATCAATTTAAGTTTGCTAAAAGATCTTTCACAAGATGCAACTGATACAGGTATAGTGAGCAGTATTCTTAAAGCTGTCGCTAACGTTTTATAGGCTTCCAGTTCCATTGAAGAAATGTATAATAAAACTTTTTCTGGCGAAAATCAAATTTTTTCTTCGTAAATAGTGGTAACGACAGAAACCATTTTTTCGATGATTTTAAGGGAGTATTCTAGTCTAGAAGCATGAATTTCAGGTAATTTTTAAAGTGTTGTAAAAAAAAGGCAATTAATATTTTTACCATCCATTTTTTTATTAGTTATTTATTAATTTTTGAAGAGTACAGAAAAAAATTAAAAACCAAAAAAAGTAAAGAATTTAAAAAATTATGAGCTGACGAAGTGGGGAGTCTCTAAAAATTTCCACGTGACCATACCCATGATTTCAACCTTCCTAGTTATCTAAAACCAAAAAAAAAAAGATTATTAATCTAGAATAAGGTCGCATTGGTCGGAACTACGGAAAAGTGGGAAACATTTTTTTTCACAAAATGGCGACTGCCTGAAAAAAAATTTATCACTTTTTCTGACTATTTCGAATTTTTTAAAAATAATAAAAATAAAAATTTTGGGATGGGGCTAGTTCCAACCATAGACAAGCCTATAAAGAAGATTCTACAAAAATTTCAAGTAAATCGGTCTAGTAGGACCTGCGAAATCGTGGGCATCGTTCCGAAAAAGTCAGTTTTGAGAAAAAGGCGTTTAAAGTTTCGCGTTCCGGCCGAACCAGTTTGGATGCCGGGTAATTTGAATTTTGAAAAATCCTCTTGTACACATATTCTTGAATAGTTAAACTTTGAAAATATAAAAAAAAAAAAAATTTCGATGTTTTTAAATTTCTAGACTAGAATACCCCCTTAAGCAACGCTGTTGAGTTGTCAGTTTAAACTAAATAATCGATTTAAAGGTGGTGTCCTTTAAGTAAAATTAAAAAACTACAAGAAATGACTTCCGTCTACCAGACCACTGCAGTGTCTACCAAGTGGCTGTTGTTTCTACTGTTACTCCATTAAATAAAGTCTTCTTGTTATGACAAAGAGTGGGAACGATAGTCTGTGTATGCCATGCCTTAGCATTTAAAGTCTTCTGCTAGCTTTATTATATCACCGGTCTGCCGACGGATGCCTGCTTGACGTTTAAGCGTGTTTGACTTGTTTAAGAGAGATGATTAATCAACGACTAAATCTATTTCGTTTTTTATTTAGTGCTTTTTTTTGCTTTTATTTAACTTACTTAGTCTCTTTTAACTTATATAAATTTTAATATACATATATATATATTCTTTAATATTTCCATATCGTGTTGTTACCGCGTTTATTTTGTAAGCTTAGAGACTTGCAGATAATTTTGACCCGTTGTAACAAAAAAAAAAAGCATTATTGAAGAAATTTTGAGGAATAGTGTTGTGTTGACAAGCCTTGGCCGCATAAAAATTACTTAGACGCTACTGTCGTGGGAACGGAAAATTTTGATCTCCCTGTTGTCGACTGGTTTAATAAAAATGCATCTAACTTCTTATTCAAGATTAAGAGATGTATTGAAACAATTGTTGCGAACAGAGTTAAGAACTTAAAACCAAAAATATTTGGAATGAAATTAATTTATTTATTCTCAATTTTTTTTGTTCTTATTTTCAAATTTTTTTTACTTTTATTACTAAATTTTTAACGCAACATTTTTAATCCCAAAATTGGCACAAATTCAAATGAAAAATTTAAAAATTATTTCTGGTCAAGGTTTTCGGTTTAACAATCTAACTAGAAAAATCAAATTTTTTAAATTAAAAAATTGGAATTAAAATTTTTTTTTTCATCTGGTTTTGAGGGTTCCAATTTAAATTTGTAATTCGATTTTAGGAATTAGAAATTTGATTTGTAATTTTTTCATCCAACACTTATGCTAACAAATAAAGTCACTGACTGGGAATACTTTAAGCAAATGCCATCCAATATTGTTAATCACTTAAAACAAAGTTGTAATTTCTAGCTGCATAAGAAAACAAGATAAAAGCATTTGAAAATATAACTCTCTGATGTTAACTATAAAATTATGTATGGAAATTATTGAATAGGGTTAGCTGATACCGGTACATCAGTTTGGTTTTCGAAAAAATTACTACAATGTTGACCAAGTACATAGAGTAACTCGAGTCATTGAAAATGTCTTTGAAGAAAAAAGTTTGCTCGGCCGTCTTCCTCGACGTTTCTAAAGCGCTTGATAAAGGCATGTCGGTCTTCTAAACAAAACTAAGTTTCTTCTACCAAAACAATATTAGAATATCTTAAAATCATAGTAACCAAATCATGCTACAAAAGTAGACCGATAGGGACAACAAACAACGCCATATTTTCCCCGCTCTTTTTATATTTCTCTTCATTAGGATTTGCCATTTTATCATGGAAAGATATACGATCCAATAACGAGTAGAAATTATTAAAATTTATTACCGAAATTCAGAGACAGTGGTCTGAACATTAAGAGCACTACGTCCAATTTATGGTCGTCATAGTCGTCCTGTCAGATCAAAATTTGAGCGTCTAGTGAAAAAAATCGAAATCAAAGGCACAGTATAAAATGTTCACGTGCAATTGAGACAAAGAAGTGTCCTTAGTGTCGAGCATATTGCTGCCGCTTGCGCATGAATTGAGGAAGACCCAAATCAGTCTCACACACGTTGTTCTCAAGCGTTGGGCATCTCTGTGACGTCGCCGTGGCGAATTTCCCGAAAAGATCTTGATCTACATCCTTACAAGATCAAATTGACGCAAGAACTGAAGCCACTTGACCACAAGAATCGTCGTGTGTTGTTGAATTGGGCTGAGCAATAAATTGAAAATGATCCGTATTTTTATCGAAAAATTAATTTCGGCGATGAGTCTCCGCCATTGGGCCGTACTTCTTTCGTGATGATCAACACCAGCACTGTAAATGGGAATTGCTGCTGCTCAATGATAACCGCATTTTTCCAACAGGACGGCGCCACATGCCATACAGAGACTGACAAAATCGATTTATTGAAAACCAAGTTTGGTGAACGTGCTATCTCACGAAATGGCCTAGTCAATTTGGCGCCTCGGTCGAGCGATTTGATGCCGTTAGACTATTTCCTGTGAGGCTACGTTAAGTCTGTGGTCTATGCCAACCAGCCAGCGACTATTGATGAACTTCGTACGAACATTGAACGTGAAATTGCAGTAGCATCGGCCGATTTATGCTTGAAAAGGCTCACAATATAAAAGAAAATTAATATAAAAATTTGGTTTTTTAATTCAATATTTAATTCAATATCAACCCTGCATTACAGTTCCACTTTCAACAAATAATCGGCTACATATCCACTAATTAGTTCTAATTGTGGCAGCAACCGTATTGTGTTCAAGGTCAGTGCGTAAAAGCTGAAAGTAAAACACCGTTATTTTTACCATTAACTGCTACTTTCGCACCAAACACCAAAAATTTTACAAAAAGTAGATAATAATTTAGAAATTTTCTATCATTTAGAATATTCAAAGCGGTGAACTACTTCGAAACATATTAAATAGTATCTACACTCCGTTAAAGTATCTTTAACTAATGCCTACGAAGTTGAACGAAGTACAAACTCATAAAATGCAATAAACATTATCAAAGTACGGCGAACAAAATTTAAAAGAACAACAACAACAACAAATAAAATAATTTGCATTTAAAATGCTTACAATACTTTTCTACATTTTGAAAAACCCCAAATGGGTGGGCGTGAGCAACGAACGAAGTTAAGAAGCAGTAAAAAGGGTTTATATAAAGATATGTTATGAGAAAAGAATTAGAAATAAAAAGGAAAAAATAGAAAGAAAAAGAAAAAATTCAAAACAAAAGAAAAAAATAATGAATTAAATTATATTTAAATGAAAAATATACCTTCATATACTCATAATCTCAAAAAACACAAAATAACTGCTTATCTATAACCACCATATCGAAAAGTAGGCGTACACGAAGCAACAGGCAGTCATCTTAACACGAAAGAGATGGCGCATACACTTGCAAACTAAAAAAAAATCAAAATTAATTGCAGACTATTTCACTCACACTTTAGTGCCATTTCCACAACGTATCGGAATTCCAATACAACAACAGCGACTGAAGTGGTTGCGCAACAGTGTGTGTAAAAACAATAACAATGCGCACAAATCTTGGAATAATCACGGTCAGAGACTACAACAACTTTAAGCACCCCACAAAAATACGAAGTAGACGAGGCAATAACAACGCGCACGCTGCCGCACAGCAGGAAATATAGAGAGCGCACAGCAAAACAGCCGCGCTCTTATTGGAATGCAATGCGCTGCCTGAGCGCTTCCAATTGGAAAACAATAACGCGCAACAACTTTACTTGCTCGCTCGCACATGCTACCGTTAAGCGCACAACATGGAGTCAGAACGCGCGCGTGAAAGAAAGCGCAAATGTATAGCGCGCTCAGCGCACAAGGGTGCCGGAAGCCAAAGTTTAGTTGTTGTTTGTCAACCACTGATTTGGTGGTGTTATCGCGGCGCTATTGCGATGATAATGATGGTGGTGGTGGTGCTGGTGGTTGTGTCGCGGCTTGTTGTTGTTATCTTAATGTTATCGCCACAATTACACGCGATTAAGTGGCTTTTAGTGTATGCGACGCTGGAACGCGGCGCTAGCGGCGGCAGCGCGCAATACACTCTCTACTGCAGCGCTCAGCGCGTTCGATCGCTTTACTCTCCGACACTGTGGCGCACACAATCAGTTTTTGCGCCGCACTCAACGGTACGGTATCAGAGTAAGTGGTCGTCGCCACAGCGCCGCGTTACAAACAATCGCAGTACAGTGGAAGCGGCACGGTAAATCGCATGCCGTTACATAGCGCAGATTTGCGCTAAACGAATCTTTTACGTTTAAACGTACATATAAATAAATATATATATTTATATATTGTGCGCGCTCTCTTTTATGTGAAGCGCGCCTGTGTGTTGTTACTTATAGCGAGCGCACGCCCGCTACCAAAACGCCAAAGCTCTTCTACTTATACGACGCATTGTGGTGCCGCAGCCTTTAACGCGCGCGCTCTCGCTCTCCATACGCTGTTGTACACCCGGTTGACCCATACAGACGCTTTGTCGTAAATGCAATCGTCGTTACCGTTAGTTGGCTTTCTTGATTTCTTCCAATCTAAGTCGAAAAATCGCATCAATTGGAAGCGTCGGATTGGCGTTTTTATTCCACCAGTTGGGTGGGGATGTTTGCGCTGCGCTGCCATTATTAAACGCGCGCGTTCCGCCAACGCGCCGCACCGACACCCGCGCTCTTGCGCGCTTAGTTTGTGCAAACAACTGAAGCGCTCAGCCACCACCACAGCACCACACAGCTACCGCGGTCGGTTGGGGTAACTGTGACATATAGCGCGCTGGACCGCGCGACCTACGTATACGCTTGTATACACAAACACGCATAGATATATACATACGCTTACATAGCTACACACGCGCCACACTCATATATAAATATATACACACCCATATATACACATATGTACAGCATCAGCTACTGTGTATTTGCGCGTTGGCAGGTTGAACGGTATGAGGAGTGCGACAACAGTGACTGTGTGACTGTGACATTAAAGCTTGCGCGGGGGTTGCAGCATAAAACGATAACGACAAGTGTACATATATGTATGTATGTATATACGCATATGGCGACATATGAGGGCAACGAGAAGTCTCAGCGCCAGTTTCGGAAATCAGTTTCACTCAGTTTGCGACGTTGCAGATGGTAGCCACTGAAGCAGTGATTAATTTTACTGTTAGTACAATAGATGACGCTGAAGACACACCAACCAACTGGCGGATAACTACACCAAAATAATGTCGTGCGCGCACAATGCGAAAGCCAAACAGTAAAAATTTCTTTAAAATGTAACGCGCGCGTACAAAGATAAGAGATTTTTATTAAAAAAATATTTTAAAAATGTATAATTTTTTTTGGTTAAAAAAAGTTATGAAAAATATTTAAAAAATATCAATCAGGCATGACTTACGAAAAAAAACAATATTTTCAAAAAAAAAAAATATTTTTTTGAACAAAGCAAGTTAACACTAAAATTTTTCATCGGCAAAAAATTACTAAAAACTCCTAACAATTAGAAAGTATAGTTAAACTAAATAAAAAAAAAATATATACAAACAAAAAAGTGCTAGTGCTGTAAATCAGAAAAAAGTATTTAAAAGAAATATTGTTTAGTGCCGCTGTGATATCAAAAAATAAAAAATTAAATTTCCAAAAAACAAAAAAAAAATAATAATTTCCAGAAAATTATAAAAAATTTATTTTCAAAATATAATTAAAAAATTAATTAAAAAAATAAATTTCCAAAAAATAATTTAAAAAAATTAAATTTCCATAATAATAATTTATAAAAAATTAATTTCTAAAAACAAAAACAAATTAATTTCCAAAAAATAAAAAATTGAATTTCCAAAAATTTAAAAAATTTAATTTTCAAAAGAAAAAAAATTTAATTTCCAAAAATTAAAAAAAAAAATATTCAATTTCCGAAAAATTCCCCTCCTACACCCAAACCGGGACATGGAAATTGTGAAAATGGAAACGAATTTACCACACCCACCGTCGGCTGTCACACAAGCCACAACAGCGCCTACAACATTGCCGTCGGTGCCACAAACGCACACGCTGTCACCAACAGCCAGTGCGGCCGCTGTGCGTCAGCAGCAGCAGCAACAACAACAGCAACATCACCTACCGCTCGACTATAGTTTGGGTAATTTCAAGCCAGCTGTTGCCGCTGATTTTCCCAGCAATTTTGTTAGTGGCAGCAACGGTGGCACGGCGGCCAGTTTGCCGTTACGCGATTTAAATATGCGCTCTAATATCACAACAACAGCAGCAACGACAATACCGAATCCAACACAATTACTACAACAACGCGTGCAACAGCAGCAACAACAGCATGGCAGCGATCAAACGCAAGATTATCAACCGGTATCGGCTTTTAAAGCCGTCCTGCCGAAAAAGAAAATCGCCGACGGTAAGTGCAGTGACTTTAGTGAAGTTAATGAATGTGTGTGTGTTAATTGTAAACAATTTGCTAATGAAAACATTGTTTTAATGGAGTGTTAGTATGAGCTTGTGCAAAATAAGTAGTCGCTTGAATATAGGAACCATTCCTTAACAAAATTCAAGCTCAAAAGTTTTTGAAAAGTGCTTTAAATCGTTACCTAAAATGCAAAACAACGTATCATCAAAAAAAAAAAAAAAAAAAAAAAAAAAATGTAAGTCTTTGTCAGATATAATATACCAATATATAACCATTTTATAACCATCTATTATATCGTTTTTACTTCGCCTGTAAACTTATGTAAAGTGATGTTACGTTGTTTTGCATTTTAGGTAATATATTTAGTAAATTATTGTTTGCTATTTACTTGCAACAAATTTCACGAGCCCGTGTTAGAAGTCTGTTTCTTTAAGCCATAACTATAAATAATGAAATTTTCGCGCTAAAATGTATATATTAATTTTGGAGAGGAGTCTTATAGAGTTAATAGTTGGAGCATAGAGAAAATATTTATACTATTCGTATCTATACATTGTGATATTTCAAAAAAAAAAAAAAAAAAAATTTGGCTAAGTTGGTAGGACTGCCCTTAATTACTATAGTAAATATGAGCGCGATCTATCAACCAGCTCGATATCTTTCGCGAGTCCGTTCGAATGATTTTAGTGGATATTTTGCGTATGAAATGCGTTTTTGTTCGACTCGTTCCGATAAACCTGAATTATTTACAAAAATAGTACCGTAAACAGGTCTCTTTGGAATTCTTGATCATGCAAATTCCGATTCCACACTCATGGAGAGCATAATAACTGCCAATGAGACATATGTAGGTTTATTAATTTGACATGCAACAAGTTAAGAATTATCGGAATGGTGGGAAGAAACGCGTCTAAACTAAAATAACCACGCCAAAGCCGCTCAAAAATCAAGGTGATGCGTATTATTTTTTTTTTCGATATTCGTGCTTTGTTGCATTATGAATTTGTTTCGGAGGGCAATAAGAAGCAATAAGGAGTTCTATTTGGCCATATTGAGACGTTTGCGTGAGAACATCCGTCGAAATTGACCGAATTTTACACGATGATAATCCACCGTTGTTTCGAGCCACGATCGAATGATCAAATCTAAATCCAGAAACGCAATGAATACCAGCGATCAAGACGGTGGTTGATTTTGCATGTAATTGTTCCCCAAACTTAAATTGTCACTCTGTGGAACCCCTATTCAGTCGATAGAAGAGATAAAACAAAATTCGTTGAAGGCTATCCCAAAAAGTGCTAATGAAAAGTGTTTCGAGGACTGGAAAAATCGTTGGCATAAGTGTATTACATCTGATGGGGATTACTTTGAAGGCGATAAAATAAATATTGGAGAATAATTAAATATTTTGCGTTTTATTTAAAATTTTTTCGGGCACTTTTTTGTCACAATGAATTTTAAAACCAATTTTTTCTGTTATGGAAACATGTGTATTTGGCAAATTAAATTTTTATAATCGGAAAAGATTATGAGCAACTCTGTTTGATACAAATAATAATTTAGTATTAGTGTTTAGGTATTAAGGCATAAATTTCAATTAATTTTTTAAGTGTCGTAGAGAAAGACAATTACTATTTTTACTCAAAATTTTTTAATTTGTTATATATGAACATTATAAGAATATAGGAAGAAATCTAAAAAAATAGTTAGAAATTTCAATAATTAGCAGCTGGTGGTGGTCTCAAGAAATTGCTCCAAAAATTGCTCTGAAACTATGGTCCAAAAAATTGGCACGTGATCATACCCACAATTTCAACCTAAAACAAAAAAATTTAACTAGAATATTGTCACTATATCTGGTTCTACGAAAAACTTCAAATAAATGAATGCCACAAAAAAAATTTGTGCCATTTTTTTGACTGTTTCGAATTTATTTTTATTGAAATTTTGGGATATAGACAAGTCTATAAAGACGACTCTTTAAAAATGTCACATCTTGCCAGTAGAATCTGAGAAGTCAGGGATATCGTTTTGCAAACAATAGTTTCGAAAAATAGCGCTTAAGTATCGCAAACTGACCCAGCCAGTTTGGATATCGAGTCAACAAAATATCGCTGTCTCAGAAAATAATTTCAATTTTGAAAATTCTTTTGTAGACATATTTTTGTATAGTTAAACCTTGGAAAAATAAAAGAATAATAGATTTTTTTTTAGTAAATAATATATGGTATATGTATAAGAATCCTACAAACAAAACAACAGTTTTGCACCTACTCTAATAAGAAATTAGTTGTTGAGCTGTATAGCACGCCATTATGGATTTTTTATGATAAATGCAAAAGACTCAGTGAAATTTATTTCAAAAATTGATAACTCTGAGTTTTAATTTATTAAAATATATATTTTGAGCTTATGAGATTCACTTTCAATGCTCTTTATGGGGTTACATGGGTTCCCTCGGGTAAAAACTTTTTTTCAACAACTTGTTTCTCATATAAAAAAAAAAAAATATTTTAAAAATAAATATTATTATTAAAAATAAATATTTTTTTTTATTGTTACAAACATATATTAACATAGAAATTTCGAAATTTTTGGAAAAAAAAAATATTTTACACTCAGTGCTTCGAGCTCACAAGTTGTCTAGGCTATATCTCCGTACCTATTACTCAGATAAACTTGATAATTTGGGACAATATTCTAAATCTAGTATTTTTTATTTAAAAAATGTGAAAAAGTTATACAAGACAATATTAATGTATGGGAAAAATAATTTAGTACAGTTGTTTTCAATATAATTTTATATACTTAAGGGGTCACATATATTTTTGGCTAAAATTTCGTCATTAAATTATTTGTAAAAAAATATTTATCGGTGAGATAAAATCTTCGATTAATTACTAAAAAATATATTTAAGAAGTTTGTGTTAAAATTTGAGACTAATCGGTTAAGCCGTTTCGAGTAATGTTGGCCACTAACTTTGGAAACGCCATTTTGAGAAAAACGATATTATACACTTGTGCCAACGATTTTTCCAATCTTCGGAGCACTTCAAAAAATCATTTTTTTTTGTCTTCTTCAGCTCCTCCTTCGATGCCTTCTTTATCTCGTCAAGAGAAGCGTAACGTCGTCCTTTCATGGGCCTCTTCAGTTTAAGGAACAAGAAAAAATCACAGGAGGCCAGATCTGGGGAATATGGTGGCTGCGGCATCATTAGTGTGTTGTTTTTGGTCAAGAAAAAATAAGTAACATTAAAAATATGAAAAAATTTCCAAAAAAAATATAATAAAAAGTGTGCTATTCTGATAACGGTACAATATTTATCTCGCAGCCATTTAAACTTACCCAATTTGTCGAGTTTTAGTATTTCCAAAAATTTAATTCAAAGAAAATACCTAACCGCAATATAAACTAGATAATAAAGTTATTTATAGAAAGCACAGTTTAGAAATTTTAGGCGTAGAAGCACTGTTCTCTGGCGAAAAGTTTTATACAAAATTTATTAGTTTCACTAAAGGAACTGATTAAACTTTAGAACAATTTTTTTTTTAGTTTTATTGATGAAATAATGTACTTCGTCACATAAAATGCAAAATAGCTTAACATCACTTTTCATAAATGTTTGGCGAAGAAAAAAGATATAATAGAAACAACTCTAATTGAACTGAAATTTGAGTACTGGTTATCATACACTCATATTGAAACAAAATTAGAATTTTCGTTATAAAATGGTTACATATTGGTTATTATATCTGACAATGATTTTTTTTTTTATGATACGATATTTTGCATTTTAGCTGACGATTTGTAGCAATTGGCACAAAAGTTTTGAGTTAGAATAATTTATATGAATATTTTTAGAGGAATATACATACATAGGTGATTTTTCAGTATTAAGGGATTACCTATATCTATTTGTAAATTTCATTTAATTTTTATACCCTGAACAGGGTATATTAAGTTTGTCACGAAGTTTGTAACACCCAGAAGGAATCGTCGGAGACCCTATAAAGTATATATATAAATGATCAGTATGTCGAGCTGAGTCGATTAAGCCATGTCCGTCTGTCTGTCCGTCTGTCCGTCTGTCTGTATATATACGAACTAGTCCCTCAGTTTTTAAGATATCGTTTTGAAATTTTGCAAACGTCATTTTCTCTTCAAGAAGCTGCACATTTGTCGGAACGGCCGATATCGGACCACTATAGCATATAGCTGTCATACAAACTGAACGGTCGGAATCAAGTTCTTGTATGGACAACTTTCACATTTGACAAGATATATTCACGAAATTTGGTATATATTATTTTCTAAGGCAACAATGTAATCTCCAAAGAAATTGTTCAGATCGGTCGACTATAGCATATAGCTGCCATACAAACTGAACGATCGGAATCAAGTTCTTGTATGGACAACTTTCACATTTGACAAGATATATTCACGAAATTTGGTATATATTATTTTCTAAGGCAACAATGTAATCTCTGAAGAAATTGTTCAGATCGGTTGACTATAGCATATAGCTGCCATACAAACTGAACGATCGGAATCAAGTTCTTGTATGGACAACTTTCACATTTGACAAGATATATTCATGAAATTTGGTATATATTATTTTCTAAGGCAACAATGTAGTCTCCGAAGAAATTGTTCAGATCGGTTGACTATAGCATATAGCTGCCATACAAACTGAACGATCTGAATCAAGTTCTTGTATGGACATCTTTCACATTTGACAAGATATATTCACGAAATTTGGTATATATTATTTTCTAAGGCAACAATGTAATCTCCGAAGAAATTGTTCAGATCGGTCGACTATAGCATATAGCTCCCATACAATAGTTACTAACAGAAATGCACCTGTGAAGGGTATTGAGCTTCGGTGCAACCGAAGTTAACGTTTTTTCTTGTTTTTTTTTGCATTTTTACTAGTGTAAAGAATGTAGATATTATAGAATTTGAAGTTGAACTGGAAAATAGTTTCGGAGTTATAAGCGTATTTTGAGGAATTTTCTAACTTAATGTAATCGGCTCCCAAATTTAAAACATGTTTCTGACTAGGCGTTGTATTCAGAGTCGGTGAGAAAAAACTCGTCAAATCAGCTGGAACTATCAACATGACAACTTCACACGTCCTTAGGTATATTTGGGAAAATATGAGATAGAATCATCTCAAAACTTCCTCCTCCAATATGCTGCTTTTGCCAGATCGAGGCAAAAACACATCGGCTCTCATACTTTTATAAATGCAAGTGAAAAGTGGAAATAGAAATAAAACACCTAAGTAGGTTTTTAAGACTTAGGATGTTTTGCCAATACTTTTCTGATATACAACTTCAGGAGTTTTTCGTCTGGCTTCATAAAGGTACGTAACAGTTTAAGTGTGATCCCAAGTAGCGCTGAGGGATCAGTTAGCTTAGATAACCTAACTTTCTTAGACATATTGGTCTAGTTTTGAGGGATCAGCCCTCTAAGCTAACCTAGGTTCCTTAGACATATGTCAGGTCATGATTCAAGAATGAACATATTTGATAATAATTTATATTATTTAAGCTCCGATTTTTCCCCAAAAAAAAACTATTTTTTAGGAAGCCATGGCGGCATTTCAAAAATTAAAAATTGGATAAGTTCTTTTAGCATTACCCGTACTCATGTACCGTTACAATACTTTTTTTGGCAAAAAATCTTCATCACTATCAACCGGCAGGACTTTTGGAAATCGGCTACGTGATCAAGGGAATCGAAAAGTTTCTAAAGCGGCTCGCTGATTATTAAAGGGTGATCCTTTTCGAGGTTCGCATTTTTTTAAGCAAAAATACAGAAACTTCAAATTTAAGGGGAACCTGTCAAAAAAAGGCTACTGAAAAAGTACCTCTACTTGGATCAGCCGTTATATTAAAAATACATAGTTTTTATTTATTTATTAAAGAAAATTCCACTTAAAAAATCATAAAGATAGGCATTTTTCTGACTTTCAAGTGGATATAACGCCTCTGGTTTTTTTTTATAAAAAAATATTTTTTTACTGAATTTTAAATTTGAGTTTTTTTTGCCTGAATTTGGTGATTTTTTTCGTTTCATACTTTTTTTTTATTTTAAATTTCAGATTTTTCTAAAATGAATTTGGCGATTTTTTTTTTCATACTTAAATTGATTATTATTGTTCCGAATTATAATTTTTTTCTCTTAAAATATAATTAATACGGCACTTCATCTTAAAAATAACACGAGCGTCGTATAGCAACGAAATTAAATTTGCTGAAACTTTAAAATATCGCGCACATTACACCTGATGAATTTCATGCCAAGCATTTCATCAAATCGCCGCACAGAACTTGCCTGGGGAGCCGCTGTGTACTCCCCAGTTAATTAAAACTGGCGACGCTGAGCCAGGCGTTGACAGCGTTACCAGAGTGCAGAAAAAAAAAATATATGTAGATATACACATAACAACAAACATATGTACGTACAAGTGTATATAATAACAACAGCAAAGTTGTGGCATAAAGCGAAATGGACGAAACATGAAAAATGGACAAAGCAAAACGAGAGAAAAAAATTAAAATTAATTTGAGTAATGTGTGATTTTAAAGCGCCAACCGCCAACGCGAACACACTTATATATATAATGTACATATATTATATATGTGTTTGTTGTTATGTATATACATATGTATGTACATATGTATATACAGCAGGACAATATTAAGCGACAGACAAAGAGCAAATCCAAAAATCCATTATTCCGTTTGTGGATCATTGTGCGCTGAGCTGGCAAGCGTAAATCTCCCAAGCGTATGACATGGACATGGCGTAAAATAAGGCGAAAGGCGTTGAAAAAAATACAACAATGTGATACAAAAACAATAAGCAACAAGAAAAACTGCCGTAGCTATAATACCCTGCACAAATGAAAAGGTTTTTCATACAAGCACTTGATTTTGAGTGGGCAGTTTGTATGACAGCTATATGCTATAGTGGTCCGATCTATATAATTTCTTCAGATATTGTGGAAATATTTTAGAAAATAAACTGTACCAAATTTGGTTAAGATATATAGTTTAATGAAAAAGTTTTTCATACAAATACTTTATTTTGATGGGCCTGTTTGTATGACAGCTATATGTTATAGTAGTCCGATCTAAAAAATTTCTTCAGATGTTATAGCTATGACTTAGAAAATAATGTGTGCTCAATTTCGTAAAATTATATTAACAAATAAAAAAGTTTTTCATACAAGAACTTAGTTTTTAACGCCCGCTTTGTATGGCAGCTATATGCTATAGTAGGCCGATATCGGCGGTTCTGACGTATGAGTAGCTGTTTAAGGAGAAAAGAAGGTGTGCAAAGTTTCAGTTTGATCTCTCGGCAACTAAGGAGCTAGTTCGTGCATATGTGTATATTTTAAAGGGTCTTCGACGTTTGCGTTCTGGCTGTTAAAAACGTCGCGGCAAACTCAATATGCCCTCTTTAGGGTATAAAAAACAATGTGACGCAAAAACAATAACAAAAAAGCGAATATGCAAAGATTTTTTGATTGAAAAATCCATAACAGCAGAATGAATGAAAGCGGATGCCTGGAGTGGTTATAATATATATGTATGTTCCTAAATACATACATATACATCATATAAATATGTATTTATTTACTTATATGCATGTACATATGTACATATATTTGTTTGATATGTAGCCAGCCTTCAAAGTTTGTAGTGTTGCGCAAACAGCATTATCCAGCAGCGATGGCGAATTTTTGTGGCACTGCCACCAACACATACAAGTCATACAAACACACGTATATACGTCTATTTGTAAGCTTGTGCGCAGTAAAATTGCGAGGACAACAGATTTGTGAAAATGGCGTATTTGTTGGCGTATTTTCGTGCTGTCCATCATGGCGCGCGTGGGTGACTAACCTATCAGTGCGCTACACTTACAGTTAGATTGCTGAGATATTCGTATGCTCTCACACTCTACATACTTATAAGCGCATATGCAAGCATTTTTGTGTGTATGGATTTGTTTCCAATTTGCGTACATACTGCAACAAAAGTGTTCGTTGTTACGTTTAGTTACTCTTTGAAGGTCCCCACCATCACAAACCAATCGAAATAAGGAATTTTGGATTTTTTTTATAGATATTGGAATTAATTTATTTTAATTTAATATAAAATATATTATTACTTGATGTCTCCTTTTTTGTGAAAAAAGTAAACAAGAGAGAAATAAACTAATTCTTATGAACAAAAGTGCTCGACAGTTACAATTAATTAACAAAAATAATGTAAACTCTCAGTTCTTAATAATTAGCTTGTTTGTCTTTTGATTTTATGACTTTTTGCATCAGACCCGATTTTTCTTTATTCTTATAAGAGCACTTCTTTAAGACTGCTCTTTGATGTTATACTACTGTGCCCAAAAAATAAGGTGACATTTGATTTTAAACTGCGCGTGTCGAAGCATGTGGAGAATTATTATTTTTTTTAGGTTGGTAGTACTGTCAGTGACATTTATGTCAAATTTCACGTCAAAATATTCATTAGTGTTTGAGATACGTGTCGTTTTGTGAGATGATAAAAGTGAGTTTTTCGTTTTTTGCGATGTCGAAATTTGTTGAGCAAAAAATTTGCATTAAATTTTTCTTACGGAATCAATTTTCTGCTGCGAATACGTTGAGGATGGTGCAGAAAGCCTTTGGTGATGAGGCTATGTCTAAGTCGAAGACGAAGAGCTTCCAGGGCGACCATCAACCTCAACCGACGAAGCTCACGTTCAACAAATCAAAGGTTTGGTGTTGAAAAACCGTCGATTAACAATTAGAGAGCTTGCTGATGCAATTGGCATATCGAAAGGCTTAGCCAATACCATTTTGAAGGATGTTTTGCGCCTCAAGCGCGTCAAACCTCGACTGGTACCGGAAACATTGAATTTTGAAGTGTTGGAAACGATGCTTTCCGACTACCAGGGTGTCGTGAAATGCATTATAACTGGCGATGAGACTTGGATCTATGCTTACGACCCCGAAACAACCGATCAATCGAGCGAATATCGTGCCAAAAGAGAGCCGAGACCAAAAAATAGCGCCAAAGTCACTCTAAAATCAAGGTCATGTTGACTGTTTTCTTCGATATCCGCGTAAAAAGGCTGGAATTATGGAAAGACAATTCTTGGTTTTTACACCACGATAATACACCATCCCATACTGCCCTCGTAATTCGTGATCATTTCGCCAAAAACTCAACCCATATCGTTCCGCAACTACCGCTTTCACCTGATCTGGCGCCGTGCGACTTCTGGCTGTTCACCAAGCTCAAAAGACCGCTCCGGGGACACCGTTTTTATACGATAGAGGAGATTCAAGTCGCAGCGAAGACGGAACTGAAGGCCATCCCGGAAAGTGACTACAACCAGTGTTTCGAAAATTGGAAAATGCGTTGGCATAAGTGCATTGCATCGGGAGGGGATTACTTTGAAGGGGATGAAATTGATTTGGAAGAACAAATAAAGAATTTTCAAAATAAATACAATGTCACCCTTTTTGGGCACATTAGTACATATAATGTTAACTTGACATGTCTATATCCCAGTACTTCCCATATAACATAATTTTAAATTTCATCTGATTCGTTTATTGTCCAGGAAACAAAACCAGCCCCAATGAATGCGCGAATAGTGCCTTTAAGAAAGCCATCTCTGGTCTAAAAATGCTCAAAATTGGACCACAACTCTTCAAGCACCCAAATTTCGGAAATATGAACCCCAGAGCCTTTGACTGACTTTTTATCGAAAATATCGGTCAAAGTGTGCGATATGTAATTGAAAATAGCAGAGAGTTTTCTTCTAATAATATATATATGGATATCAAAAATAGGTTAAATCGCATCAATATTTATCTTAGCCCCTATATACCTAGTATGTAGAAAGATTTTAGAACATCCGAGTGATGTTATACCGCATATTACGGCAAGTACAATATATGAGGTATCTTAATAAAATTCAGAGAGCGTATTTTTCGAATAGAGCCGCAGCATATGTCACGTTTTTGATCCTTGGAGTTTCTATACGGTTACTCTCGAACTGAGCTCTTCCTTACTTTTTTTCTATCTTATGTATATACATAGATAAACGTAGGTGTGAATAAATATGAATTTTTATATAACTACTACATACCTGCATAAATATTTATATGCATACATATGTATAAGTACATATGCATATTTCGCGCTGTCACAGTTTGTCTGTCGCTCAAAGTTGTTGACGCCGCGTCGCTACACTGCAAAAGCTCATCCAGGACTTACAGCGGGGATTTATGTTGCCACTTTTTTCCGCAGCAAATATTCCTGTTTACATATCGACATACATTTATATAAACAAGCGTTTGTGCGTTTGTAGCGCTGCATATGTGTTGGTTTTTCCTGCTGCCATTTCACTTATGTGTTACATGGTGTTTTTTGCACTTTTCTTGTTGTTGTTTTATACATATTTTTTGCATTTTTTTGCCAGCTTGTCATGTGATACTGACAGCTGTGTATTGCCAAAAAATCTTTCTGGCTTAAACAACTGAAATGTGATTACTTTTCAACAATTCACACCAAGCGCTGCGGCGCGGGCGTTTTCTAGGCTCTGCTTTCACTTGTCATACGCTTTGACTGTTGGCAAATATCATACATACACATGTAGGTATGCACATTTATACACACATATGTACATACATATAGTATATCGCTGGCCTTTTTGATGTAATTAAATTTCAACTTTGTTGATAGTAGCAGCCTAGGGGATAATGGAGTTGGAAAAGGCTTTTATTATTGTTTTTTTTGTAGTTGCGCGTATTAAATAGAGTATTAAGGTATAAAGAGTAAATATATTTCTTAATTAAAATTCACATAAAGAAATTGTATATAATATGCTGAAGTTCGAAGGGAGCTGATATTAACGGTTTTTATTAAACTAATTGATTCTGTAAATCCGGGTCAATTTTGATTACAAGGTAAATCTCGCTCCCTGTTGTTTTTTTGAACACTTTATGAACTTATATGGTATTACTTTGCACATTTTCATTTTCTAATTGTTTTTTATTAAAATCATAAAAAAAAATTTGTCAGTCCGGGTCAAATTTGATCATATGGTAAATATTGTGTCATGTATGTTTTTGAACTCTTTATGTACTTATATGCTAATAATAACGGTTTCTATTAAAAAAGTTTAAATTTTCTTGTCAGTCCGGGCCAAATTTGATCACATGGTAAATCCCGTTCCCTGTGTGATTTTGGACCCTTTCTGTACATACTTATATGCTATTACTTCTCACATTTTCATTTTCTAGCTGATAATAACAGTGTTATTAATATAAATGAAATGGTTTTGTCAGTCCGGGTCAAATTTGATCATATGCCAAAACTTGATCCATGTATGCTTTTGAATCCTTTATGTACTTATTAAAATAATTGAAGTTTTTTCGTCAGTCTGGGTCATATTTGATCATATGGTAAAACTCGTTCCTTGTATGTTTTATGCTTTAGTTTGCACTTTTTCATTTATGCAATTTCATTACAGAACCTAGATTATTCTTTTATCGACATTTTAAAATGGTTCTAAAACTTACAGAAAGCTTCAAATCCACACTTTCCGTATAGTGTAGAATAACCTGCATTATATTCCATCAAATACTGCTGCGTCCGATAGTTAAATGGTCACGGTTACAAAGCTAATTGGTTGGTCCAGAAAATTCGGTTACCAAAACTGTACCAAAACCACAGTTATATTACTGTCAAGATTTAATACTGAAGGCATGCTTTTGCATATCCGCCTTAGGTTTGGTCGGGGCAAATTCTTCGAGACGCTGAAAGACATACTGAAAGATTCTTCCGCAAGATCCTTCAACTTGAATTCATTAAAAGAGACTATGATACTATTCTTCCAACGGATATTCGCTCGCAGTGCCAGTTTTGATCCTACGTAACACATTAACAATGTTCCACGAAGTTGAGGTCAATCTTGTGATATTTGATAGTTTTTAAATTTGTGAGTAGTGTAATAAGCTTTCCTCGGTTTACCAAGATACTTTTCTGCAGGCCTTTTTCGTATCATCCTTTCAAAGGTTTCTCCCGATTTTATCGTATCCCCCTTTCAAAAGACCTCTCCCGAACCACGCTTTCAAACGCTTCTCCCGTATTTTTCGTATCACTCTTTCAAAGATATCACCCTAATTTTATTTTCACCATTTCAACGCCTTCTCTCGAACTTTTCGTATTACTCTTTCAAAGACCTCTCCCCAATTTTCCGTATCTCTCTTTCAAAGACCTCTACCGAATTTTTCGTATCACTCTTTCAAAGACCTCTACTGAATTTTTCGTAACACCCTTTCAAAGACCTCTCTCGATTTTGGAAACTAGAAACCAAACATCACTCTCTTGTCTGAGCGTCTCAACCCTTGGCTGTTGAACTCATTTATCTCAAAAAGAACTGTGAGGGTTTAAAAACAAATAGATAGTATTAAAACAAATTTGAAGCTCTCTATCGAAAATAACGTCATGGATCAGGGCTGATTTGAGATTTTTGATAAAAAGTGGATTACTTTCGATAAAAAGTGCATTTTCCTCAAAGATTGTTCTTAAGTTTGTCCACTTTAGCACCAACAGTACTATTTTTTTATCGCAGCTAAGAATTCCAGAACTTGGTGGCAAATCAATTCCGCGACTACATAATCAAAAGTGACCCTGACTTCTATTATCCCAATAATTATAACCTCAACTGTTACAATAAAATCCTTAGGTTTCCGCATATTTCTTCGGATTAACTCAATAATGTATCAAAATGGACCCTAACTTATATTAACCCAATAATTATAACCTTAACAATAAGATTCCTACATTTTCGAGGTTTACTTCGGATGTACTCAGTAATGAACCAGAAGTAGGCTTACTCAGGTAGTAGGCTCACAGTAGGCTCACTTAGGTTTTTAGGGTAGTTTCACAGCAATTTGGGAATAGTCTTGAATTTTTGTACCAAAAGAAGATTATTTTTTCACGTAGGGTCCCCTAGGTTTTTCTAAAAGTAAATAAGTGGTCAGTTCGTAATTATTTTGAGAAAACATCACTCTAACTGAAGCTGTAACATAAAATGTCACATACACACGGCATATGCCTATACTACCTAACATCACTATAATTCTAATACTAAAAATTCATATCTTAACTCGAACAATTACGCATATTAATTAAGAAAAGAAATCTAATTTTTGCGACGCTTTTTGAAAAGCTACGAAGCTCGTGTGTAAGTTTGATTAGATTTGAAGGCGCCGGCCGACGTGCTGCCTTCAACACAGTTCATACATATTAAGGCATAGTATTTACATACAAGTACATATTATACTTGTATGTATAAGAAATGGCATACACTCTGCATTTGCTTGGCAAGTTGACACTTTACAGTTGCTTTGCATGACAAATCACGCTTTAATTAAATGACAGATTGATCACCTAAGCTGTCAAACCGCTTGATTAACAAATGCTGTGACTAGTCGTTGAGGAATTTCTAAAATTTGTACAAAAAATCAGTTAAAGCACAATAAATTCATATATGTATACGCATTAGGGTGACACTTAATCAATTATTAAACAAAAATATGTATCCAAAATTAACCATTGCTTTTTGTTTCATGCACTTAATTGGTAATATGAAGTGAAAATGGAATAAAACTGGCGAGGTCCTTCTCCACCTGATTTCTCCAACGGAGTGCAGGTTTTGCTTCCACCGGTGGGTGGAGTTGGAGTATTCTCTTCCTTTCGGACAACATGACCTTCGAAGTTATTTGACAGTCATAAGTGACGTGAGAGTCAAGCCGAGAATGCTATGACTGTTTGTTTGATGATAGGAGATATTTCGTCTTGCCTCATTCACTATGAGACGCGGTTGTTGAAGCCAATGATATCGATGTCTTCGGCGTACGCCAAGAGCTGTACACTAGTGGATTGGAGAAGAGATAGTCGCTTTGTCTGAAACCTTGTTCGTTATTGGACGGGCCAGAGAGATCCTTTCCGATCCAGACGGAGCTCTTGGTGCTGCTTAATGTCGGCTTATGCAGCCATATTGGCTTTTCGGGGATTCAGATATAGCGGCATAGAGGGCTTTTCGTGCTGAAGAAGGCGACTTTAAAATTGACGAAAGTGGTGAGTGTCGATCTTCTTTTTACGGGTCTTTTCCAAGATTTAGTGAATGGTGAAGGTTTAATCGATAGTAGATTTTACAGGCTTAGGCCATATTGATAAGATCCAATCAATTTGTTGACGATGGTCTTCGGTCTTTCACAAACTCGCTCGATAAGACATTATATCCGTTATTAAGAGGGGTTATCCAACGGTAATTGGCGCAATTTGTGAGGCCCCTCGTTTTGTGGATTGGGCAGAGCTACCAATCGTCGGGCAAGCTTTCATCCCATCATAATTTGCAAAGAAGTTGATGCAATTCTTCGCTGTCGTACTTGAATAGCTCGACCGGTAATCTATGGGCCCATGACGCTTTGTTGTTCTTCAGATGGGTAATTGCTATTCGAACCTTATCACAGTTGGGCATTGCAATCGATTGGTTTCGCCGTCTCCTTGTGTTACACTTTCACTGCCATTCAGAATGCTGGAGAGGTGTTCTCTTCATAACTTCAGTATGCTCTGAACTTCAGCCATTAGATCACCACTTTGGGTCCTTCAAGAGTATGCTCCGATCCTAAAACCTACCGTGAGTCACCGCATCTTTTCGTAGAAACTTCGAGCATGATTTTGGTTTACACTTCTTTTTTAGTATGATTTCTTTCGTCATATAGTATATCAAGGTTTACCCTAATGTATTTTATACTTCGATCATATTGCTTGCCGATTATGCCTTACAGTAACAGTTTTCAGCAAGCATTACAAGCAATACGCACTTGAGTCGTATGAGTATTAGTCATAAATTATTTTTAAGAATTGCGAAATATATATACATACACACATACATAAATAACTGTGAAAGCAGCAGGTGCGCACTTTAAAGTCAAATAAGTTGTATTAATTTCCCATAAGTGTTAGATTAGCTAACCGGGAAGAATATAGTTTAGGTAAACAAGCCCCCTAAGTGGTCAAAGGTGTGTTATATTTGTATTGGATCTATGACTATATTCTTGAGATTTGCCAAGAGTTTATGTCAACTTGATTATTATTCCATTGTTCTAAAAAGTTCGAACATACTTTCCTTGTTCCTTTTGAAGTATATGTCCATTTAAGGCGTTAACAATTCTCGGAAGAAAAAGTGTTTTTGTGGGGGTGTTTCTACATCACTTTAATATGAAGACATCATCAGTCGAAAGTCTTCGGATTTTGATGGCAGTTTATGGTGAACATACTCTATCTGAGCGAACCTGCCAGAAGTGGTTTGCACGATTTGAAAGTATTGATTTTGAAAGATGAACAATGTCTTGGGCGACCAAAAAAATTTTGACGAAAAAAGAACTGGCAGCATTACTCGAAGAAAATTGCTGTCAAACACATGAAGTGTTTACGGAAGATTTTGAAGTCACTCAATCAGTTTGAAGTCACTGCAAAACGTCTGAAAGCATTCGGATCCACTCAAAAGTGAAGAAATCGGGTGCCAAAGAGTATAAATTGCAGCCAAGAGAAGTTGAAAGACGATTTTTATTGCCAGAAATGCTGTTTGAAAGCTACAACAACAAGTCGTTTTAGCAACGGATTCTGACGATTGGTTGAAAATGGATCCATAATGATAGCCGCAAACGTAGAAAATCATACGTGAAACTTGGCCAACCAGCGAAATCAACGGAAGAGTCGAATACTTTAGTATCTTCAAACTTCAAATTAATGTTTTTTATAATATTGTATTTGGTGTAACTATAAGATTCTAAAACCGGGGGAAACCTATAATGGGGGTACGCGATCGACAACAATTCATCAGATTGAAGCAAGCCATTGCCGAAAAGCATTCGGAATTTGCGACTAGGCTTGAGGCAATAATTTTTCATCATGACAATGTTCGGCCTAATGTGCCAAAGACCGTTTAAAAAGGATTTAGAAATCGGCAGCTGGAAAGTCTCGCCTCATCCAGCTTATGAATCACACCTTGATCCTTCTGACTATCATTTGTTCCCGTCGATATAGAACTATCTTACTGGAACCTCTCTAGAATACTGTGGAATACAATGAGACAAGGGCATCAAAAAAATTACTTGCTACAAACAAACTAACCGTCAAAATAGAAAATTTACAAATTTTAAAAGTAAAATTTACTGTTTCTTGCATTGGTGCCTGAAACGGTAAATTTTATTTAGAAAGTGGCATAAGGTTAGGTTAGATTAATCTGGAAGGCCAATGAGCAACGCATAGACCAGTTCTGGTCGTTAGCGATGCCAAATGAAGTTCACTTTCTAGGTCCAAAAGAAGTAGTCATCCTTTAAGAGGACTGCGCTTGACACGAATTTTAATAGAATCTGCAGCCTCACTATTGATACCACCTCCAGTGTATCATGCCATGGGAATTCCAGATGCTTAGTGCGTTGTTTTGCCAATGCGGGGGCATTGCTCTAGACAAAGTGACCTTAAGAGGTTAGGGGTAGTCAGAGGCACGAAAAAATGAGAGTTTTAAGTATTTTTTTATTGCTACTAAATCATGTTATTTTACAAAAGTAGTAATATGATATTATTATAGGATGTGTTGACTTGAAGTCACGAAAATTTCAAAAAAAAAAAAAAATAATTTCCAAAGTTATAGTTGTTTGTGTTGACCCTGTTCCAAAAAAAGGTACTTGCGGTGACAAGCATAAGTCCTTGGAGATTCATATAAAAACAATCGGACAAAAAAATTAGTTTTATAAATAGATAATCCCGGGCCTGATCGAAGGATTTTATTTTGTTTTCAAAATTAACAAAATGGCGGCCTCAGGAACATTTTTTCTAAATTTTTGCGAAAAAATCAACAGTTAATTGGTCTTAAAAAATCGAAATTTTCGAAAAAATAAAAATTTATTATGTATTCTAAAAGCTGTATAAATTTCATTAAAATCTAGGGAACGGTTTTTGAGTTGGGATTGTCACCGATTTAAAAAACATAGTTTTGAGAAAAACGCGTTTAAAGTTTCACACTAGCGCTGGAAGTGCCAGAGCTCTCTTTCTTATTTCTCGAATAACTCAAAAACTAATTGTCGGATCAACGTGAATTTTTCAGGGAATATTTCTAAGACATTACAATTAACGAAGATGAAAAAAAAGAATAATTTTTTGAAAATTCTAACTACCCCTAACCCCTTAAAATGAATAAATAATGAATAAATAATACATAAAAAAAAATTGTATGTTAAAATCTGTCTTCTTGAAACCAAAAATTTTTTACCACAATACTTGCGCTATCGACCCACTGTGCATTTTCAATACTTACATGTTTTATGGCAGGGATTTGGTAATTCAATATTTGTTCATTGGTATTTGGCTGCCAAAAATGCCAATACAAATATTTTGATTGCTCATATACGAACATATACATATTTAAGATATGCAGTTTGTATTCGAAGCAAAACGGTGCAAGCCTTAGCCACAATTATGTTCCAAATTTTACAAAGTTTTTTTATTTTTATTTTTGTTTTTTTGTTTTTTTTTTTGTTGTGAAAATTTATGGCCGACCAATACCTGCAACTGAACTGCATGCGACATGCGTTTGCTGCTGATAAATCAATACATCCATACTCGTATGTGAATGGTGAGTAACTGAGCGAACGAGTGAGCGAGTGAGTGTTAGTGTACGCCGAATTGGCTGTTGAATGCATGTTCTATTGCTTTGATAATGAAGTTTTTTGACAGGAATTAAATAGTATACTATTTTGACAACTAATAACTGTCATAGATAACGTTGAGGTGTGTTTGGAAGTTGAGTGTTTAGTGAGTAGGCCGGTGAGTATTCGGCTGAGAGACAGTTGTTTATATGACAGTAACTGTGTTACCTTCTTAGCGACTTTTGTAACGCTAACGGTAATGTGTATGACTTATATGTATGTACATATGTATGTAAATATAGATATTATTCATATGCATATACATATGTACGACGTTATATATCAATCACTGACCATAATTGCTTGGAGTGTTTAATAAAAGCACATAATAAATAATTTGTGCCAGATTTCGGTTCGAAAATTATTTTTATTTATTTTTTATTGCTTTGCTATTACAGTTATTACTTGCTTTTACTAGATAAAATTATTATTAAAATTTTTTTGTTATGGTTTTTTTTTTATTTTTTAGTTCTCGGCATAAATCGCTCATTGTCAGAGTGCAAGTGCAAGTGTTTGTTGTTTGAGAAATTTTAGTTTGGATTTTTTTCATTTAATTTTTGTTATTTAAACGCTGATTTCGTTGATTTGCCACGCAAAAGCAACAAAAATATTTGTGGTTTCGTTTATTTTTATTGCATTTTAGGCTTTGATTTCACATATAACTGTGTATATTATATATAATATGTAGGCACATTTGGTAGCGCAACAACAGCATATAAATATGTGGGCAACATAAACAACATACATATACATATGTATATACATATATACATTAACTGTCATACACAAATATATATTTGTATATCAGGTTCTTTTTATAATTTTAGACATATACATACTATGTACATACATATATGTATGTATATCTACATACATATTTATTACTATACTCCTCATGAACAACAATCATTGCCACTGACTGCTATATATTATCTTTGGCGCGTCGTTTGCTTTCAATGCAATTAAAAAAATATATATTAAATTTACAATCGCATTCGAACTAACAAATAAATTTTCGGTTATCCATATATTCGGTATATACCGTTGCGATTTTTATTAATTGACACCGTTGAATTGTTTGTTGTGATTTAAAGGGCACTTTTTCGTGTAATTTTTTTATGTTTAAATATTGACCAGATTACCTGAAGAAATATTGCGCCAGTCAATATTGAAGTGATTTGATTTGAGTAAGATTGCGTTGAGTTGCCACCTGATGGAAATATATGGTAAATAACAATATATATATACAGCTACGGACAATAAAATAGAATCAAAGGTTTTGTTTTGAAACAATGGTTTGATTATTTTATATCTACATGCATATATAAGTATATATATGGTAAATATAAGATGGCTGTAGAAATTTAGAGGAGAGAGTTAATTATTTTCTTTAAATATGGTAATTTTTTATTACAAAAAGAGAAAAATAAAATCATATCTATATTTTATAACTATAATTAATTATTTTTACTTTAATTAAAAAATAAAAATAAATAAAAAAATTACAATAAATATATTATTATACAAAATTTTTTTAAAATATATATTATTTATAAAAAATCGAAAAAACAGCACGGAAAGAGATTAACATTTTTACTTAATTCATAAAAGAAAAACCAAAATATGTATTAAAAACCAAAAAAATAATTTATATTCCAACTTCAATTTGTTTATTTGCCAACTTTTTTGGTTTAAAAAAATTTAAAAAAATATAGAGATATTAAATATAAAAAAATTAACATAAAAGATATTGTTATTAAAAAAATTAAAATATGTTTTATTAATAAATAATAAAAAAATTAATGAAAAATTTGAAAAAAATGTTCAAATAAAAAAAATACTTTGTAATAAAATTTTTTTTTTTTTAATATATGAATTTTTCAAACTACATTTTTTTTTGGTTTTAAAAAATTAAAAAAAATATATAGATATAAAATATAAAAAATTATTAAAATATGCATATGTATTTTACTATTAAAAAGTTGTAAACTATTTGTTATTAATAAAAAAAAATTAAAATACTTTTTATTATATAAAAAAATTGAAAAAAGCGAGGAAAAAGTGTAACATTTTTACTAATTTAAAAAAAAATTTTGAGTTCCAAATATTGAAAAAGAAAATAAAAAACCTGTTTATACACATACATACTTTTTTCTTTGTTTTTCAAAATTTTTATTTTATATTATAATAAAATATTCTCTGGGTTTTTATATTATTTATTTCTTTCGTAAAAATTAAAAATAAAAAAAATTTTAATATACAAAAAAAATTGTTTTGATAAAATAAAAAATATAATTTTTTTACTTATTTAAGCAAATAAATTTAATGCAAAAATTCTAAATAAAGTTGTTAAAAAAAAACAAAAACAATATATAATTTTTCAAATATTGTTTTTCTTTTGTTTTTTTTTAAGAAATACTAAATAGCTTTTATTATTAAATAATTATATAACAATATTATTTTTATCAAAAAAATTTTTTTTTTTAATTAATAATTAATTTAATTATATATTTTTAAAATTAATAATGAATGTCAGAGAGAATCCTTTCCTGGCAGTAGTATCTCTGTGTATCAAAAATGGGTTGTATCCGGTCAATACTTCCCTGAGCCTTCTTCTTCTTTTTTACTGGCGTAGACACCGCTTACGCGATTATAGCCGAGTCAACAACAGCGCGCCAGTCGTTTCTTCTCTTCGCTACGTGGCGCCAATTGGATATTCCAAGCGAAGCCAGGTCCTTCTCCACTTGGTCCTTCTAACGGAGTGGAGGTCTTCCTCTTCCTCTGCTTCCTTGAACCTTCCTATACCTAAAATAGTGGTTTTCGAACTTCCGGGCGACTTTATACCGCCAACATCAACCAATATGTGAGTTATGTTAATAAAATGGAAATAGCGTTTTTTCTTATAACGGTGCATTTTTGTGCTTAGAATGAATAAAATCGGGTGAAAACTCGTCTTAGACCCATATAACTAATAAATACCTGAAGGTACATCCCTTTAATCCCTGCAAGTTGAAAGAGTATGAAATGTTCGGCTATACCCGAATTAGCTCTTCCTTACTTGTTTTCAAAATCAACGATATAAAAGGGCCACAAAACTCTCGAGTATTGACTCCGCGGCAAGCAATGCCACAAAGGCAAAATCGATCATAAATCTTACAGACCGAGAACAGGCGAAGAAGGAGCAAAATTATAAATTTCTATTGCCTTAAAGAAATTACTATTTGAAATGCCATGCTATAATTTTCTGTTACAACATCGTGTTGAGTCGCTGATTTGTCGCGAAGCCACTTTATGAGTGCGTAGGCAAACAACTTTCTTATAAGTAATTACATGAGGCTTACAACGTTGACAGCAATAACACGCTTTGGGCAAATATTGTGAAAGTAAATATGTATATATACATATGTACATATGTAGTACATTGTATGCACTATATATGTATAGGGGCAATAAATGCAAAGGGCAATACGCAAATAGTTGGCGATTACTTACTATCGATCGTTTGTGGCGGCGGCAAACTTTAAAGATGCACTTATAGCTGAGTTGTGAGCTGCTACAGTTTATATTATTGATTTCCTGATTGTGGCGATCGTTGGGTGTTGGGAAATTGTGGTGGGTTTGAATGAGTTTAAGTGTGCATGTATGGATGTGTGTATGTATGATCAGAAAAGAGCGATCGATTCAGATAGTTGTTACAAGCGATATATAGATTATAAAAATGCAATAACAAAAACACCAACACTTATAAGTAGTTAATATGTGTATGTATATCCAAGTTGCCTACCATCAGAAGAAGCAATTTTCGAAAAGAAAAAATAATAGCAATAAAAATGAAAAGTAATGATAATAGGAAAAATAACAATAAAAGAAAAAAATAAAATTCGGCTGCTATAATACCCTTCACACCATTTTTATAACATAAAAAATATAAAAAAGTTCGATATCTTGATTTTGATTAGGCAGCTTGTATGACAGTTATATGCTATAGTAAGCCGACCTGAACTATGTGTTCAGAGATTATAGCTCTGCCTTGGATAAAAATCTGTGCCGAATTTCGAGAAGATGTCTTATCAAATAAAAAAATTTTTCATATGAGGACTTGATTTTGACCCATCACTTTGTATGGCAGCTATATGCTATAGTAAGCCGATCTGAATAATATGTTCAGCGATTATAGCTTTGTCTTGGATAAAAATCTGTGCCAAATTTTGATGAGATGCCTTGACAAATAAACAAGTTTTCTATACTAGCACTTGATTTTGACCAATCACTTTGTATGGCAGCTCTATGTTATAGTCATCTGATATGAAAAATTTATTCGTAGCTCGTATAGTTATCTTAATTAATAATGCATGCCAAATTTTGTCAAGATATCTTGTCAAATAACAAAGTCTTCCATACAAGTACTTACTATTACAGGCCAGTTTGTATGACAGCTATATGCAACAGTAGTCAGATCTGAACGATTTGATGTGAAAAAATAGTGTTACTTATGACAATAATTTATGCCAAATTTCGTGGAGATATATTGACAAATAAAAAAGTTTTCCATACAAGAACTCGATTTGGATGGTTCCCTTTGTATGGCAGCTATATGCTATAGTGATCCGATATCGGCAATTCCGACAAATGAGTAGCTAATTGAGCAGAAAAGAGCATGTACTAGGTTTCAGATTGATATCTCAGAAACTAAAAGACTAGTTTATGAAAATGCAAGACGCTGCTACTCCTATGCAGGGCATAAGCACACAACAACGAATGCTACAACTCATCTGCACAACGACATACATATTTCTATGTACAATATGTGCATATGTACATTTATACCTTACTGCCTAGGCACGAATTCTTTATCTAGGATCATAAATCAGGGGTCTATCTAAACTTTACACCTTTTTTCCACTGATAAATTGATAACTAATTGTTTGCTCTTTGCTGTTTAGCATTAATATACGCTTCATCATCAAAGTTACGGTAGAAAAAAAAAAAAACAAAAAATAATGCCAAAGAGTTGATATTTCAAATACTGATTGCTGACTCTTGACTGCTCTCGCACGACCGGCAGTTAGTTACACGGTTAGTTGACACCTGCACAGTGGTGTGATAGTGGTGAAAAAGGTAGCTTGCGATTGCTTGGAAAATGTAAAATTTCAAAACAAGAAAAGAATCGAAAAATCAAAAAACAATAACAACAAAAAATGTTAGTAATTCGCCGTCGGTGTTTTGCGCGCTTTTATTTATAACGGTATACACATCCATACATATACACACACATATGTGCATACGAAATTACAGTCATGCACAGTTGTTACAGTAGAAGCTCCCTTATTTGCTTAAATTTTGCGTGATTTTAGATATCAAAACACAACAATAAAACAAAATAAAAACAGTTATCGAAATGTTCTATTGATTTTATAGCGAATAATGTTACGAAAATAAATTTTTATGGTTAAATGTGAACAACTGAAATCTTTATGATCGTCGTGGCTTTACGAACTATTTCCTTGCTGTGTCATTTATCGAAACTTCGTTATAAAATCTGCAAAAATACACAAAAAAAAAAACATACGTACAAAAACAGCTACATTGTTGTTATACAATAAGTGGAAAATAATAAAGTATATTTGCTAACACTGCATTAATATCTTGAATACAAAGTGCAAAATAAAGTGTGTTTATTAAAAACACAACAAAAATATTATCATATTTTACGTTAGCAATTTTAGTGAGCTTTGATAGAGTAAAAGAAAAAACATTAACTTTGACTACACTGAAGTTATATACCCCTCACAGTTGCATTTTTATAACAAAAAAGGGTATAAAAAGAGTTTAGTGAGATTTTGATCGGTTGGTTTGTATGGCAGCTATATGTTATAGTGGTCCGATCTTAATAATTTGTTCACAGGTTACTGCATTGTCTCAGACAATAATTCACACCAAATTTCATGAAGATATCACGACAAATAAAAGAGTTTTTCATATAAGGACTTGAGCTTGATCGTTCAGTTTGTATGGCAGCTATATGCTATAGTAGTCCGATCTGAACAATTTCTTCGAAGACTGTAGTATTATCTTAGATAATAATCCATACCAAATTTCGTGCAGATATCTCGCCATATAAAATAGTTTTCCATATAAGCATTTGATTTTGATCGTCCAGTTTATATGACAGCTATATGCTATAGTGCTCCAATATCGCCGGTTCCTATAAATGAGCAGTTACTTGCTGAGAAAAGCATATGCGAGAAATTTCCGACCGTTATCTCAAAAAATGAGTCGTCTCAGCCCGTGGAATGCTTCAAACATCATGACAAAACTTGTACAGCGTATTAAGAACTGTTCAGGGTATTAATAACCTAGTAGAGCGAAATTAGTTTATAATTGCTTATCACTGATTTTTTCGCTTAAATTTTCATTTTTAAATGTGCACATGTTTATTGCTTCCTGCTGAGTTGGCTTCTGACGCTTTCAGGTTACTTTTAACTTTTTTGTTATGAGTTGTTTAGTGACTATTTTGGCAATTTCCATATGAGTTGCGTTTTATAGAACTAAAAAAAAAATTGTGTGGGGGTACCATTTCTAGTAAATGCATGTGTATTTAAAATAGTAAATGCGTAGTTATTTATCTTTCTTTCTTTTTTTTGGAAAATTAGAAAGGTTGCACTGGCAATTCTCTTCAAATATTTCTTAATGATAGAACTGAGTTAAATCACTTTTCTGTAAGAAAATAAATTTTTAGAATCATAAATAGTTTCTTAAAATAATTCAAAAAAACAATTACCAGTTTTATTAAGGCTAATAAAAAAAAGAATTAATTGATTTAATTTTTTAAATATTATTTTTTTTTTAATAATACATTTTTTTTTTTGAATAATAATAAAATATTTAGTACTTTTAAATTGAACTAATTTTTAAAATGTTTGCAATAAGACGGTTTGACGGTATGAAGACGGTTGAGAGTACCATTTCTAGTAAATGCTAAGGTATTAAAATCTTTTTTTTAAGGAAAAGGAAGGCTTCAATGGCATTCCTTTTCAGATATTGCTTAATGAAACTTTTAGAGAAGTGCGTTAAATAATTTCTTTATAACAAAAAAATTTTCAAAATCATATTTTTTTTTGTAAAAAAGATTTTAAAATTTTTTAATAATTTTATTAAGGTTTACTTACTATTTTTTAAAATTGTTTTAATAATTTTTTACTAGTTTTCTTAAGGTTTAAATTTTTTTTTATATAAAAAAGAACTTTAATTTATTTAAATAAATTTTTTTTATTTTTTTATTAAATTCTTTTTTAACTTTTAGAATAGTAGTCAGGTCATATTTTCAAAAAACAAATATTTTTTTATTTAAAAAAAACTTTAATTTATTTTCATAAATTTTTTTTAACTTTTAGAATAGTAGTCAGTTCATATTTTCAGAAAACAAATATTAAATTTTTTTAAATCTTGAAATTTATTGAAAAAAAGGGATTTTAAAAATCTTAAAGTATAAGTTTAAAAATCTTAATTTTTTAAAATAATTTTTAAGAATTTTTAATAAAATTTAAAAATTTTAATTTTTTTAAAATAATTTTTAAGAATTTTTAGTAAAATTTAAAAATTTTAATTTTTGTTGTAATAATTTTTAAGAATTTTTAATATTTTTGTTTGTAAAAATTTAGGTTTTAACATTATTGCTTCACAAGCTTTGTTTTGGCTGACCATCCTTTCTAATACTTTCTGTCTACTATTGCCACACTATGTACTCACCTTATTCTGAAGTAAATTATTTATATTCAAGTAAATTTTACTAAACCACTTCAACCACGTTGGTGAGTACGCATAAGTCAATTTGAAAAAAAGCTTTTCAAAAACGTTAAGAGAATTTTTATTAATATTTAATTAACTCAGTTAATTATTTGAACATACTTCTGTATGGCACACTCTGTTGGTACAATAAAGTCGAATCACTGTTTATATAGTGTCTTAACACAACGTTAGCAATGTCGGGTCCTTTTGACCCTAAGAGCTTTTGAGCTTTAAGCTTTCAGTGTTATCTCTTTTTCCCTTGTATTTGTTGGCGGAGAATTTCTAATGCATTAATCGAATCGTCGTTCCTTGAATGTAAATGGTCGTTGTTGGCTTTCTCATAAAGAAATTAAGAAGCAAAGGACCAAAACTAGACTATATGTAGCTCATTGGCCTACCAGATTAATGTAACATAACCTAAGAAGCATTTCCATCGCATATATCAAATTCTTTATTGATCGCTGTTGGTTTCTTCATATAGAAAATATTATTTATAGTCACATGTATCTGTTGGGGCCCATAACAAATAAAGAAAAAATTTTAGTTGAACAAGACCGAATCCTCGTTTACCAAGGGTTAATGCATCAAAGCATTTTCTTCGAAAATACTGTTTTTTAAATCTTTTTTTCCTGGCCTTAGAGTTCGGGGAATGATTTTTTTTTTTAATTTTTTGAAAGCAGTTAGAATGCAAAGACATTCGAGAGCATTCAACGAGCACCCTAGGTCCACTCATTAAGGTAGCTGCAAATTTACTACTCCGTAGGATAGCCTCTTTCAGAGAAGTGACCATCCCCTCAGATAGAGATAGCAGAGCGGCAATACTAGACTTAAACTCATTAACAGTGCATTCAGGGTTGGTCAAGGAGTGTCTAATCTCTTTATCAATAGCACCGCGTGTGTGTGATAAGACTGGTGTGGGTATAAAGCTGATAAGTTAGCAAGTAAAGGCTCCCTAGAACCGCTATCAGTAGAATGGGAGCGGGTTGATGCTCCCATATCCTCTTGTATTCAAATACTAGATAGCTGGGTTTCGGGGATTCGGGGAAACTTCAGGGAAACTTGACCAGCGCTGGGCCACCATCGGTACATGCGCTGATACAAAAACCTTTTGGCTCAAGATCGATCCCAAGAGTTCTAGTGATCTCTTTGCCCTCAGTAAGGCTAGCCTCTCCCCAGTTGCGGGGCTTTTAATAGGCAATTGTCCTATTGGCGTCCACGCTGTAAGGCTGGGAGTTTTACTAGTCGCCATCTGCAGAAGCTGTATGGAAGAAGATGAGGTGGAAACAACTCAAAATTTCCTTCTTGACTGTCTCGCGTTTGAAAAGTAAAGCTCTCCCCAAACGATTGTCCAAAAGCTTTTCTTAACACCGAAGTAAAAAATAAAAACCGTTAGTTAGTAATAAATAGGTGAACAGCTTCTTTACAATAGTTCATTTAAAATTCAATTTCACTAGTTCTTCACTACACACACACATACACACGCATAACGGAACAAACCGGAAGCAAAATAGCAGCAATCGCTTTAATGGGTGTGATTTTCTAATTTCCACCTTTTTTACGACCACCGGATAATAATTATAGGCTTAACACCAAACAGCCCAAACAACCCCACGCAAAGAAATTGAGCATATACACACAGACACACGCTCCGTAATTGCTCAAAATTCAAATGTTAAATGGCACAACGAGGATAATAATAAGGATTGTGGATTTTGTAACCCACACCCGGACCACGGGACCCCGGCTTGGGCGATTTTACACCCCAAAGACGCTCGCAGGCAAAAGTAAATAAAATTCGAAGCCGCTTCGAATGAGCTGCCGAGCCGAACTCCTCGTCATCATTAACATCAAGCAACAGCAACAACAACAAACCGCCCCTTTTTCCAACTTATGAATGTATTAGAGCAGTTATACAACTATCAGTACGTGTATGTGTGTGTGTGAATATTGTGCGGCACGCTCCCCGCGGGACCAAGTCATAAATTTGTACGCATTAGACATAGTCTGGCTCGACCTGCCCGACCAACCGCCCTCCATATATCGCTCACTCTCAGCCGACAGCGACAGCGACGATGATGACGACAACACTGACTGTCGACATCTGTTCGCCGCACAACCCTCCGCCCCGTGATGAGCTGTGCAGATGTTGTTGTTGCTGGTGGTACACTTGTAAGGCGCACGCAGGCGGTTGTCTGCACTTGATCTCGAGCAGGCTTGTGTGGCAAGTGTGCGGTAGGGGGTGCATGCGGCAGGTTGTTTGGCATTTATTATGGCAAAAACATGGACTAAGTCTAACTAAAATATAAATATGTTTTTCAATGTGCGTAGAAGTGTGTTTACATATAAGTATGTTGTGCGTATGTCGGCTACGGAAATAAAAGTTACTCGGCTTAGCTGCAAAATAAATGCTTTTAAGCCGATTGTTATTGCTGTAAATGGTTTTTTGAGCGTTGGAAATTAAGACACTTCAGAAACCTTTTAAAGTCTTCTAAAGACGGTATAAGAAATAGAAGCGGAAGTATCAAAAATTATGAAAACTTTTCAAGGTCAAACATTTTGGCAAAAAAAAATTTTTAACATAAAAAACAAAAAAAAAAATTTAAAACATTGGGCCATACAGCAGATTTAATTTCCCTTAGAGCCGCTTTTCTTATAATATAAAATGGTCTCTATGTTGATTTAAAACGATCAGTTTGTACGGCAGCTATATTATATAGTAGGCCGATCTGAACAATAATCCATGCCAAATTTCTTGAAGCTATCTCGTCAAATAAAAAAGTTTTTCATATAAGAAGATAATTTTGATCCTTCAGTTTGTATGACAGCTATATGCTATAGCAGTCCGATCTGAACAATATCCTCAGAGAATATAGCGTTGTCTTGGATAATAATCCATGCCAAATTTCGTGCAGATATCTCGCCATATGAAATAGTTTTCTCACACAAGGGCTTGATCTTGATCGTTCAGTTTGTAGGACAGCTATGTATATGCTATAGTGATCCGATCTGAATTATTCCTTCGCAGACTGCAACATTGCCTTAAACATGTAAAATTTTGTAAATATATCTTCCAAAATAAAAAAGTTTTTCATATAATAACTAGATTTTTATCCGTTATTTTATCGGTTATGGTTATATACTCACTGTTGCGATATCGCCGGTTCCGGCAAATGAGTAGATTGTGGGGGAGTCAATAACGTGTGCAAAATTTCAGAATGATATTTTAAAAGTCAAGACGAGAACAAATAGAAATCCCGAAAATTTTTGGTATTGTCAATTTCGAATACGAAAATTCGATTTCTTGTTTTTTATTTTTTAGTATTTTAACTTCAATATTATCCAACTTATTTTGGTTGTGTACGTAATCATTTGACCTGAATTTCGGTAATCCGTTTACTATCTCGAAGTACCGTTGGTTCGGGATTGAGCCGACGGATTACAGTAAAAATGAATTTTTTGGTTAAATACAATCTTTCGGTTAGAACATTTAGTAGAGCAAAATTGAAAAAACAATAATTAAAAAAAAAATTTCCAGCATTATATTGCATTTTCTAAATGTTTTAGCTTTATTTTCTTTGATATTATCAGGCCTTCTCTTCAAATAATTGCTTCTAAATAAGTAATAAAAACTTGTTACAACAATATTGCATAAAAATAAATTATAACAAAAATTATTGCATCATCCCGAAAAATTTCGGGATTGTCAATTTCAGAGCCCGAAAATGAGCTTTTATAAATTTAGTATCGCGTTTATTTGCGTTGCGTTGAATTTTTTTGTCAGGTGTACTTTCTCAAAATCCCCAAATTTCGGGATTGCTTATATTTTCAGATCTCTGAAATTTGATTTTCAAATTTTAGAGTTCGATATAGCCAAACATTTTTAAATAATAGCTAATAATAATAAAAGTAACATAGTTACAAAATAATTAAAATCATTGGTCCCGAAAACTTTTGATTTCCATTCCCAAAAAAAATGGTATTATACTATTAATAAAAGAAACTTAAAACGGTTAGACCCGAACATTTTTATTCTCCATTTTGTCATACCCTTTTATTAGAAAAATATTAAAAATCAATAATCTCGAAAATTTTCGGGACTGTCAATTTCAGATATCGAAAATCCGAATTTCAAATTTTAGAATTCGATAATGTCAGACATTTTTAAATAAGAGCTAGTAATAACAATTTTAGTTTCATAATCATTAAAATCATTGGTCCCGAAAACTTTCGACTTCCTTTCCCGAAAGACTGGTCCTAAAATTTTAGTATTTTAGGTTTTCGGACCTTCTTATTAATTAATTGCTTTTAAAAAATGGTATTATATTATTATAAAATCTTTAAAATATCTGGTCCCGAAAATTGTTGTATCTCACTTTGTCATATTATTTTATTCAATAATTGCAACGTAATAAAAATATTAAGTGAGTTATAAAAATATTAAAATCAATAATCCCGAAAATTTTCGGGACTGTCAATTTCTGATACCGAAGATCTGACGTTCAAATTTTAGAATTCGATATTGTCAGAACAATTTTCGAATAATAGCTAATAATAATAATATTGTTACATAATACTTAAAATCATTGGTCCCGAAACCTTCTATTTCCAATCCCAAAATTCTGGTCTTAAAGTTTAAGTATTTTAGGTTGTTAAGGCTTTTTATCAATTAATTGCTTAAAAAAAATTGGTATTATATTATTATAAAATATTGAAAAGAGTTGGTGCCGAAATATTTTTATTTCAGCTACCGAAAATCCGACTTTAAAATTTTAGTATTATCTAACTTATTATAGTTATTTTTTGTTTGTTTTCATGTGGTGTGTAACATATATAATTATAAAAATATTAATTATTAATAATCCCGAAATTTTTTGGGACTGTCAATTTCAGTTACCGAAAATTCGATTTTTAAATTTTAGTATTTTCTCATTACCTAACTTATTGTTCTCATGAGATGTTACATCTATACTTGCCATATCACACACCAAGCAATTAATCTGTGCCATTTATACCCTACTCGTGATAAAATTCAATTATCTTCAGCATTTGAATAAATCAAATGACATTGCATTAATATGCGTACTTTAACCTTTAAAAGAGGTGTGCTAGGCCGCTGCCACTTGTACTTATAATCATGGATGTACGCGAAAGCAGACATAAAACTGATTATCTCCACATCAACCCTTATTAAAGAGAATTCCCCGTGTTATGTGAAATGCGAGCAAACTAAATTTAAGCTGCGTCTAAGAATCACGACCGCGCATAGAGTCACGTTTTGCGCAAAAAAGTTTATGAGCCTCACCGTTTATAAGCCGATGACCCATAAGATAGGATAAAGGAGGGAGAAAAGAAAATGGCGCGAGCAAATTTTAAACGGCCTATACAGATAGATATGTATGTATATGTACATATGTATGTACATGGAGTTATAATTTCATGTACATATGTATGCATGTAATATAGAAATCTGCTTCTGCATCATCAACACTGTTACAAATACCCACACAGTTTATCCATACATTATGAGCGAATAATTATCGGTTTTGGCACGCATTAAGGGTGTCCACTGATATGTTTTGGAGTTTGGTATATGTAAATATGGGATATATTTCATACTCCCCCTTGATTGAGATATCAGCGATGTTCATTCAGGGTCTTCTTCTTCTTTATTAGCGTAGACAAATCAAATTATGAGATTATCATGAGTATGTGTGTGTTCTCGAAGTGAATTATTTGGCAATAAAGGACTTTGAAGATTTATGAAATATTCGAAAATGTTTTTGTTTTTTTGTTAACGAAAAATCTTTTTGTGAAAGTCACCTCCTAAAATGAAAAACAAATTTCATCACAAAAAAGATTTAAAAGCGTTGTCAGATATAATAACCACTATATAACCATTTCATAACGAAAACTCTAATCTTGTTCCAATATGAGTGTATGATAACCAATATATAACCATTTTATAACCAAAACTCGAATTCTGTTTTCCTTCGCCTGTAAAATTATGATAAGGGATGTTACGTTATTTTGCATTTTAGGTGACGATATGTATATTATACCTTACACGAAGTTTTAAAAGAGAGCTCAATAGGAAATTTCGCAACTTGTATGTTCACCGAAAACCTCTTTGGGGCTTGCTAGATATTATTGTTACAGCTTAAGCCCACTTAGAACTCAGAAACTGTCGAAAGCTCTGCTTAGGGTCAACGAAATAGACATTGCAAAGTGTAACGAACCGGAAATGTTCTTCAAAATAATAAGGAGCCTCAGTCAAGCACACGTTCCTGAAACAGGAGAATAGAGAATATGTGACCTGGTCTACGGAAAGGAGGCTTAGGTGTCAAAAAATCAATTTTCACTTTTTAGTTGATTCGGATGGAAGATGAGATGCTTTTTCACGTGATAAAATCCAAAAGTTTTCGCACGTTAGCTCCCTTTTCGTAGACCAGGTCACATATAGAGATTGGAATGATGAAAAAAACAACAAAATTCTTAACCTTACTTAATGAATTGACGAATCATGGCATATCTCAGTATTTTATTCCGAAAAATATTTGCTAATGAGACGTCAGCGTTAAGACTCAAATGTCATATAGCCAACAATATTGGCCAAAAATATACAATGTTCCTAGATTGAAGATCTGTAGCCTTAATTTTTTTTTAGTTGACTTGAATGTAGATCTCTCGAAGTTCTATGTCGTCTTACACAAACCATAGTTTCGCTTATACAACTTGATCAAATTTGACCCAGACTACCAAAAAAAAAAAAAATCACGTGAAAATGTATTTTAAAAGAAATCTTTATTACTTCGAAGGTGGATCTTGGCCAACACTAATATGTCAACGTTTAGTCCATTTTCTATACACTTGTGATAACTCTCGGCTGGGATGAACTCAAGTGCTTACAGCGAATTTGAATTTTTTTCGGTTCTGGCTCATTTTGGTCGCACCATTCTCTGGATTGTTGGACAGTTTCGAGGTCAGATTCATAAATCCACTTCTTGTCGACAGTAGGGATGCGGTTGTGGAATTTAAGGTGCCAGGCTACTTCATAAATCCAGGTCTGGTCAGATTTCTCGAGATTGTTGGACATTTTCGAGGACAAGTTCTGGGCTACTTCATAAATCCATGTCTCGTCGGCAGTAATGATGCGGTTGAGGAATTTGAGGTGCAAGGCTACTTCATAAATCCATGTCTCGTCGGCAGTAATGATGCAGTTGGGGAATTTAAGGTTCTGGGTTCCGTTGGCATGCATCACTTTTGCGCTTTTTACTCAACGTCGTTTTGCAATAGATTCGATTCTTTCGGTGCGAGACTAACATTGACCCGCTTTATACCCAAAAAGTGTTTTGTCGATCTATGAGAGAAGTTGAGATCCTCTGCGGTCTCTCTGATGCTAAAACGATGATTTTCAAGCACGACAAGACTTCACGATGACTTCAGGAACGTCATTCAAATGCCAATTTAGAAAAAAATATTAATCGGTTCGGCTAGAGCGCGGGTTAAGTGGATCAGTCCGAGCTAAATTTGATGAGCTGAAATAGAAAGACGGTATCTTCCATGAATTTCAATTAAACTAACATTTGGTAACTACCATCACCCCATATTGCCTAGCGTGCTCTATATTCATAGCTACTGACTTAAAGCTCTTAAAGGTTCAACTGTAAAAAGATAGTATAGAAATTGGAAGAGAGGTTCGACATTAGCAAGGTAAAGATTAAAATTGGGAAACGAAGCCAACTTTTTAAAGCTGCGGCTGTGAACAGGAGTGCCGTTTTTCGGAGGTCATGTTCCTGTTATTGTTGTTGTAGCGGCAGAAATCTGTCGAGTTGTCAGTACTTGGCCGGATAAAAATTCGGGTCTCTTCTGGTTACGTAGACCCAACTGTCGTGGGAACGGTTTTTGGAGGTCAGCCTAAAGATATGCTACGTGCCAAGAGAATCCAAAACTTTTCAATAAGAATCAAATCAATTCAATTCAAATCATTTCCGTGGACATAGATTAAATTTATTTTTTTAATATATAAAACATCTGTTCTAAAAAAAAAATTTACAAATAAATTGACTTGCAAGCGGATTTAACCCTTTGATGTTGGCACACAGGTTTGAGCCGTAAAGACTAGTATATTGCAGTGACAACCAAGTAAGATCTTACTTCTGTTGAAAATTCTCCAAAATACACACGAATTCCTAATATCACATCTCTGTGCATCTTAGCCATCAAACCCCGATTATCCTTTACCTCCTGCCACTTACTCCCGTGAGTCTCATAGACATCAACACCTTTTCCTTCATATAATTTATCAATTTCCTATTGTGCAACAATTAGATCGCCTCGACGTCTGTGTCTAAAGTTAACATCAATTTTCCACATTCAACACTGCACCCTTTTCACCACACCACACACCACGTGTGCGTGTGTGTATGGCTCCGCAGCAATTGCTTTCTATTTGATTTTCAAAAGCATTACGAATGCGTTTCATCCATTTTTTTCGTTGTGAAATTACAAATTTAGCGCGACGCGTCATTTCGTCACGCGTACACAAATGCCTGCCTCCCCCTCTTCTTACTTTTACCGCATATTCTCCCTCTCTAGTCGCCGTTGACTCTATGGTGTGTTAGCGCCAATTCGCTCGTGATTGTCCTTTTGTGCTGGCAGATTTTCCATACCCCTTTTGCTTTTTGCTTCGCACTTCACCAACACAATGACATTGAAGAACGCTGTTATTAAACTCCTGATCAATGTTGTTGTTGTAGTTTGTTAGCTGTTTATATATCAATGTCACCATGAATGCAAATCGCTCGCAGGCTTCATTTGTGTGATGCTGTTGTTGTAAAAATTAGTTGTTGTTGTTGGTATGTGTTGTTGTATTGGCTCGCTATTGGTGATGTTGTTGTTGTAATATCTCGCCTGCAAGCTCTTTTATGTTTTTGTTGTTGTTGTTGTAGCGATTTGTTGGTATGTTTTTGTTGTAACATCTCTCTAATATTGTTGTTGTTGTAGCGCCTTCATAATGTCGCTTTGCTGGGCGTTTGTGTATTTTGTGTTTGGTCATGCTCCATTTACCTCGGGTGTGTGGACGAACAGATGTTCCATTTAAACGCGTATTATTATTATTACTGCTATTGTTGTTTTTGTTGTAACTTGTTATTTTCTATGGCGCGTCTGAATTTACCATAAGGTGGCTGAAGGTATTTTCTGTGACGTCAAGTCAGTGGCTGCTGTGTGGCGTTGACAGACTGGCAGAGCGAGAAGGGAGGGAGAGGCGGTTGATGATCATGCTGATTTGCCGATTCGTTGCATCGTCGCTTCACTTCTCTCTATGCGCGTGTGTGTGTTTAAGTGAGTGTGTGTGCTTTGTGTGATGGGCGGTTGATTAGGGTGAATTAATGGTCATGTAAGGTGGATTATATGATTGAATACGAAAATAATTATGTTTCGAAATTCGATGCCGTCACGGACAACACACAGACATACATATGTACATACATATACATAGAAGTAAAGATTGATTTGTCGTAAATAGAATAGTAGCGGCGTTTGACAGATGCGCAAGTGCCGAGGCGTGAGGCTAGTGTGTGCATATACAGGTGGACGGACATTGGACTATATTTTATTTGTTTTATTTTTTTTTGCTCCGAAAGTTTGGCCTGCATAATGCGAAAATAATGTTTTTGGTGATTTATGTTATTTTTATTTATTTGCCATATGCTTCATGAAGCGAGTGCTTCTACTCTAAGGGGGTTAATGGAGAACCCGAGACTTCGTTGGAAAAATGTATGCGATTTCAAATATTTTTAACTAACAAAGATGGCCAAGGCGACGAATGCGGGACAGTCTTCCGTAGAAACAGTAGCATATTTAGAACCCCTATACTCACCGTCATTTCAAAACAACCAGACAAAACTGGAGAAAAGACAGCCTCAAAAGAAACTCCGGCTACATAAGCACCACCGGTAAAGCAAGGAGAAAGGAAGAGGACCCCAGCTGATATTAAAGAAGAATCTCAGAGCTCGCCTAAACAAGAATACATTACCCAAATAAGACAAACAGAAGAGGAATCCCTATAAAAATGCAAGGGTATCGTGCAAAAAGTGAAGATGGCGATGGCAAAACAAAAGAACGTCAGCATGGACGTTAGGATCGGAACGGCCCAGCTAGACGAACTCTTCGGCGTCAACAAGAGCTCCGACAGAAACTGGCTCATTGCAGAAAATGAGAAAAGACATTGATATCTAAGCAGACGAATCACGACCCCCGAGTCAATAACCTCGCAGCCGCGTGCGACATGCCCTGTGGAAACTCGAGAATCCGAGCGACAACTTCTCACTTGTCGAAACAAACTGATCGATGACAGTTTCGGTACCAAAACATTTTATTACCAGAAAAAGATGTTCGCCCACGTGGAGTAAGTTCCATTGTGGCCTCTCGTATAACACATATGGTCACAAAGGTCCAGCATGCAGAACAATTCCAGGAGCTGCCCGGCGCGATGGAGGTGACATATTCCCTGTCCACGTACAAAGATCCAAGGGCCTTGAGCCTGCTTCTACAAATTACTGGACAGTCTAGAATCAGGTGTTCTAGTGTTTCAGGTTCCACATCGCAAAACCGGTTGTTTGCGGAAGAAGCCTATGTTGGACAAGTATTTCTTGAGCCTTGTTCAGTATAAAGCGCGACGAGGAGCCGGAATGTAAACCTTCTTCTGTTGTAACCACCTAATAATAACTTGGCGTGCGCATTCCTGTTGCTTGCTGCCAGTGCCGTTCTCTAAACACTCTCTCCTTCGTTCGGAGTAACCCCTTTATGATCTGGGACCCCACCGCAACGCATGGTTCTGGCTCTATTATCCTGGAAGCCCCCGCAGAGCGAGCTAGTTCGTCGATTCATTGCCGGCTGCCCTTTGAAAAAACCATACAATTACTATTGTAGAAGCTGTCAGAAGGTAGAAGAAGAAGAGCTTAGAGATAATCTTCTATTAAAATACACAAATAAAACTTTACAGTCCAAAAACATATGCACCAAGTTTCATCAAGTTATCTGTAACAGTCACTCGGAATTCAACTCGTTTTGTCATTTTCGCCATTTATGTATATATACTCGTACATATGTATATACAATATACATCTCATATAAATGCTTACAAAAATTCAACTCATGAGCAAAGCTAATCAACTTCTTTTCTTTTCTCTTCCAGATGAGCTCGCTTTCAGCATCAATCGTCTGGTGAAAGCCGAACACTTGTCCAGTCATCACCCGCCCGCGTTACTCGGTAGCAGCGCTGCCAACACCTCCGCAGCAAAACATGACGAAGACAACAACAACTCCATCTGCATATTGAGCAAAAATCAAATACTACAATGGAAGCTACAGCAACCGCTAAGTGACAGCGGCATCAGCGAACCGCGTTCGTACACGGAACACGATATGATTTCCAGATCGCGCAGTCATTCGCGCACCTCATCACAAATCGATCTCGATGACGACAGCAATTGCCGACGCTCGCTGCATTCGCGTTCGCGTTCACGTTCGAGTTCCGTCGAGCTCGAAGTCGATTCACCGCCACCACCCGCCTTGCACCTCCATCACAACCATCAACACAACAGTCGCACCAGTCCATTGAGTTCGCCGCCAACAACCGCAGAGCTTTTAATTAGTTCGAGTCCGAAAAAGTCTGAAATGTTTTCAGTGTCGGCGCTACTGCGACGCGATGAGCCGGCGGCGCATGGCGTGACGGTCGTACGACCGTTGCAGAAATCACCAACAGGCATGAGTTTACCGGCTGGCGTGAATCCCTTCGAGGCGTTTCGCAATGGCTATGTGAGCAGTAGTGGCGGCGGCGGTGGAGGCGCTGCCAGCTACGAGCCGCCATTCTTTCAACGACCGCTGTTGCCGCCCGCCTTTCCGCTCTTCGCCGCCTTTGCGCTGCACCAGGGTCAACAATCTGGTTTAACCTCAGCGTAAGTAGCTCCATTCGGTGTCGTATAATGGTTAAAGTGTGAAATAATTGTAAAAAACACTTGAAACAACATAAACTTAATTAAAAGCGGCAAAATATTTAATTGCCAGTCCACGCACTCATGTTCAAAGCACATATGTAAATTCGCTGCTTTCTCTTCATGCTCCACAGCTATCACCCCGCTTCGCAGGAGGACATCTTTCGGCTGCGCAATCTGATGGTGCCTCTGCAGGCGGGTCAAAATGGCGACGCGTCTGGTCTGCCGCCAAATTCCCATCTCGGCCTGCCACATCCACCGCATCTGCATTTCCACCACATGGCCAAATGGCCCGGCCTGCCGCAATTCAGTGACCTTTACTCATGCATGAAGTGCGAGAAGATGTTCTCCACACCGCACGGCCTCGAGGTCCACTCACGGCGTACGCATCACGGCAAGAAGCCGTACGCTTGCGAACTCTGCAACAAGACTTTCGGCCACGAAGTTAGTTTGAGTCAACACAGGTATGTTTTTCACATGAACTTTGTCCCAAAAGCCTTTTTGCAAACATTCGGCCGATGTGTGTTTCTGTCTGTCTGTGTGTGTGTGTTTGAAAACTTAATGAGCCCACCATGTATGTCTGCAGCGGTCTCGGTGGTGCGCTGTTTAGTCTTACATTGTTTAAATGAATTAATTTGTTAGCCGTGTGCAATTAAATTAAAAACCAAATGTAACACTCGCTCCCAGCCCGTTGCAACTCTGCGTCGTTTTAATGTGGCTTTTGTAAGTGCTCTTAAGTCAGTGGCTTAAAGGCGCGTAAAGACTTTTAGTTTGCATAAAATACTAGTTGACTCGCTTTTAACATGCTCCCACTCTTCTTTCCCTTTCTTATCTCTTCTTCTCTCTTTCAGAGCTGTTCATAATGTGGAGAAGGTTTTTGAGTGCAAACAATGCGGCAAGCGTTTCAAACGCTCCAGCACGCTGTCTACACATCTGCTGATACACAGCGATACGCGGCCTTATCCTTGCAGTTATTGCGGCAAACGTTTTCACCAGAAGAGCGATATGAAGAAGCACACCTACATACATACAGGTAAGATTTGAAAGTTATTTAAATGCTCTATTTGCTTTAAGAACTTGTAGAATTCTTTTAAAGAAACAGACATTTTATGCTAACTACTATAACTAGTAAGTTGGTTCGGAACTTAGCTAATACTTTGAGTGTTGAGGGTTTGAGACCCGACTCGGGTGAAATCTTAAATTTCGAAAGCGGATTATATACACAGAGTTCGCTTTTTTAATGATTTATTGCTGTAAATATACCTCTCATACAAATGTGTGAGTTATTTGTTGGTAGGAAGGGTCTTAAATTTGTCAGCAACCCATTTGTAGGACCAGGGGTGGAATAATGTTTAATACAATATACAGATGACATGAAAAAATCAAAGAATTTTACCGTCTTATTTATCCATCCAGTTTTCCATACATTCAGAAACACGCAAGATCTTTCGTAACCAGAATCTTTAAACCATATGGGTTAAGAGCTTTTTTCAGGGTTACTGAACTAAGCGATTTTGGATATGCCTGAAACAGTTTGGTGCAATAACATAATGCATTCTCTCAGAGAAGCTATTTATGTGTTGAACTATGGTATGTTGCCTATAATTAGCGTTGTTTGGGAAAGATGGGATGAAACAAGACAAGTTACATAATTCTAGGCAGGTTATAGGTAGCCTGGGTTGCACAATTTCTCTTTGAAAACATTCAAGTTAGGTTATAGGAAGCCTGGATTGCACAATTTCTCTTTGAAAACATTCAAGTTAGGTTATAGGAAGCCTGGGTTGCATAATTTCTTTTTGAGAACATTCAAGGTAATTTATAAGAATCCTGGGTTGCATAATTTCTCTTTGAAAACATTCAAGGTAGGTTATAGGAAGCCTGGGTGAAATGACAAGACCTTCAGCGGTAGTAAATATTTACTTGCTTCCAATAAACTCATTCGTCGGATTATGGGATTCTAGAGACCTTGTTTCAGATTTACTTTAAACTTTGTCTTGGAGGGGAGATGAGAAAAGTTTCGTAAGAATCTCGGATCCACGTAACGGACCTGGGTTTGTTTGGTCAAATACTGTCAATTAGGCGTCGTTCCTCCAAATTACTTCAGGGATGTTTTCTGCCGCTACAACAACAATAGGATGATGATTTTTATAACAGTATGTGAGACTCTTTCTTACGAATTATTTTTTACAGTTTGCGAAACTCGTTTTTACGAGATCCCAGCGGTAGTAAGCGGTTAAATGAAAAATTTTGATTATGCTTGTTAGTACTGGATCCAAATATTATCCCAATTTACTGTATCATACTCGAACGTTGTTTATTAGTCAAAGTTGTGCGTTTTCCGAACTATATTTAGCTGCAAATTAAAATTTTCGAAGCCATTTGAAGAGCTCGAGGAATTTTTCAGGGGTTTCCGTCTGAACTGGCTAGATACTCTGAGCTCCATTTCTTTCCTAAGCCTTTCAATAACTATAGGCAGTACTGAAGAATATACAGATTAAAAGTCGGCGGTATTAATTCATTCTTAAATTTGTTTTAGTGGTATCTGACAGGTTTAACAACTTTTTCAGTGGTTTGGTTTGAGTCTCTTTGTGTTTCAGTACATACGCGATCTAGTACATCCATTCAGACTTGAGTTATCGATCTGACATTTTGTACACGCTCTTTTTTCCCTAAAGAAGTGCTTAGAACCGGCGATATCGGACCATAATAGCAATACATACATACATAACTTTTTTATTTGAAAAGCTATTTCCACGAAATTCAGCATAGATTATTGTTTAAAGCAACGCCATAATCTCTGTAGAAATTGCTGAAATCGGACCACTATAGCTTGTAGCTGCAATACAAACTGATCGATCTAAATCAAGCTTTTGTATGAAAAACTTTTTTATTTGACTAGATATCTTCACGAAATTTTAAAGAGATTATTGCCTAAAGCAACTGTAGAATCTCCGAACAAATTATTCAGATCGGACCACTATAGCATATAGCTGTCGTACAAACTGACCTATAAAAATCAAGTCCTTGCATCGAAAACTTTTTTATTTTTTATCATATAAAAGAGGCACCTGCGACGGATATAATAGCTTCGGTTAAAGTTGTTGTTTTTTTTTTTTTTTTTTTTGATTTTTTGAATTTGTAGGTTAGCTTCGCATGTTCACTCATTCATTAAGCAAGAGTTCCATAGATCTCTGGTATACGCGTAGGTGGTATATAAAAAACATACATGAATAAATATATATGTATGTATATACTATATACGTATGTACATATATTGATAAAAGCAGTTATAATCGCCTTCCCTCTTAAACAAGTCTAAATAAGCTGCAGCGCTATCGTGAAATGAACGCCATTGCCACACTAATCGCATAAAATCATAGTAAATAGCTATACATATACATAGATGTGTACATACATATGTATGTGTGTACATACATATGTATGTATGTATGTACATATGTACATTCATATACATACGCATGAAAATATTATAAGCGTCCTTATACATATGTACATATGTATATTATTTGGTGCTTTTCAACATATTGTTAAACAACCGACGACGACGCCAACGACGGCAGCAACTATCAATGGCAGCGATAAAAATCAGAGTCGCACTGGAAAATTGTGTCGTGGAATAAAATGCAAAACACACACATACTAGTGCATGGCATGGCATTGGTTTTAAAACACATACAAACACACATACATATGTACATACGTACACAAGCAAGCACTGAGTTTGAGCCACCAAAGCATTAAACTTAAGCAGTGTGAGGCACGACCAACAATAGCGTGGAGTACTGCCCAGTATGCGAGTCGCGCTGTGTATAAATGCGTGTGCTTTCGCATTGGTATTTATGTAAATATGTATGCTTATGTGTGTGTGCCTATCAGCCGACACGCTGAGCGCGCAATCACAGCCAACCAATGAAAAATTTAGTCAGGGGATTTTGATTTTCTATTTTATTCTTGGAAATTTACGCTCCTGCTGCGCACAAACATACGCACACATACACTCAAATGTATGCAGTTGCGCTCGTGCTGTTCGGCATATGTTTTCAATGCAGTCGCGCTCAGTCACTCTCGAACGCGTGTGCGCGCTACACGGCAGCAGAGCACATGCCATTAGTCAAAGAGAGAGAGAACACACCCCATTTGGAGTAGTATGTGCTCACAGCAATCACGGCGCGCTCCACTACAGACGACGTACACACCTACACATGCACACAATGGTGTTCAAGTTTGTTTTGGAGGTGGCGCTGGCACATGCTATTGCCAGTATCAAACAACAACAATAACAACGACTATTGCAATGCTAAAAGTCAGCGAGACGACCTCTGGCAGCCATTTCCTGCATTGAAGTGGCAACAAAAACACTAACAAATCGTTGTAGTTGCATGAAGTTTTGGTGCCTGCGCGTTGGCGCTGCCATTTTGGGTGCTACAACAACAAAATATTAGAGTGGTATTGCTTCCTGTGTTTGGAGGGGATGTTGTGGGAGGTTTGTGGGGCTGCAGTGTGTGGCTTGAGTTGGTGCTGTGAGCGCTGAGGAAGTGCGCTTGGCATGCCTAGTACTGGAAATATTTTAGTTTGCCTAGAAGTTTGCGCAAACCCGCCAAGTTTGACGCTGGATTCCTCCCAATCTCTTTTTGAGCCTACAACTACAGTAACACAGTCGTGCCGGAAGAATTGCAAGTAATGGCCATTGCAAAAACAAAAACAACAACTACCACGGCATATATGTATATAGTATATGTATGTAATGTAGTGTATGAGTGCAACAACAACAAAAAATATGAAGACTTCCGTAAATCAGTTTAACAAATGGCAAAGATAATAACTTTAACGCTGCAGCATGCGGAGCTTGAGCTACGGCATTCTTCCGCGAAGCGGAACGAACGTGCCAGTGAGCTCTATGTATGTACATGTGTACTTATGTGTATATATGAGCCACTGGAAGTGGCAAGTGGTGCTGCTGGCTCCGTCGGTCGCTGTTAGCCAGCTCCATTTGGCCGCCAGACATTTTTATCGTTTTTGTCTTCGATTGCTTTCGATGCTTTTTATTTTTACTCAATGTTCGTTTTCTCCTCCATTTCCATGCTCAAACTGCCGTCGGTTACTTGGCAGCTAATGGCCAGCGTAGCTTGTGTTTGACTCGGGGATTTGTTGCCAGCAGCGCATTTACATTCAGATTTAAGTCAGCGCGTAGATTTTTTGAGATTTTTTTGAATTTGTTTGTTGTGGTTTTTATTTTTCAAAAAAGCTTTTGCAATATTTTTATGCTTTTTTGACGCTACTCTCAGCTCCGCTAGCGATTTCATTGCTTGTGGCCATTTTGTATGCTAACGCACTCATACTTGCAGATACCATGTGTATGTACATATAGCATATTTAGAAATATGCTTTCAGTATATAAAAAAAGGTTATATGGAAATAAATATTCAAATAGGTAGCGCATTCAAGCTGGTTACAAATGCTTATATGAAACTTTCTGATTTCCGTTTACGTACCCACACAGATTTATTTATGACAACCGACTGACTGACTGTTTGGGAAAATCAATATCCACTGGCGCTTGTTTTGGGTAGTTGAAATAGGTGTAAAACAGTTACAGGCATGTACACATACGAGGTAGAGAAAGTTAAAGAATTTCAAGCAAAGGTTTAGGTTCGCTTGAATGAAATTAAGACATAAAATTTGGTATAGGTTTCAGATAAGTATATAGGGTGAGTTTTCTGGATAAGTAAATATTATGATTATATAACTAGATTAAATATTTCTAAAAATTTTTAAGAATTTTAATTTAAAACGCAATCATGTAAGCAAAGAACTTCTTGCTTCTGAGGTTCCAAGAGTAGATTAAAGTGGAAATGTATTTCTAAGTTAAAATTATTTAAAAAAAAAAAAAATACAAAATCTCGAAATCTTTAATATTTAATATTTAACTTCGGGCACAACGAAGCTATAATATTGATCAGAGATGCATACTAAGTTAGAATAAAAAGTGTTTAATAAGACCTGTATCTTCATTTTGAACGGTCAGTTTATATGGCAGCTATTTGATATAGTGATCCGGTCTAAACCATTTGTTCGGATATTATAGCGTTGACTCGTATAATTATATATGAATAATTTTATGAAGATAGTTTGTCAAATAAAAAAGTTTTCGATACAAGAACTTGATTCTCAAAGGTCAGTTTGTACGGCAGCTATATGCTATAGTCATCCGATCTTAACTTTTTCATGTAGGATTATAGCGGTAAATTGGATAATTATATACGCTGAATTTTGTGAAGATATCTCGTCAAATAAAGAACTTTTCCATACAAGGACTTGATTTTGCAGATTCGTTAGTATGGAGCTACATGCTGCAGTGGGCGGATAACGGGGTTTCTGACAAATGAGAAGTTGATTGAGAAGAAAAACACATGAACAAAATTTCGGAACGATGTCTCAAAAAATGGGAGGCTAGTACCCGTATAGAGAGGCTGACGAATAGATAGACAGGAAATAAATACAAATCTTCAGTAAAATTTTCGATATTATTTAAGCAAATTCAGTCAAAAATTAAATTTAGAATAATTAGTTGAATCTAAATTTTAAATTTGGAGTTTTAGTATTAATTTTAAATTTTAGAATCAGAGTTTTAATGATAAGAAAGATAATTTTAGAGATAACAATTTGATCATAAACGTAATGATTTTAAGCATATTTCATGTTGGAAGAAGGAACATCTAGTTTCTTTTGTACATAACCTTAAATTATTTCGGTATAGTCAATTAAAGGGTGATTTTTTAAGAGCTTGATAACTTTTTAAAAAAAAAAAACGCATAAAATTTGCAAAATCTCATCGGTTCTTTATTTGAAACGTTAGATTGGTTCATGACATTTACTTTTTGAAGATAATTTCATTTAAATGTTGACCGCGGCTGCGTCTTAGGTGGTCCATTCGGAAAGTCCAATTTTGGGCAACTTTTTCGAGCATTACGGCCGGAATAGCCCGAATTTCTTCGGAAATGTTGTCTTCCAAAGCTGGAATAGTTGCTGGCTTATTTCTGTAGACTTTAGACTTGACGTAGCCCCACAAAAAATAGTCTAAAGGCGTTAAATCGCATGATCTTGGTGGCCAACTTACGGGTCCATTTCTTGAGATGAATTGTTGTCCGAAGTTTTCCCTCAAAATGGCAATAGAATCGCGAGCTGTGTGGCATGTAGCGCCATCTTGTTGAAACCACATGTCAACCAAGTTCAGTTCTTCCATTTTTGGCAACAAAAAGTTTGTTAGCATCGAACGATAGCGATCGCCATTCACCGTAACGTTGCGTCCAACAGCATCTTTGAAAAAATACGGTCCAATGATTCCACCAGCGTACAAACCACACCAAACAGTGCATTTTTCGGGATGCATGGGCAGTTCTTGAACGGCTTCTGGTTGCTCTTCACCCCAAATGCGGCAATTTTGCTTATTTACGTAGCCATTCAACCAGAAATGAGCCTCATCGCTGAACAAAATTTGTCGATAAACACATTTCGAACCGAACACTGATTTTGGTAATAAAATTCAATGATTTGCAAGCGTTGCTCGTTAGTAAGTCTATTCATGATGAAATGTCAAAGCATACTGAGCATCTTTCTCTTTGACACCATGTCTGAAATCCCACGTGATCTGTCAAATACTAATGCATGAAAATCCTAACCTCAAAAAAATCACCCTATAGATGGATTCTACTCAAGGTTTAGATCCATAATCTCAAAGCCAGCTTTATGGTAATTATTAGTTCGCCGAGACAATTACACTCTATATAATGGGGTTCAGACTCTAAATTTTAGAGAAGATGCTTCTGTTGTTTGCAGAAGTTATTTTCATTTCAGTTTTTTTTCTTTGATACTCACTTATATGTAACCGAATAATTTTGAACAGGACTGAGAGAAAATTTACACACATTTTCATGGATTTTAATACAAATATCTAGTGTCGCCTTCAAAAAAGGCTTCTGAACCTGAAAAAACATGTAAATTTTCACGGATTTTAAAACAAATATCTAGTGTCGCCTTCAAAATAGGCTCCAAAACCAATACAAGTCAACGTTGAAGTCAATTTTCCACATAATTTTTATAAACCTCGGTTGGAATTACCTTCAGCGCGTCAGCTAAGATTGATTTTTTAGTTACGGCTCAGTTTTAGAGCGTCATTCTGTGGATTGTTGATCAGTTTCGTTGCAGGGTCCTCAGCATTGAGGTCAAGCATCTATTTTGTAACCTTTATTTGACGTCTATTTACCCAAGCTTCTTGTTTGCGACCTCTACGTGACGTCGATTCTGCAAAATATTCAGGTTTAGCATTGATTCGCTTGCTGCCCAAAACATTAACCAAAATGTTCTGAGCCGTTTCAAAAGATATGGTAGTTCTTTGATGCCAAAACGATGTTTTTAGACCCCGACGATTTAGCCGTTTCGTATGCGATTAACAGAGGTGGATGGACGACTCTAATGAGGCTAGTTTTCGATGACTCAAGTATTTGTATACTTGATAGACTTCCGAGAACAGTTCTACAACATTTTTACCGATACCTTGATTAAATAATTGAACCAAGAAAGACGCTAAAGAAACTGCAACGCAACTAGTCTTCAAGGTGATTAAGGTTCTATAACCTAAAGGACAGAAAATTATCTTCGGAGTTTACTCAACCAGAAAATCTAACTTGCTCTAAAGCTCTAAAATTTAAGCGCTTTAAAAGAATCTATAATCTAGAGACACTACTACGTTTACATAACATATTTATATACATATGTATTAACATAAGTTGGTATGTGTGTATGTAGGTGTATATATATTTGTGGCATACCTGCAATGGTGCTGACATTGAATGCGAAGCAAAGTGGAATCCCATAATGGTATTGCAGAGATGTGATTGCGAAACATTCGACCGTAGGGATGTGCTCTGATTCAACATTAGCAACGGATTCATTGTATGCCATGACCGAGCCAACGCGGCTAACGATTGTAAAAATTACAAGACGGGACCAAAGCAGAGAAAGAGGAGCAAGGCAAATGTTAATGCACTATATATGTACGTGTACAGAGAGCCCTAAATAAATATGTACATAAGGACGTGCTCAAGCTATGTATATACATATATTTATATATGTATATAGTACAAAGAAATGGTTGAAGAAAATAACTAAAAAGTGCCGGACAGACACGCAGAGGCCACAATAAAAGCAACAGTGCAATTGAAAGTTAATATATACATACATATGTATACACTATACTATACTACTGTAATATGTATATACATACATATATATATATGTGTATGCGCTCAATCACGTGCATATGTCCCATAGCTTTCAGCTAGTCGGAGCCGCTAGGGCCAGCTAGACCGGCACGCAGCAGCGCAAGCAGGTCCTTAAGCATATATACATACATACATATACACATGTATATAGGTAAATAAGCATAGATTGCATACAAATGTATATGTGTGTGTAGATATGTAAACGTGGTCCATACGCTGCGCACGTACGTACTCTATCGGAACAAATAACGTCACGTAGACGCAGAGATTATAGAGCAGCTTTTATTATTTATCATGGAGCTTGAGAGCGGGTAGACGAAAATGAGGAAAACTAACGAAAACCTGCATACAAAAGAAATTGCATACAGATATTCATACACATACATTTATAAATATGCATATATACACATACATATATACTATATGTCCGTCTGTTGAACTCCACTAAGCGTTATCCAGCCAACTTCAAGCGTAGTTATCCTTGGAAACTCATAAAAACCAAAGTAAGCAAAGCAGCGTACTCCGAGTATCAGATTGCTTTTGCTATGTACAAGTGTGTATGTGTGCATGTGCGTACAACGATGCTCGTGTACGCTTCTCATGCACTGTTGGGTGGCGCCACCCACCAGTTTGACGTGTTGTGGAGAGAGAGGTTGAGCGCTGAAGCACTGTAGTAAATAGTGTAGTAAATGAAATCAGAAATTCTGAAAAGCAGCAGAAGAGGAAGCATTAAAATTGCTTGCTGCTGAGCATAGCAGAGAGGGCTCTTCAAGGATTTTTCTTTATGGCAACACATTGCAGAAATTCTTTTAAATCTTTGCTTGGCGAAAACAACGAGCGCCATATACATATGTATGTATATATGTATGGATCTGTGTATATTATACTTTATACTTACGTAGTGTATATTTTTGTGTATATATTACTTACTTAAATTTATATAAAAATACATACATACATACACTTTCATAGAAGTATATATGTATGAGACTTTGGTGATGCTCGTATAAGAGGCTCTGATTGTAGGCCTTTATAGCGGGCATAAAATAGTTGGCATGTATAAGTATGTGTGCATATGTACATACATATGTGTAGTATTCAAATACATATGTATTTATTTTTTTTTTATTTTTATATTTACAAAATTTTCAATGGACCAGTATATACGATTAAATATACTGGTCCATTGAAAATTTTGTTTATCGTATAAAATACATACATGTGTACATATGTATTTGCGGAATCACATGCTTATACATACATATATCATACAATTATATGTACATACATATAAGCATGTTTAAACAAAAGTGGCATAACAGCACCGTTCATTGGAATAAGAACAATATTTTTAAGTAAAAGTTGCACAATTAATAAAAATATTTTTTTTTAATTTTTTAATTTTATAAAAATTGGAATCAGCTATGGAAAAAATATAGATACATATATAAAAATACTTATGTTAGATAAACTTTTTTTTTATAGAGAATAAGTACATAAAATACTATTTCCAATTTAAAAAACTAATATTTTTCGTTTCAACCATTTTTTTTGTTTTATTTGCAGTAAAGCAAATATAATTAGAAAATTTTTTATTACAAAAAACTTAATTGCGAATTTTTTTAATCATCAAACATTAAAAATATTTTATGTCATATAAACGATATTTTTAACGATAATTAAAAAAATTAAATTACATAAAATAATATTTAAAATTAATATTTTTCGTTTAAAGTTTTTTTTTGGTTTTATTTAAAGTAAAGCAAATATAATTCGATCATTTTTATTACAAAAATTTAATTGTGATTTTTTAATACAGAACGATATTTTATTTTTAGGTTTTATAAATTAACAATAATTTTAGAATTAAGAAAAAATAAACCAAAAATTTTTTTTTTTTGCAATTCGGAAGTAATTTAACACAAAAATTAAATTAAGTGACAATAATTTGAATATAAGAAATTTATTTAACTGAATTATATAAATTAAAAATTAATAATTTTCTAATTCAAATCGAAATCACCTATCATCACTAAATTTTTTTTTTTGGAATTCCTTTAAATAAATTTATGCATTTTGATCAAATATTCTAATATTAATTAAACTATTTTTGAAATAAGAAATAAAATTATAAAATGTATTTTCTTTATTTTAGAAAATATTTTTTTGTACATATTTGCAGTAAAGATAATTTAGTAGAAATATTTTTTTAAATAAAGTTTTTAACCACATTTTGTAGTATGGAAAATTGTTTGGAAAAATAATTATTTAAACTTGTAAAATTTTATTAAAATTTCCAATTTATATAAATAAAAAGCATAATTAAATTTTAATTTAATTTTTTTTAAATAATTTTTATGAAATTCCCCAATCTATGTATATAAAAGAATATCGCAAAAAAATTTTAAGTAAATAAATCTCCAATTTATATAAAAACTCTCAATTAAATTTTAGTATAAATTTTTTGTATACAAATTGGAGGCTTTAATTAAATTTTACAATAATTAATTTTCGAAGTTAGAAAACTTATATTAAACCAATTAAAGTACCTTAGTTTTATTTTAATTTTTCTCTTATTTTTTATTTATTTATTTATTTTTAATTTAATTTTTTTTATATATAATTATCATTTCATTTTTAGCTAAATTTGAATTTGATTTTTTTTATACAAATTGAATGTATAAATTAAATTTTAAAATTTATAAATTTCGATTTTTTTTTTGTATTCAAGATTTTAATTAAATTTAATAAGTTTAAATAATTAATTTTTGAAATAATAATTTAAATTAAAATATCTTAATTTAAAAAGCGCATTATTAATTATCAAAAACTTCATATATTTTATTTATAGTTTTGTATAATTTTCAATGTTAAAAATTCGAATAATGTACGAAAACTTTTAAAGTCATAAAAGGTTTGGTAGATCAAACTACAAGTAGTATAAAAATAATATATAATGGAAAAACTTCTTTATTTTCCATTGAATTTTTTTCTATTAGGAGATCCTTATTTGAACTAATTTATTTCTTATTCCAATTATCTACAAAAAATGTTAAAAGTATGTTTAAATAATTTTTTTAAATTAAATTTTAATTTTTATTTGATTAAATTTAAATTTAATTTTTTTTTTATATAAATTCGGGATTTAAATTAAATTTTAATATTTAAATGCGATTTTTTTATGTAAAACTGTTACAGCCCTAATTTTTTTTCTGATACAAATTAACTACAAAAAATTTTGAAAATATTTTTAAATTAATTTTTATCATTTGCAATTATCTACATCTTTTTCTTTAAATATAATTTTTTTGCAACGCCCATTTGGTTTTAAAAGTGTACATATTTTAATGACCATCGCTGTTCAGAAAATATGTATGTATACACAAAATTTACAGCAATAGGTTAAAGCATATCAATTCCTTTGCTCACACACATACATACACATATGGTAACTGCTTTTTATATCATAGAAACTCCCATCTCTGCGCTTTTCGGCCACTCGGTGTCACCCTGTGTCACATGCGACAATTTTCGCAAACCAAATACATACATATATACACACAATATATAATATATCGAATAAAGCAGTACATAGGATCCACTTGAAATGTTTAGCGATGTTTTTGTTGCTGTTTTTATACATACCAGTACTACTACAAACGTATATACTACAATCAGATATACTACAATAAACTGTGTGTATGTGTATATGCCTGGTTTATCCATACGCTGTATCCTTCCACTTGACATCCATTTCATTTTTCTTTTCAATTTCATGCCACTATATCCGTTATATCAGAGTTAAGTAAACTTTAGTTTTTACTGGCCAAATACCAGCTGCTGAGCACTTGGTAGGGTGTGAGAGCGTTGAGCGCCGGTTATGCTAGAGTGATAAAATCACATTAAATTGATTTAGTCTGTTTTCATTCCCGAAAGACATATTACCGCTTTCAGCAATTCAGTACACAAGCAATGAAAAAAGCACGACGTTGGTATGAAAAGAACACAAAAAAAAAAAAAGAAAAAAAAAAAAATGGATGAAAAATCAAACGAATGAGCCGAGCAGATGAGATGTGATGATTGAAGTTCTGATTTTTATTTGCAATTTTTGTTTGGAAGGTTTATGCAGAGGTGGAGTGTGTACATAATGGATGGTATAGTATGGATGTGTGAGAGTGAACGAAAATTGATTACGAAGCCTTGTACAAAAATGGCGCAAAATTTTTTGTAACTTTTTTAGGATTTTTGTTGGTAAGATTTTTTTATATGTAGTTTAAGAGGTTGAGATATATTAATTAAATTTTTGGTACACTCTTGGATATTATTCTGAATTTTGGATATAATTCTGAACATTAGCCTTTCTTATTTACATTGTAAGTTTGGCTTTGAAGCTTTGATGATTCATTGAGAGAAGCTATCGGATTAAAATTTGTGCCACGCTGTCTTTCTTGGGCTCTAAAGTAAAGTAAACGAAGAAACAGCACTGACTTTGAGATCAAGCAAAAATTTCACTTAGTTAGCCAATTTTTATTTGTGTTTGAAAGTTTACCGCCCCCTCAAGGTGTAGTTATGAGTTCTCACTCTTAGTGAAGATTTCCATCTCTTCTAAAAACACTAAGCTTTTCCTCTGGAAATACTTTGCTTTTAATATGGTTTCACTTTCAACGTGGCTCGTTATTTTAGACTACGACTCAGTATTTAACTTGAAGGTATTAGCTTTCGCTATGCATAACAATAGCTGTTCTTCTTCTTGAGATTGACTCAAGTTTTCGTCTTCATCTTTGAAGTATGCAGGTCAGCGATGTAGAAAATTTTATTACTGATTGGAAGACTCTAACGTTATCCCGCTGGCTAAGTCATGTCGTTCGAATGAATGAAAATCGACGCATTACCCGCCGGAGGAAGCAGAGGAAGAGAAAGAAATCAGCTGAAGAAGGACCTGACTGCTCATGGCATCTTATTTTGACACCAAACAGCGAGAAGAGAAAACGACTAGCACGCTGTTGTAAACTCGGCTACAACCGTGTAAACGGTTTCTACGCCAATAAAGAAGAAAACTTGTGTCGTTCATAAGTCGCTATAAACGATACAAATGAAATTTTCGAAGTCTTATCAAACGGATTAGGATGAGTTGGAATGCCTTAGATGAATGCAGTATCGTCAAGATCATGAGATCTAAGGAAAACAGGCAAACTTCCTACTCATACGGTCTCGAAAAAACTGCAGGGCAGTTGTTGGCTACAGTTTACTGACACCACATGAGTCCGTTCAGCATTGTGGACGATGACACATGTAAAAAGTGTAGGGGGTAGCCTTGAAAAGGACGTTGGAAAACCATCTCTGTTTTTGTCCGTTTTATCTAGAATTTATTTTAGATATTAAGGAGTTTTGAAGTTCCCGAAGTTCAAGGGACTGGAGGAAGTGTAACCAAACCTAGTTTGGGCCGTATTTCTTATATCTTGATTTTGATAGGTCGGTTTGAATGACAGTATGTTTGGAACTCAGTTAAGACATATAGGAGCTTCGAAGTTCAGGGCACTGGAGGAAGGATAACCTAACCTAACTTCGGCTGCCTTTCATATAACTTTATTTTGATAGGTCGGCTTGTGTGGCAGCTGTATTCTCTAGTAGTCCGTACTTGACGGTGCCAACAAATTAACAGCTTCTTGGTAAAAAAAGATCATGAGCCAAAACTGCAGATCAATATCTCAAAAACCTAGGGGCCAGTTCGTGTATATACAGACAGACGGTCGTAGCTAAATCCACTCAGATGGTCTCGCTTACTTACTCTCTATTGTTTCCTTCTTGGTAGCATACAAATAATGAACCGTATTTATGATTCCAAATTCTTTGAACGGATCGAGATCCGACATTCTTCGGATTGCTTTGCGTACGTGATCGACTTTCTTTACAATGTTTGCAAATTAAGACCAACAATAAAATTTAAAAAAAAAAATCTTATTGTGATTATGACAGCGTATTTTAAGGTTAAGTACAAGTATCAGATATTTCTACACACATACACACATACATACATATGTATATACTCGTATGCACAGTCCTATATAAACCCATATAATTGAAAGTAGTTAAGTTTTATTTATTGCAATAAAATCAGAGACCATTTACGGCTAATAATTGCGGCGATTTCATTAGAAATGATTAAATTGATTACGTTTATAAACGTACAAATACGTATGCATATGTACATATATGTGAGAAAGCGGTCAAAAAATGTATGGATATGTAATGGAAGGTATGTAGTGTAATTTATATATGTATATAGAGGACATATTTTGCTCAGTGCTGATATAAGAAATGAAATATGTACATAGATAACAGTATATATCGTCACCTAAAATACAAAATAACGTAACATCAATTTTCAGAAATTCAGAATTCAGGCGAAAACGAATAGAAATCACTCATACAGAAACAAAACTTGAGTTTTGGTTATAAAATGGTTATATATTGGTTATGTGTTGGTTATACATTGGTTATGTTTTGCTTATACATTGGTTACAAATTGGTTATATCTGAGAGCGGAAGCTGAAATTTTTTATACTAAGTATATATACATATGTATGCAACATGACGTACTCACTATAATTTTTTTTATGATACGTTGGTTTGCATTTTAGGTGCTTCATATACATATGTATATACATACATATTTATATTAAAAAAAATATATATGGCATATAGATATCATATATATATACTCCCTCAAAACCAACCGCAGCTTTAAAATAAATATAAAAACAACTAAGCAAAAACTTTGCTCCTCGAAAATTTCCAGCTTTAAGCGCTTCACACTTGAATTTGCTTGCCGCAACTCAACTTGCCCCCCACCACAGCGCAGCCGCTTCCGCATACGTGTATAAAACCACAAAAACCGCAGATGATCCGCATGTTGAAATTTAAACATCTACAAAAGCTAACGGGAACGTTGTAGGAGGGGGTGCAAAAAGAAGAAAAATAGCAAAAACAACAACAAAGGAAAATAAAAATACCACCACTACCAACGAAGGGTGGCTACATTGCGGCATGTTGTTGTGGGGTTGCTGTAAATTGGAGCAATGGGTGTTGCACACACACACAAAAACATAAAGCTTTGGCCGCCATGTCAGTGGGGTTAATGGCGTTAGGCAGTGGGTAGCGACATGGCATAATGCTTGGCTGCTTACTTGAGCCGTTAGATGAATAAATAGAGAAAAGTATGAGCGGTTTAAGTTGGCAGACATTTTTATTTGTATGGGTGCGGATGTTGTTGTTGAGAAGAGAAATCCCTAGCAATGATACTGAAAAGCTGAGATATCTGAGCTAAAAGTGATGCCCGTAACCGACAGTATGCATACATATCTTAAGGATAAAATGAAGATTATATATTTATGTACATGCATATATGTACATATGTATATGTATAGCACTTGCTGTTGTACACACATGCTCTCCTAACAATAAAAGTTGAAATAAAAACCCAAAAACGTAAAACTAAATGCAATGAAAACGCAAAGCACAAGCAGTAACGTTTGGGATTCAGCTCAAAAATATTGAAATAAAAATAAAATGCGGGAAATAAAGAAAACCCAAACAGCAATGAGAAAATGTAAACGAATAAAAAAAAACGTGGAAAATATAACCGGAGAAAAAATATGTTAGCGCAATGCGAGCTTTCGCGCTGATTTCATGATTTTATCGATTTTTTGCATTCAAAGCAATTTAAAGCCTGAGATTTCGCACGCTTCCGCTGCACAAGTGTTGGTTTATTGCAATATTACAGTTATGCTTAAGAGTGTGTATTAGTTTCCACGCGTTTTTTGTGCTTAAAATAGAGTGTGAGGGAAAAAATAAATTATATTTAAAATTAAAAAAAAAAATTGAATAAATAATTTATGAAATTATGAAAATTAAAATAAATAATTTATAGAATTAAAAAAATTATTTCATATAATTATTTATGAAATTAATTCATATAATTAATTTATGAAATTATGAAAATTAAAATAAATAATTTATGAAATTAAATAAATAATTTTTGAAGCTAAAAAATATTAAAATTAATTACTTATGTAATTATAATATTTAAAACAAATAATTTCTGAAATTGAAAAATAAATAAAATTATATAACTAATATAAGGAATTAAAAATTTTGATTATTTAAAGCGATTTTGTAATTTTATGGTAAGAATTTCTGTTAAGAAAAAGTGAAAATTTTTTTGGTATTTTTCAAAATTATTTTTTATGTACATACATATACGTTAAAAAAGTTTATAAAAACAGAAGAAGCATTGTTTAAGTGAAATATATATCTAAAAAGTATTAAAAATAATTAATATATTAAAATCTTTTAATGCATTTAAAAACACAAAACGAATAACATTTTTAAAACTATTACAGGAAAAAAAAATTATAGCAAAATATTTTCTAATTATTCATTAAAATTAAAACAAGCAGCGTTTTTATCGAAAAATATATATATATTGAAAAATATAACCGAAAAATTTTGAAAATTAAAATTAATTCATTTCCACCAAAAAGTAAAATTATTTTTCCCGAAATAAGAAAGATTTTTCTAACCAAATGTGTATATATATTAAAACATTAAAAAAAAATTAAGATTAATTAAAATTAATTCAATTATTTTAGTAAACTAATTAAATTAATAAAAATTAATTATCATTCATCATAATTCAAATTAATTTAATTATTATTTTAGCAAATTATTTAATTAAATTAATAAAAATTAGTTTTTTTTCTTCAAAGAATAAAATTAATTAAAATTAGTTTTTTTTTCATCAAAAAATAAAATTATTTATCACGAAATGGGACTGCCTGGGAAAAACTATTTAAATCAATTTTTTTAATTGTTAGAATTTTTTAAAAATTGAAAAATTTTAAATTTGGAGATATCATGAGTCCTTAAAAAAAACTACTTATGAACTTCAGTAAAAAAAAAAATACCAACAGTTAATAAAAATACACAGAGAGATTGACAGATAGCTAGGTAGATTCATAATGCGTGGAGAATTCAAACGCTGTCAACCGGAAGTTATGTATTCTGAAAGGCTTGCCATCATATTGGTCATCAGAAAGCCAAAAGATTTCAGACTTCATAAATTTTTTCATTGTCGACAAAATATCCCGCAACTATTTGTCGATCAATCAGGGTTATGACCTTAACTCAGATATAGTTATCAGGTCGCTATTTCCGCGTTAAACAGGGAGACGAGCATTATATTCTTAGGGAAATAAAATCAGGAGTTCCACAAGGTAGTGTGTTGGGCTCTCTTCTTTATACTATATTCACGCATGAACTGGCAGTAGACTGCAATTATAACAACAGCCACAATAACAGATGATACTTCGTTGCTTGCTGTTGATAGCAGTGAACATGAGTCAACCACTAATATCCAAAAAGCTCTAAATAAAGTCCTACAATGGGCAAAGTAATGGACAGATAATACTCATGAAATGTCTGTACACATTGTTTTCAGATTCAGCATTTATCGATTTTTATGGACCCCGCTAAATACTTAGGACTCTAAGCTATAGTGGAAAGTTCTTATAAAAATGTGTAAAACAATTATTTAAATTTAATGAATTTGAAGAACGAATTTTTTAACTAAGAAATTTTGATATTTTTCAACTTCTAAGCAATATACCAAATATTAACAGATAAAAAAAAACGTTTCTTATTCAAAACATATGTATTCTAAATATAAATTTTATCATACAAACAGTATACAAAGGATGTAATATAGCATAGTATCACAAATGCAAAACTTCAATTAAACTAACCTCTTTACTTTCCCCTTCTCTTTCCAGGTGAAAAGCCCCACAAATGTACGGTCTGCGGCAAGGCGTTCAGCCAAAGCTCCAACCTCATCACGCACTCACGCAAGCACACCGGCTACAAGCCGTTCGCCTGCAAACTCTGCCACAAATCATTCCAGCGCAAAGTCGATCTGCGTCGCCACAAAGAGACACAACACACAGACCTGCGACCGCTGATCGAGCGCAACCTCGGCGGCAAGGTGGAGTTCATGGCGGCGGCCGCGGCGGCGGCAGCACAACAAATGGGCCAACACGATGCGCTGACGCCCACAATGGGCGGCCATAATCACGGTGGCAGCAGCGGTGCTGGCCTGACCGCTAACGGTATGAGCCCCGCGGCAGCAGCAGCAGCGGCGGCGGCGGCAGCTGCAACGTCCATCAACACGCAATTGGCTTCGATGAATTGCCAAAAGGTGTCGTTATTGGTATAACAGGCACAATAACAGAGACAACAACTACAATTGCAACAACAACATGAGAGATTATTAGAGCAGCAGTTGCGCATGCAGCAAGAATGCCTGCAAGTCGATTAGGCGTTAAGATGTAGGGGATGGGAAAGGGGAGAGAGTGGGCGGGTTAAAATGGAGAACAATGATAACAACACTCAACAACAACGATTATGTGCAATAAAATGTAAAATATATGAACAGTTATTCAAATTTTTGTGCAAAAGCCGAATTATAGACGCAGAGTGTTTGCGCGAATTTCCATGTACAGTTAGTATTTGTATTATATAACAACAAACTTCGAAATTTCCAGTGTTGCCAAAGCAAAGCAATAGTTTTGCGCTTATTTTTTATATAATTTAGTGTGTACAAATTATTATTTAGGTGTGAAGGTTGGAGCAAATTTGGTTGGAATAAAATAAAAAAATAAATTAAAATAAAATAAAATAAAGTAAAATAAAATAAATTAAAATAAAATTAAAAAAATAAAAAAATAAAATAAAATAAAATAAAATAAAATAAAATAAAATAAAATAAAATTAAATTAAATTAAATAAAGTAAAGTAAAGTAAAATAAAAAAAAATAATTCAAAAAAGTTTTAAATAATAAAAGAAGAATTTAATAAATTAAAATAAAAATTAAAAATATGAAATAAAAACTAAAAATTTAAATTAAAAATTAAAATTAAAGCTGAATTAAAATTCTAATTAATTTAATAAATTAAAATAAAAATTAAAAGTTTGAAATATGAAATAAAAATTAAAAATTTAAATTAAAAATTTAAATTAAAGCTGAATTAAAATTCTAATTTTAATTAAAATTTAATTAATAATAACATTTAAAATTGAATTTAAAATGTAATTTAAAATTGGAAGTAAACCTAAAACAAAAAATAGGAAATTTAAAATTAAAATAAAGTTGATTATTATTAGATCAAAGTTATAACTAAAGTTAAAATGTAGATTTAATTAAAATTAAAATTCAATAAAAATTAAATTTAAAAACAAATTGAAATTAAATTGAAACTAAGAACGTAAAGAGTATCAAAATAAAATTAAAAAAAAAATCTAAATTCAAAAGTAAAAGTATAAAACACAAAAAAAATTAAACATAAATTATAACTAAATTAAAATTAAATTTAAAATTTAAATTAAAATAAATAATAAAATTAAAATTAAATGAAAGTAAATTAAAACCAAAGTAAAACTTAAATAAAAGCTAAAAGTTTAAATCTAGATTACAAATTCAAATCAAAATTTTAATTAAAACTTAATATTAATAATAATAAAAATTAATATTAAAAATAAGAATTAATATTAATAATAAAAATTAATATTAAAATCCAAAAAAAAAGAAAAATTTGAAATATAAATTAAAATTAAAATTGAAATTAAAAAAATATTAAATATGAAAAATAAATTTAAATTTAAATTGAAAGTTAAATTGAAATTATAATAAAATTAAATTTGCAATTAAAAAAAATAAAACTGAAACTAAAACTAAAACTAAAATTAACATAAAATTAAAATTAGAATGCAATAAAAATTTAAATTAAATTAAAATAAAAATTAAAAAATAAATTGAAATAAAATAAAAGAAAATATTAATATGTAAATTCAAATTGTAAATAAATTATAATTAAAACCAAAATTTAAATTAAAACTTAAATTAAAATTAATAATAAAATTAAAAATTGAAACTAAAATTAAAAACTCAAATAAAAATTATACTAAATTATAAAATGAAAACTAAAATTAAAATAAAAATCAAAAATATGAAATATAAAATAAAAAATTAGAAATTTAAATTACAACTTAAAACAAGATTTAAAATAAAATTAAATTAAAAAATAAATTAAAATTAAAATTGGAAGTAAAATTCAAATAGAAAATTAAATTAAAATTCAAAAAAAAAAAATAAAAAAAAAATGAAATAAAAATTGGAGTAAAATAAATTAAAATAAATAAAAATTATTATGATTAATATTCAAACCAAAATTAAAATCAAAATTTAAATTAAAACTAAAATTATAAATAAAAATTAAATATCAAAATAAAATTAAAATTAAATTATATATAAAATAAAAATAAATCACATTGCAAGCAAAATAAATGAAACTAAATGAAAGTATAATAATTAAATATAAGTGGCAAGGCGATTTCATTCATAATGAATGACGGTACAAAAACAACAAGTACGAAAAAGTGTGTCACTCGAAAAAATGGCATCAAGAAAAACAGAAAAAAATTAGCAAACTTAAGGCTTTGACAATTAAGCACTCAAGAAAGTGATGCTACCACCCTGTACCCTATATGCCTTCGCCTTGAACAAATAAAAATTATAAAGTATTTATAAAATAATAAGAGAGTAAGCAAAACTACAAGTAGAAAACTAGTTACATAATGAAACTCATTTCTAATTTGCTCGCATCCAGTTTTCCTGCTATTTCTACGAAACTTTGCCATTTTCCAAACAACAACAACAACAAGTAATTAGCATATTGTAAACTGTAAATATTTGCCTAGAGATTACCTTGTAATATACTTATGTATGTATATGTATGTAGTAAACGATAATTAAATTGTATTTATGTAATTGTAATTGTATATGTAAGTAAATACCGTAATTTCTCGATAAATGTGCATTAAGCTTAAATAGGCGCACGCATACATGCATACATTTGTAATATAAATTACACAATGGTCAGTGTCGTATATATGTATTTATATATATACTTATGTACAAATAGTATATATATTACTATATGTACATATGTATGTATGTATATATATATATATATATATTTATGCATGTATGCGCGTGTTTGTATGTATTATAAACTATAATTCTCGCTTCTAAATAAATAGTTAGCCATGAATTTTATTGATGCGTAACACATTGACACACACCCACACACATGTACGCATACAAATGCACTTACGCATATAAATACAAGTGTCGGCTTGTTGGTTGTGTGAAAATAAAAAGAACTTTTGATATTATTGTCATTCCAAAGATTTAGCCTAATTTATCTAATTGTAAACAAAACTAAGTGAAAACGTTTTTATTGTACAATATAATTAAAATAATTCAAGCATGTACATTCATTTAATGTTAATTAATTGGTAAATAGCTTAAAAAATGATGAAGAACTTTTTTTTTGTTTTCAAATAAATAAAATGAATTTATTGAAGTGAAAATTCAGATTAAAAATTAAAAAATTGGTTTGTTTGAATTGCAATATATTGATAGCTCAGTTTTTATGGCAGCTGTGTGCTATGGCCGATCTGAAGAATTTACTCGAAGATTGTAGCATTGGAAAAATTCGTGAAGATATCTTGTCAAATAGAAAAGTTTTCCTTACAAGGACTGCGTTTTGACCGATCAGTTTGGCAGCTGTATGCTATAATGGTCTGATGTAAATAATTTCATTGGAGATTTTGGCGTTACCGTGAAAAAATTTCGTGAAGCTATCTCTTCTATAGAAGGACTTAATTTTGACAGGCCAGTTTGTAAGCCAGGTATACGACTATGAGCAAAAAATAGTAAGACTTGGATCATAAATTTTAAATTCATAATTTATTCTTTAAAATCTCTGTCGTCTCCCTCAAAGTAATCCCCCTTCGGCCCAATACGCTTGTGTCAAAATTTTTTCTAATATTCGAAAAAGTTGTTAAAGTCAATTTCCGTAATATAAAGTCTACTATTTTATTCACGCTTAAACGACTCACGCTTAATGTCTTCAATTGACTCCAACATAGTCCTCGGAATGGTCGTTTGAGCTTACTGAATGACCAGAAATCACACGGAGCCAAATAAAATCGAATACGATTTTTGGCGAAAAACTTACGAAAAATCAAACCAGTATGCGGGGGCGCGTAATCGTGGTAAAAATCCGGAGGAGTCGGCCCATAATTCTGAACTCCTTTTAAGAATATTTTCGGAGGAACGAACCATAAAACTCAATTAGGATTTCTTGTGGTCAGTTTAGCCGGTCGTAAGGAATTCGGAGTGCACTACACCTCGATAATAAAAGAAAACTGTCAACATAACTTTGATTTTTAATCTGCTTTGACGTCGTTTTTCTTGGCTTCGGCTCACCTTTGCCACGATAATCGGCCAATCGATCGTCTGTTTCCGGGTCGTAAGCATAGATCCAAGACTCATCGCCAGTAATAATACATTTCGTGGCAGTCGGAAATCGTTAAGGCGACGCTATATTTCGAAAACATTGAGTGATTTTGGAACTAATCATGCTTTCACGTTTCTTAGGCCCCATAATATTTCAAAATGGTTTTCACTGAAACTTTCGATATTTCAACGATGCCAGTAAAATCTCTTAAGATTAGCTAACAAATAGTTGTGTGGAACTTAATATTTACTGTTCTGCGTTTTTCTAGTTTTTTTCCAAAAAACAGGAAACCATTTGCTTAGAAGAGTTTTGTGTGCAAACATTTTTTGTAGGATTCGGGTCATTTGGAAATACCCATATTGTAGACTGTTGTTTACTTTCGGACTTATACGCGTAAATCTCTGATCTATCAAGTGTTTCGTATCACCGCAATTGTATTTTTAAGCATTTCTATCGATCAGACGACACGAGCCTTTTTTGAGCAAATGTAAAAGTATGTGGGATCTGAAATGAACTCATTTTTTTACAGTAAAATATTCATGCAATATTGAATGTATGCTGGTCCTACTAATGACTCACGATAGGTCACATGACGACCTTGAAGTATCAGTTTACGTACAGCATCAATAGTTTCCAGAACAATAATTGATTCTGGACAATCTTCCTTCTTAGAGTGATCTATGTGATCGAGTGATACGATCTCGATTGAGTTCACCATACCAGCCATAAAGAACTGGTGGATCTTGCTAAACGGACGTTGAGAAATACCAAAAGCTCCGTCAGGACCTCTCTGAGCCGTTCGATACCAAGCGAGGCTTCAGACAAGGCGACTCTCTATCTTGCGGCGACTTCAATCTAGTCCTGGAGAAAATAATTCGAGCTGCAGAGCTGTATAGAGAAGGTAGAATCTTCTACAAGAGTGTACAGTTGATGGCGTGCGCCGATGGTATTGATATTATTGGCATCAACATTCGCGCCGTTAGTTCTGCTCTCTCCAGACTGGATAAGGAACCGAGCATATATGTACATAGGTCTGGTAGTGAACAAGGACAAGAAGAAATATCTCCTTTTATCAAATAAACAGTCGAGAGCATACACGACTTGGTTCCCACGTCACTGTTGACAGTCATAACTTCGAAGTCGTAGATAATTTCGTCTATCATGGAACCTACATTAACGCCAACAATGATGTCCGCCTCGAATTCCAACGCAGAATAATTCTTGAGAACAGATTTTACTTCAGACTGAGTAGGCAATAGAAAATTAAAGTCCTTCTTCAATGAACAAAGACCACTGGATGTTGTCCGAATGGATGAAAACATTTCAGCTCTGAGAGAATGCGACACAGTACCCGCCGTCGGAAGCAGAGGAAGACTTTTACTCTGTTGAAGAGACTAGGTGGAGACGGACCTGGCTGCGCTTGGAATCTCTAATTGGCGTCAAACAGTGATAAGGTAGTACGACTGGCGCGCAGTTATAAACGAAAGTAATCACTTTTATTACCAGTTACAGGAAACTCAGCATTTTTCATTTGAATGAAATCGAAGAACTAGTTCATTGATTTATTCTGAGTTCCTATGAATAAGATTTGCTGTGTCATAAGCGCTGAGCGAGTTTCCACAGCCGAAGATGTAGCAATGAAACGACCATTTTGAAAGCCGACGGCTCGTAAGCTCAGAAACTACCAGTAATTTAGTTGTTAAGATCTCAGCAGAAGCTAAAATTGGAAAGAAAGTAAAGTAAATGTCTTTCTCAGACAACTCTACAACGCCTTAAAAATCGCATGATATCGGTTTCAACTAATCTTGAAAGGAACGATAGCAATCTTGTGACAACAAACAACAACACAATTGCCACACAACGAAGCACTCATCAAGGCACCCCTTCTTTTAAAATCATCTGAAACACATTAAAATAATTATTAATTTTTAATTCGACTTTATTGCCACCAAGAACAGCAACAAATGTTGGAAGTTGATAATTGAAATGTTTAAATTTTCTATTTTCACTCATTTGTGAAGTTAATAAAAATTTGCTAGCATTAAATTAAGATAATTACAATTTACGACCTAATCAAAAGACATACGCTTGTAAACTGTTTTTCGAAATTCATACAGTGATGGGCGCAAAATGAAGAACGTTTAAGTACAAAATTTGATACTCTAAGAATTTCACATTTTTTTTGTTTTATTTTTGAACTCCTTGCATAAGTGTACACAATTGAGAAAATATAATTAGTCACTAAAAATTAAAATAAAATTTTTTATAAAAAAATGGCTTCCTCATCATCAGAATTGCCGTCACAGCAATGGTACGAGGTGTGTTCAAAAAGTATCGCGAATCGTAACTAACAGTTTTCTTCGATTGCAGGGACGTGGTGCATTATGAGTTCTTGCCACAGGGAAGAACGGTCAATAAGGAATATTACCTGCAAGTTATGCGCAATTTCCGCAATGCAATCCGCCAGAAACGCCCGGATTTGTGGAAGAACAAAAATTGGCTTTTGCAGCACGATAACGCCCCTGCTCACACACATCGTTGCTTGTGCGCCACTTTTTGGCCAAAAACAACACACTAATGATGCCGCAGCCACCGTATTCCCCAGATCTGGCCCCCTGTGACTTTTTCTTGTTCCCTAAACTGAAGAGGCACATGAAAGGACGACGTTGCGCTTCTCTTGACGAGATAAAGACGGCATCGAAGGAGGAGCTGAAGAAGATAAAAAAAATGATTTTTTGAAGTGCTTCGAAGATTGGAAAAACCGTTGGCACAAGTGTATAATTTCTCATGGGGATTACTTTGAAGGGGACAAAATAGATATTCATGAATAAATAAATAATTTTTGAAAAAACACAAAATTCGCGATACTTTTTGAACACACCTCGTATGTGCCACTTGCAACAGGAACCGTCGCCTTCCCCCGGAAACTCGTTTGCATTACTTCAGGGTGGCGTCTACGTCCAGGCCCCGCTTTTTCGGCGTCTGCTGAGAAGAGATGTGATTTTCTTTGCTTTTCCTGCGACGTGCTGAATTTGCACCCAGAAGTTTGGTCCAGTCTAACGTCTAGGTAATTCACAGCTTCTTGTGTACTTAGAATATCCTTAGTCGTTAGCATGTTTATGTTCCTCTCATAGAATGTGTGTGTTCGTCAGCAGGTTATGTGGGTCAAGCCATGTATACGTCCAAATCATGACCTGATTCAGCTTTCTTCAAGCTTTCTCTGTATCTCGGGCTGTGATTACTGGCGCTATGTCGACCGTGAGTTTGAGTTTTCCGTCATAACTAATGCTCCACAGATCTGGGCCTAAAATGGACCCTTGTACTACTCCTGGCGTAGCTTCTATTTCTCGTGATCCTTCTCTAGCCTGGTTCAGAAGTTTTCTATTATATGTTATAGCTCCATACCATAGCATTGAGGTAATCGGAAATTCTTAAATTTTCTTCCAAAGCATAGATCATGTCCGCCCATCTCGCGCTATTGCAGGCGTTTCGAAAGTCTAAAGTCGGACTGATTAAATCAAGATCATATTTTTTACACCACTTTGCTAAAAAATACATCTGTGAAGAGTATTACAGCTGCAGCCTATAGTGCAGAAGAAGCTAATGGCTCTCTGTTTTTGTAATATTTTTTTACTAAGAAAAATAAATTTTTATAAAAAAAACTTAAATAAAAATTTGAAATATTTGGAGTTTTTTATAAGAATTAAAAAAATGGCGAATCCAATTGTATGGCCACCACTGTAAACAACGAATGACCAAGCACTTTCTTTAAGTCACGCAATTCTCCTCCTTGCCACACTTCATTTTGCTAAGTCATACCGAATTGAAAACTTCTTCCGTAAAAAATTCACATAACGGCATTTTTCACAGTTTAGGGTGCGCTTGTGCGTCCCCAGTGTTGCTGCTGTCAGCGTTGCAGCTGAATTTACTGTTACGAGCTATGAAGTACCTTTCGTAATTAGGCTTAATTCACACAAAAGACCCGCAGCTAGCTAAGAACACTGCTATATTGTCTTTATCAACAACAACAATAACAGTAATATGTTTTTAGTACAACAACAATGTGTATGCGAATGTAATATTTTACGAACGTTACTAATTGAACTTAACTAAAGGATATACAAATCATGCAGACAGTCAGAAAAGCCGCTATGAGCTGCATGCTTGTATGTATGTGTCGTGTGTATGTTTGTGCGCTTGCGCATAAATATGAATTAGTCGATCGACATGCGATCAAAGGCAATATAAAAACTATAATCTTTGATGCATTACACCGGATATTGCTGATTTCTGGAAGTTTATAAATAGATAGTTGTAGTTGTAGTCAGTAGTACTTAATAACGGTACATGTATGTGTGAGTGTTGGTGAATATATTACTACAAATTTTCTTGTTTTTATTGGCTATAAATCAGCGATGACTGGTGGTCTGGCATGCCAAATGCTCGTAAATGCCAATGGGTGAAAAAGCGCTCAGATGCATGCGTGTATTTACACACATTAGGGTGGGCCAAAAAAAAAAAGTTTTTTTAATTTAAATTCTTTAATTAAATTTTTGAATTAAAATTTTTTGCCTAATTAAAATTATTTTCAATAAAAAAGTATTAACACCCAATAGGGTGGGTCAATTTTTTTAAATTTAAAATTTTGAATTAATTTTTTTTGCCTAATTAAAATTAATTTCAATAAAAAAGTATTTACACCCATTAGGGTGGGCCAAAAAAATTGTTTTTTTTTTAATTTAAATTTTTTAATTAAATTTTTTTCCTAATTAAAATTATTTTCAAATAAAAAATAAATTTTTTGCATTTACTTTTAATTTAAAAGTTTTGTTTATATTTAATTTAAAGAAATTCCTTAGATACCTTGAAAATATCAGGAAAGATCACTCACAAAAATATAATTACATATACCCAGTGTGGAGCAAAATAAAAGTTTTTTAATTAAACTTTTTTGTTTTTAATTTTTTTTTAATATTCTTTAAGGTATATTTACATTAGGGTGGCCCAATATATATATTTTTTTTAATTTTTAAATTATTATTTTAAATACATTTTTTAAATTAAAATTTAATTTTTTTTGTTAAATTTTTCATTTTAAAATTTAATTAAAAAATTGGCTCACCCTAATTTATATAAATATACTTATAAATGTATATGCTTTAGTGCTTTTTTCGTCATTTTAAACGATTTTTTCACGGTATCTAAAAAATTAAAAAATTTTACCCACCCTAATATACAAATGCATCTTTATTGATCATGCGCTTTTGCTGTGCTTTACTTTGACGGCGGCTAACTTTGTTTAATTAACTCCCACAGGATGTGATCGATCATCGAGGAAATACAATAGAGTTGACTTTTTAAATCTATGGATATACAGACTTCCACAAATACACACATACACAGCAACATACATCCAAACAGTTGTAAAATTATTTCGTGCATGCGAGATGATACCTCTTTTCGTTTACAGACGTTCGTGCATTTGACTTTCTTCATCAATTGCGTTATGATTACAACATCGTACGGTACTATAAGTGAATAACTGTTATTGCGGGTGTAGCGTAGATTTCTTCATGTGTCAGAAGTTCAACGCAACTCCAATTGACATTAACAAATTGAATATGATTGATTTCAAGTAACTAATAGCTAGTTATTACAACATATTGTAGAGAATTTGATTTTTGTTGTTGTTGTTTTTGTTAATACTGAAGTTTTCGGCGATATAGGCTCAAATTACTCAACCAATATCTCGCAGTTATTTAAGAACTTACTAAGTTGCACTTTTGAATTTTTCACACCGGGTATCCACCGTTTCAGCTGGTCCCAAGCCCGAGCTGTAAAATCAAGAAAGATGGATTGACTGATAGTAAGCGTTTCATGGAGTAGGAGGACAAAGCAAAGCCCTTTCACAGGCATATGGTATCATCTTTACCTTGTGTTGTTTCTTGGAAACGGATTTTGGAAACCCCAACCTCGCTTTTAGATGAAGAAAAAGTGCATCAAACACCACGCCACTAGTAAGGGAGCCGAGGCCGAGGACTGGCAAACGCTCCGGACCGCTAGAAGCGCAGCGAGAAACAACGGATAATAACTGCTGAGTCCAGTCTTCTGATGCTGCACTTGGTGTTCAAAACTGACACGGCTTACCTCAAAATGGGAGTCTTCCGGCTAGCCGTTGAAGACTTAGCAGTCATCCTCTCAATTTAGGATGAAGCTCTAAACACAAACCACCTCATCTCTCACAAATGATGGTTGTAATGAAATGTGGTTGTAATATCTATGATTACATCAAAAAGAAGTTGATCTAACATATCTCTTGAACTTATAAGTAATGGGGCTCACTTGTAGTTCTCAACTGCCCAGTTCTGAGATGGACACCGTCAGTTCGCGACAAAAGAAAAACACGAGAAATGTGAATACTTCGGTACAACAAATAGCGAATTGAAACAGGTCACAGAGATCGACGCGTAAATAGCAGCAGGTTTGACTCCCTTTCAGTAAGATAGGCTTCTGAATACGCCAAAATAAACTTATTGATTCCACCGTAGCATTGAGGAATTCATAAAACTGGTGGACAGATGTTTTCCAAGAACCAAGTAGCTTTACAGACTGAGTTACTGTGTTAGTTTTCTTCAAATACGCCAAATTTGTCGCAAGCTTCACAAAATATAGGCATAAGATCATTTAAGATAACCCATTTCTAAACTTTTGTGTCTTAGTGTGACCTTTGACAAAGTACGTCAATCAATCGCTTCGAAAACGACCTCAAGAGTCAGCAAACTAAAGGCAAACTCAGCTTAATTGTATAACCTGTTAAATGAGCTCTGCCTCGAATCTGTCGATAGAGTCATAAGTCCAGCTTATCAGGATCTTTTTATGGTCTCTTACACTATGTTAAATATTGGTGTTTAATTCTGGAAGTATGCCGATGAACAAATGAACAATATAAAGCTATGTAGTGATTTATTACTTATCTCCTCGTTGTATTTGATGAGTTAAACTTAACTTAACTTCCGCGGTATGATCAGCTCAATATGTAAGAACTAGCGCAACTCTTGCAACTTTATAGCCAATTCGAGATACCCAGTGTATCTAGATGCTTCTCCACCCGATCTCCTCAACGGAGTGAAGGTTTTCCTCTTCCTCTGCTTCCCGCGGCGGTTACTGCGCCGAATACTTTTAGGGCTGGTGTCTTTTCGTCCATACGGACGACATGATCTGGCCAAAGTAGCCACTGTCTTTTAATTCGCTGAACTATGTCAATGTTTCCGTATATCTCATACAGCTCATCGTTCCATCGACTGTGGTATTCGTCGTTGCCAACACGCATAGGACCATAAACCTTCCGCAAAATCTTTCCGTCATGAAACTGGTAACGTTCACTCATCGGATGCTGTCATCGTCTATGCTTCTGGACCATATAGCAGTACGGGGATGATGAGTAACTTGTACTTTATTTCTCAAATGTCTTCTCAGTTCGAAGTACCACCTATTGTCGAGAGTTATTCTGCTGGTTACGCGATAGACGAAATAATCTAAATACGTCTTCGTAGTTATGACTGTCAACAGTGAGGTGGGAGTCAATTTGCGATTGTGACTACTTTTTGTTTGATAATTATCAGTCCTTCACCGCCATATTTGAATAGCTTGGCCGGCAATTCATCGGCCCCCTCCGCTTTGTTGTACTTCAGACGGGTAATTGCTATTCGAACTTCTTCATGGTCGGAATATGGAACGTCACTTCCATAAAGGAGGCTGGAGAAGTGTTCCCTCCATAATTTCGGCAGTCACTAGATCACTTCTGAGGGTATTACAATAGTATGCTCTGTTCTTGAAACCTTCTGTTAGTCGCCGCATCTTTTCTTCCGTCTATCACAACATGGTCGATCTGGTTGGTGGCTTTTCGATCCGGATGCAGCCAGGTAACTTATTGAATTTTCCTATGCCGGAATCTAGTACTACCGATAACATTATTTCGGGCTCCGGCGAAGTCGATCAGCCTCAACCCATATAGGGATGTTTCATTAAGGTTGAATTTACCGACCGTTGTGCTAAGATACCTTTTTTGCCCACCCTAGCATTAAAATCGCCAAGCACGAATTTGATATCGTGGCGGGGCAGCTCCAAGGGCTAATGGAAGACATATTATCTCTTCCGTCCAAGCGTGGGTTCATATTAGCATATTTTCTAGGGCGGTGGTGTCAGCCTTTACTCTAACGAGGACATTAATCAGCTGGGCTGCTCAATTAAGGGACTGGCCATTTCAGGTCCACGTTTTTAAATCGTAATCCTTAATGTGCTTACAGTGGTCTCATCAAAAGAGGGGGTCTCTCATCTGTTTTCGTCTTTTCTTTGATAGTGTTTTTACGTGGTGTGGTTTCGCATTCTCGCCTTCAAAGGAATGTTTTTGGCTACCCAAACAATATTTGGTCTAAGACCGGAAGTCGTGAACTTCTTGAGCCATATGGGGGTCAAAAACTTTCCTCACTTGCATGAACTCATAACACCATCTTCAAATAACTACCCTGCTTGAAAAATGGGTATATTTTGATGGGATTCAGCAGAGATTTCAGACAGAAACTCGGTCTATGCGTGTTTTTGCTTAACTTGTGAGACAGTTGTTGCCTTAAATTTTATTTTTAAATTTTTTATTATCGAGCTTATTTTTGTATCTAGCTTTATTTAAATGACTCCATGCAGTTTTTTGTGCAATGTTTTACAGAAACGAATTAGTGCGTTATATTAGGCGGAAATAGATAATTTCCATTATTTAATGACACTTCGACCATTTGGCCTTTCAGAGCATACTGCATCTAAGATCCAAATTACCGAAACTCATCAACGAAGCAAAAACAAAAAAAATATATATATACCGACGTATATCATGGAACAAGCTTGATTGAACAAATATTTTGGTAACATTATTAAAATTATAAAAATTTTCTATAAAAAATTTCTTCAACCAAAAATTTTATAATTTACACAGGAAAATGGAAACAGTCTACTATTTTTTCAATTCTGTCAAATAAGCAGAAAGCGCTGTACTAACGTCGTAAATAACACGTTTCTTAACCAATTCCATTTGCCATAAATAATTTGCGTTCACTTTTTACCCAACTCAAATGTGTATAGTTTCCATGCTGGGCGTGTACCACATGCATACAATGTATGTGTGTTATCTATGAGTTTGTGTGTGTGTGCTATTCATAAATGATAAGAAACAGTTAGTGTAAATGTAGTCATAACTATCTAATATGCATAAGTAGAACGCCCGCCAGACCAATCCATTTGTGATAATCCTTTCGAAAACGTGACTGAATTAGAGTGGCATGTATTTACAGTTACATGTGCATGAGTGTGTGTGTTTGCTAGGTGAGTAGTGGAAAAAAATACTAAAGGATTTTGCCAGCAACTCCACCCACTTCTAATCAATCGTCGCGCCACTTAAGCTTTCGCTACAATTGAGTGTCGTCCAAGTGCTAGATATGGATATGGACACGTACAATAACGGTTTGCTAGCATTTTTTATCGCATAGCTTACAAGTCAACTTGTCAAAAACATTGAAATTCATATAGTATTTGCACATGTATTGGTAGTGGTGAGCGATATGCATAGTAAATGGCTTTATTGATGAAATTGCAATGTGGTTGACGTTTTAGAGGTGTTTTGACACACACATACATATATCGAAACATGTATACACCCATACACATCTTTATATCACATACACATATACATATACATGATTGTATGACACACACACGTATAATTTCATACACCTTCACATGCTTATTATAGATAAACGAAGAAAACACAATTTCGTTGAAACCACTTAAGTTGAAGACACACACATACATACGCAAATATACATATATTCCGTTAGACATCCACACACACAGCAACCGCTTAGAAAATGGCACACCGTCAAAGTCATTGCAATATTTTCAAGTAAAACCGAACAAATGATAGACGTGGGAATTACACGCGCATACAACAACAACAAAACAATAAAAAAATTTAACTTCGGCTGCACAGATGCATATTATACCCTTCACGATTGCCTTTTTATAGCATTAAAGTGTCTTAAAAGAGGTTTACTTTGATTTTGATTGATAAGTTTGTATGGTAGCTATATGCTATAGTGGTCCGATCTGAACAATTTCTTCATGGATTATAGAGTTGCCTTAGATAATAAGTCATACTGAATTTCATGAAGATATCTTGTGAAATAAAAAGGTTTTCCATACAAGGACTTGGTTTTTATTGATCAGTTTGTATGGCAGCTATATGCTATAGTTATCCAATCAACAACATTTTTTCGAAAAAAGTACCGTTGTCTCGGAAAATAATATATACTAAATTTTGTGAAGATATCTTGTCAAATGAAAATGTTTTCCATACAAGACTTATATTTTGAGCGTTCAGTTTGTATGACAGCTATATGTTATAATAGCCCGATCTGAACAGTTTCTGCGCAGATTATAGAGTTGCCTTGGGTAATAATCCATACCAATTTTTATGAAAAGTTTTTGTCAAATAAAAAAGTTTTTCATACAAAAACTTTCTTTGGATCAGTCAATTTGTATGGCAGCTATATGCTATAGTCATCCGATCAGAGCTATTTCTTCAGAGAAAGTACCGATGTCTTAGGCAATAATACATTCCAAATTTCACGAAGATATCTTGTGAAATAAAAAAATTTTTCATACAAATCTTCTCTTGGATCGGTAAATTTTTATGACAGCTATATGTTATAGCAGTCCGATCTGAACAATTTCTTTGGAACTTCTAGCGTTCTTTAAACCCATAATTTGTGCTGAATTTCAGGAAGATATCTTTTAAAATAAAAAAGTTTTCCATACAAGACCTTAATTTTGATCGTTCGGTTTATATGGCAGCTATATGCTATAGTAGTGCTATAGTGGCAGCTCCGATGAATGAATAGCTGCTTGAGGTGAAAAGTACGTGTGCAAAATTTCAGCGTGTTAACTCAAAAGCTGAGGGACTAATTCGCATATATTTCTAAATCGACTCAGCTCAGCTCGTCAGGTATCTCCGTTGTTTCCTTTAGGGTCTTACAAACTCGTGCCAAACTTAATACACCCCGTTAAGGGTGTAAGAATAAAGCATATGTATGTATTTGTATCTACAATACTTTTATTGTAAAATTTGCTAGCTACATTTGTATGTGTATGAGTGTGTGTGTTTGTGCTTGTGACAATCAAATGGTGGACAAACCCTTTTCTTTCATACATCCATTTATTTATGACATTGTAATGCTACTGTTTGGTTATTTCAATTTTCCATTTGTATTTTTGATATGTGATATCTGCTTACCGTACTTTTATAACCGTAAACGTTTGTCAACCGGACACTTAAGGGAATTTCGCATAACTCAACCGCACTCAGGTTAGAACACACCACTACGTACATACTTATACAGACTCATTCATATACACAGAGTCAAACATATACACAGATATTCATACATACATATGTACATACGCAAATACATATAAATTCGCAGATACCATTATTTTCCATTCAAATATCAATTTTTACGTTTGCGAAATGTCATAATACGATAAGCGTAATTGGAAAGTTGAAAAGCAATATTTTTGATTAAAATTGAATATGTCATAAGTGTGCTTTATGAACATAAAAATATGTATATTTATTTATGCATGTGTAGCCCTTTGTCTACGTGTGATTTGGTGGTACTTGAATTGGTGGTAAGAAAGCTTAGTGGCAGGACCGCAATAAAAATCCCAAAAGGTCCCAGAATCTGACAAGAAAAAACTTGAATAAAAATATACAGTTAATTGGATTATTTGATGGACTTTCTTCATAAACGAAGAATGCAATTTAATTTGATCTAATATGTTCTGATCTAGCTCTTCTCATCTAAGACAATACTTTCTGATTTCATTTATGTATCTCGCTAAAGTTTCTATGAAACATGCAAAAGGACGCCTTGAGAAAATAAAATTTTCGTTAAAAAAAACTAGGTCTCTCGGACTCTCGGACTCTCGGTGAAAAAATGGGAAAAATGCTACTGATACTCAAAAACTATTTGAAAATTAGTTTGCTAAATTCCAAACGAATCATATATGCACGGAAAGCGACAGAAAAAGTGGACGTCCATTCATACGACAGTTCAATTTATTGGCTGGAACGTATGACCTTATTACTTCTGCCACCATACTTTCCATGAACCCGTCAAATTGGCTGGAGGGGCTATACATTTGTGGCTTGTTCTGGGAACTTTGCCATCTACCACGGCATCAAACGATTTTCTGTATTAAAATTCTATGAAAACCGACTCGAAATAGTTGAATTGCATTACCGTAACATCCTGGGTCTGAACACTCCGACGCTTTCTTTCTCAGGCTTCAATGGAATAATTTCCGAAAAAAATTGTCGTTGCTTATTTTGAAAGAAAAGAGCTATCATATTACAAAAATGGTAGGGTAAAGTTGGGAAATCTCCTTTTACGAGTAGAAGTACTATTTTCAATAGCCTTTTTTTGACAAATCACGCGTGAGTCGTGCCAAGCTGTCATATTATCTTCGTTCAATATAGTTTAGCATTTCATCATGGAAGGGCTTGATCCCTTGAACAACGTTTACAAATCGCTCAACTGTATTACGAAAATTCATATTCTGTAAAGAATGTGTTTCGCGCGCTTCGCTCAACTAATGATTAAGATAATCGGCCTATTGAGCTTACTATTGCCAAGACCATCACCATTTTGAGACCCAGCATTCATTATTGGATAATACCGATTCGACAGAATAGACCACGTCCAGCACGCAATGAAGAAAATATAGCTAGCTGAGGGTGTACACGAAACCCGTGGGGAGTCGATTCAGCGCTGTTCACAGGAACTCGATTCGACGTATGGAATAACTTGACGCATTTTACATTGAGATCTTAAATTGAAAGCGCACAAAATAAAGCAAAGTGCAAGAACTGAAGCTGCTCGACCTTTTCAAATGACATTGCTTCGATCTATGGGCTTTTGAAAAGTATCAAAAAGATCCGACGTTTTCTAGCTAAATTTTCTTCAGAGATCAGTCCCATTTCTGTCAGAAGAGCAACTTAAAGAGATTCCAGAGCTGTCTGGAAAAAACGACGTTTTGGTGTGGTTTGTGTGTGGTATAATTATCGGTCCATATTTCTTCAAAAATTTTGCCAGTGAGAACGTGGTGATTTGTATCGCGACTATTTGACGTCTGAAATTGAAGCTCGTAATTTCGGCCGCATTTGGTTTCAACAAGACTGCACCACTTCCCACATTTCGCATGAATCCATGAATTTATTGAAAGAACACTTCGGTGAGCAGAATATATCACGTTTTGGAACGGTCGATTGGCCACCAAGATCGTGTGATATTGCACCGTTAAACCTTTGCTGTGGAGATACATATGTAAGGTCTGAAGACTATGCGGACAATACCACTTCGATCCACACCTTGGAGAAAAACATCACTCGTGTCATATGCCAGTTACCAGTCGAATTGCTCGAACGGACGGACGATCTGAGACGTAAGCGTGGCCAACATTTGAAACAGATAATCTTCAAAAAATAAATGCCAAAGAATGTTCTCTTCGAAGGTAATAAGCATATCTCATTAAATTTAAAATTTCTGTGTTTTTTATTTAAAAATAGGGGACCTCGATATAAGTCCCTGTTACAACAGCAACACCTCAAAAAACCCTGTCCGCAATCCAGTTTGCGTCCCCGTCGGCTGCTTTTAATCGTCTTAGAATAGCTGATTAAGTGACTCGCAAAGATTCGTCAAGATCATCTTGTAATTGGCAACATTTGCTGTATAGTGCCGAGGCATCTGATGAGTCGACGTTACGAGTTTTCGAGAGAAAGGTTCTCTGGAAGATTTATGATCCTTTTCGCTTTGGCAACGGTGAATACCGCAGTCGTTGGAACGATGAGCTGCACGAGATATACGATGATATTGATATAGTTCAGCGAATTAAAAGGCAGCGGCTCCACTGGCTAGGTTAAGTCGCCCGAATGGATGAAAACACTCCAGCTCTGAAAGTAATCGACGCAATACCCAACGGGGGAAGAAAAGGAAGAGGAAGACCTTCACTCTATTGGAAATACGAGGTAGAGAAGGACCTGGTTACACTTGGATTCTTTAATTATCATCAAACATCGAAAAGGAAGAACGACGATGTTGTAAACTCTGCTATAACCGGGTAAGCGGTGTCCACGCCAACAAAAAGAAGAAGAAGAATGAAAAAGAATTCTCCGTAAGAATAATATATGAGTGAAAATATTATGAATGACATATATATATGTACATATAAAGAGTAGCTTTCCAAAACATGTTCGTAATATTGGATCCATGGCATAGTAATTAAGTTCTGCCATCTCTTGGAAAACTCCAAGTTATCTCACTCAAAAGTTTGTAAGTACTTCGTTATAAAAATCCGAAAAATTCCAATCAATCTCAACCACTTTAATGTCAACGCTGGAGTCATGCCTAAAAACCTGAATCTTTTGCAGAAACTTTGTCGAGTAGAGACTAAAAAAAGTCGCTTGACAATGACGAGGTCTGGATTTATAAATACGACGTCGAAACTGTCCAACTATCCAGCGAATGGCGCTCTAAGACGAGCCGAAGACGAAAAAAACAAAATTCACTGAACACACTGAAGACCGTCCGAGTCAAGGTTTAAAAATAGTGGATGAAAATTTAGATTAAGCTTTGACATGTTAGTCTTGGTTTAAGGAGGATCTATTTTGAAGATTTTTATTAAAAGTTTGGAAGTCGCTAGCAAAGTTACGAACATAAGAAGTACCAAGGATGCCGTGATTACTGACAAAGTTATCAAAGTCGCAAAAATCCTAATTTTCAACTATATAAAATGAGATGAAGAAATAAAATTATCACACGCACAATACGCATTCATTTGAGTTCCTCGATAATTGCTTTTTTATTGCGCGCACTAAATGCAAAAACAATGTATACACATTATCTAACCGATGACCCCGCACAACAATTAATGACCATCAACGCCCAACATCCCACCATCAACAGCGCTCGTCGTCGCCGTCCGTTGTCAACTTGCCACACACAGTTAATTGCGCTCGGCGGATCACAGTTAACGGCTTTCAACAGACAAGATAAAACAATCAATTCCAATTCCAACAACGATGCCCACACCCAATCTCTTTCCGTATGCCGAATCCGCAGCCGAACCAAATGCAATTGAATTAAATTGCTACTTTTTGTTGTGCTTTTAATGTTGCATAAACGTTGATTTTGTCATTTTCCTACTTGTCCACCGAACATTTGGTTGTTGTTATTGTAAGTAAAAGAAGCTGTGTTGTTGCAAAGCACCTGCTGACAATTTCAAGTGGTCGTCTCATCCGCCTGCGTCTGGTTCGAGGGGGTGAAGTGTTTGGCTGGCGTTGCAAGTGGAGTGTTTTTGCACACGGCCACTTGAAACCGGTGCAAACAGCAGGCTAATAAATAACAAAAAGGGCATAATTTTATAAAAACAACAACAACGGTTACAATGTTGCGCTCTATGCGATGCGGAATCTCATCATTACGAAAATTAAATTCAACCCCGAGGGAGGGATGTTAGTGCGGACGGTGGTGGCGAGTGGTGTTGAGTTGGGGAAGCTGATGGTTTTATCGAGAGTAATCGGGTTTGTTAGTTATTTGATGAGTGTATTCTGAAAACTTTCAAAGATTTCAAAAATTTACATCCATATATACATACATACATACATACATACATATATGGAAAATCTTAACTGGTTCATAAGTGATACTATTCTTTGAGAATCTGTACCAGCAGATCAAGCTATAGCTCCGTACGACTTCCTTTTGTCTTCGAACCTGAAAAAGTCACTTGTCTAGCAAAAATTTGAGTCCAATGTGGAGGTTAGGGCCGCTCGGAGGCTCTGAATGTTCTAAAATTCTCCTTTAAACGTATTTTTGTGACGTATTAAAGAAGTTGGATACTCGGCGAGTCAAGTATATCGTTTTCAATATAGGTTATGTTAAGAAATTACTAGCAAGTTTTGCAAAAATTCCGTTTTTTTTCTTTTGTAGGGTTAATATTTATGGGAGTATTCATTCAGTTCGAGGTTTTATTATAACAGTAGTCTATTAGATATCTCAGAATGTCTTTATTCTTACTTATTGAGGTAGGAAAATATAATTTCCTTTAGCACATTAGTCATCATTGAGCGAAATATCTTGGATCCGACGCTCAATATTCACGACATCGCACTTTCTACACTGCATCTTTCTTACCTGCGTATCTTCTTAGCAAAACTGGTTAATCGATGAGAAATGCCGAGTTTGTGTTCGCCTCTTGTTCAGGTTTTCATTCATAAAAACTCCATTATGGTCCAATGGTTTTTGGAGCATCAATCAATTTCTATTGGAGCTTTATTCAGAAATTTTCCATTAAAAGCACCATTTCTGACTCTTTACCATTTCTGACTCTTTAAATTCCTAGTTATCAGTGCGATTTAGAAAAAGTTCCTAAGATCCTAAAGATCGCCCAATCGATCCGGATAAACAAATTTATTTTATTTTTCTCATATTTCAAATGGGTTCATTTTGAGCCAAGTATTCCACACACTTGTTATAAGCATCGACTTGGATGGTCTTCACTATCAGAGAATGACCTATAGTAGCCTCATGGCTCGTTCCCCAAGTCAAATCTTTCAGCTTCGTAAATAGAAAACAGTCACAGGGAGCCAAGTATGATGAATACGGTAGCTGAGCGATGACTTTTGTTTACTGTTTAGGCAAAAAGCCAATCACTCTCACGCCGGAATATGACGGCGCATTATCGTTGCGAAAAATACATGAATTTTATGCCCACAAATCCGGTAGTTTACGACCGCTCGGATCACGTAGACACCTCAAATCGAACTAGTGGTAGTCCTCATTAACCTATGAAATGAATTCATCCTTAACCACACCACGATAATCAAAGAATGCTCATCCTGTTTTTTGATAGACTTTTACATTTTTTTTTATTTCGGCTCACTTTTGGAGCGCCATTGGCTAACCTATTGAACTATTCCGATTAATAATGGAATTCAATTTAATTTGATCCGTTATAAACCAATAGAGTCTCAACTAGTCTAAATTAACCCAAACTAGTCTAATTTAATGTAACAAAATCTAATATTTTATGAATCCTGCTTTTCTTTGTGTCAGTAGTATCGCTGCGGAACCCACGAAGCATATGAAATAAGCATTTGAAGAGACGAACGAACGAACCACGAACACACTCAGTTCCTTCTCAGTTCTTCTGCTTTGAACTGGATACGATATTCATCAGTAGCTATAAAATATAAAAAAAGGACTACGATCCTAGTTTCTTAGCTTCTGAATTCGGAGTTTTACCAGATACAATTTAATGCGATGTAATATAACACAATCTAAACTTAACTAGTCTTAACTGATCAATATTACTCTAACTCTACGAAATCTATTCGAACCTATTTTGGCCTAGATCAACTAATCTAATGTAATGTAATCGGAACTAATGACTTAATTTATTTTAGTCTCAGATCTCGCTACAGAACCCAAGAAACATACAAAAGCACTTTTTAAAGAGACAAAGTCATCGTTTTATGAGAGAAGAAGATGTTGTCAAAAACAATGGCAGTCAGAATTTTGCTTTGGTATAACGAAAGCATAAGATATTCTGGACATCAAGTCGGAATATAACTATAAAATATTAAAAAAAAGTACACTGATGTCAGTTTTTTGAGACTTTTTTTCGATTACGATTTGGAACAATTATAATACCATCTGATTTAATTTATCTTAGAGTCAGGGCTCACTGCAGCTCCACCGAGACATGGGAAAGAACCACTTGAAGATACAAAAGCTAAACAAAGAGGATGTCAGAAACATTGACACCTACTTGTCATATCTTCAATTTTCTTCAAACTAATTAAGAAATATATTCCGTATACCTGGTCAAATAACAAAAATTAAATATTAAGTAAGACTTCGATCCTACTTTCCTAACTTTTTAGTCGATAATCTTCCGAGTTTCACCAAATCTTAAGCCTAGTTGGACCATGGCAAAAGTTTGAGACTGGTTTTTGGTTTCATACGGCTAAAAGCTCACTTTGTGAAGTTCGAGCCCTTTTCGAAATATTTCGAACACCGCCGTCCAAAAATGTCTAATATAATTGGTTGATTAAGGGAGCTCAAGTCTTAATCTGAAGTCTGAATTTATATTTTTTGACATATTTCAGTCCAAGAATCTATTTTTGCCAAACTTTTTTAAGATTCTTGGGGACTGAAGCAACTTAAGATCTCTCGGAAATATCTTAAACCAACTATTTTACCTAATATCATCAGAAACAGAGCTTTACAAACAATAAGAACTGATACCTTTGACTATATGTAATTTTAGCGACCCACGGTTACATCCAGCCAGCTCGAAATCTCAATTCTTCAACACTAACGCGGCGAAGACAAATATTGTGAACCGCAATAATAATTTCCGTTGGCACAGCAGGCCGTCACACCACCCCCTGCAAAAACATGACCTTCCTCTTGTCTATTTACACCACCACATGCCTGCCCTTCAAACGCAACACAATCACGCCACACACAATCACACTCACTTCGCGCCTCTCAAATGCGACGCGGCTGTAAAAAGGCAATCGACTAATCAATGAACGCGCCCAGCACGTTAACGGCGCAACAGCCAATGCGCCCAATATGCATCAATTCAAGCCAATACAAAGCCATGGCCACACAAATTGCTTGGCAAAATGTCTCAATTGCAATGGTGGGCAGCCACACAGCAACAGCAACAGGAGCGACAGCAACAGGAGCGACAGCAACCAAAACAGCAGTTCACCACCACGACCGGCGGCCTTTACGCGCTCATCTCGATAGCTCGGCGCCGTGCACCAGCACAATCCGCACGGCAGCATCAAGTGCAATCATCGTCAGTGTGTTTTGCCACCCTTGTCGGTGTGGCGCTGCCGAGCCCAGACAAACGTGCGTTGAAGCTCGTGCGTATTGAGCGCAGCCGCTACATTCCCACTGGAGTAATTTGGTACGAATATGCATGCGGCCGCGGCGACAATTGAAATTCACGCACAATCCTCGTTTCTCAATCCTCAGTTCACAATCCTCATTGCCTTTCGCTTCGTCATTGCGCTCACCCCTCGACGGCTGGCAATCGTTCGCCTTCATTCGCCTTCATTCGCCTTCATTCAAATCGCATTCGCCTGCCGTCGGACGTCAGAAACTCGAGCTACAAGCGCAGCACATTAAACGCTTTGGTGTCATAAGTCGTAAATGACGGACCGGGCGGTAAACTCCGGTTGATTCTGTGCAACCTTCGGCAATTACCGTGTATTTGCTCTTCCTATTCCCGCTTTATTGTTATTGTTATTATGAGTATTTTGTCGAGTATTGTTATTGTCCGCTATTGTTGTACTTTTTGCGGTGTTTGTTGTTGCACTTCATGGGTATGGCTTTGTTGCTTCTCAGCATTTGCCGCATAAGCAAGACAAAAAAGGGTTTACTTTGCACCACAAAGCAGTTTTCGAAATGAAAATATTTACCATTTATTATGAATTTTTGGATAAAGGAAAAATATTAAATCCGTTTCCCACAATTGTCGGGATAAGGTGGTGGAGCATTATTATATTACATGGGAAAGTGAAGTGTTTTTGTAAACTACAGACACACCCTCCCTGAAGATAAAGATTTTATGACTTGATTTAAGTGAGGAAGCCAATGGATGAGCTAATCTTTGAGATGACTTTCATATTCTCTGCCGTTCGTCAAGTATGTGAGGATACTTTGATGGCGTTTTCTTGCAGCTGAGTCAGAGATGATTAGCTTCTGAGGATAGTGGTTCTGCGTATTTAATTTAAAGCAGTGAGGGGATCTCAAATCCTTGGTTTCTTAAGACGGTTCTAATATACCAGTATTCGAAAGGAAGCCTAGATAATTTACTGGTCGTTCTGCAGTTGAGTGATTCTATATTACTTTATAGAAATGAAATCATTCTCAGCATTTATAATTGTGTTAACTCAGTTTTTGTCCCTTGGAACTCTGAAGGCGTAGTCTGCCTCTTACATCAAGATGTTAAAAATGCATTATAACTTTGTTGAATTCTTGAAGATATGTGATAGTCGGAATGATTCCGATCCTAAACGAATTCTTCTTAAAACCTTCGGAACAAATCGAACAAAAAGGACTGTAATATTGACATTTTAGTCATAAAATGTTTCAGTGTTTTGCAGTGGATGTAGATGAATTGCCAGTTTTAAGCTTTGATTAACAGTTTCAACTCGATATTTACCTTCCTTTTGGGTACTACAACCGTGGGTCGGTCTGGGCTGAGAACACAAACTTCGCCAATTGCCTCTAACCTTTGCGAGTTAACGCCAATCGTACATTCCATGTGCAGACTGGTCCCTATGCATATGGTCGGTGCGTGGATGCCCTTACTTCAATTGTTCATCTATGGGTCTCAAATCAAAGGAGATTTTTTCTGGAGCATCGCCTTCCAAATTTACACGTAACTACATCCACGTCGTTGTACAGCTTATACAGTTCGTAATTCCATATTCGTGTGGAGAACTGTTCTGTAGAAAACTCCAAATGCTTTCACATCTCTGTTCGTCATCGTCCATGTATCTGCTCTATGTAATAGGACGGGAATGAAAAGAGACATCTGCAACGTAATTTTTGTGATCTGCTGTCTAATTGCCAACACCTGCTGACACGAGGAATCTTTTTGTATGACGTCCAGGTAATTTGACGAGGGCGAGTCAACTTAAGTGAAAAACCTCTTTCGTTTCTTTTTCTAGACTGGAAAATGCTACTCTGATGGCTGTGTTGTTAAAGCCAACGATGTCTAGTCAACTTCGTGCCATATGCGTCCCCACTAATGTTGTACTTTTAGAATAGACAGTGCCACTGCGATTCAGATTAACTGCGCATAATACTTTTGAAGCATTATAATGAAGAAGGTACGCGAGAGGCAATCATCCGGTCTTAAATCTCGTCTGGTATCGGACGGCTCGGAGAGGTCAACGCGATATTAATTGACTTATGATTGAACAATGAATGAAACATTAATTAGTTTTACGGATTCAAAGAACACATTTATGTATTTATCGAGGACAAAGTGGCCTTGGTCAGGATATAATTCATGAATAATAGTCAGGATATAATTCTTGAATCAGGTTACGAAGTTTTCCCTTCAATCTTTTAATTTATGATTGAAATGGGATTCATGTTGTTCTGAAAGCCACTAAAGTTTCCTGGATGTTGAGTTAGCTGAAAACTACGTTTGGGTTCGACATTTTGATATGGAAATGTGTCCCATAAAGAACTGCTGAGTAATCGATATTAGATATAAGAGAGATTGGTAGGGACAGCAAACGACCCCAAATTGAGGAAGACCCAAATCAGTCTCTCACACGTCTTTCTCAAGCATTGGGCATCTCTGTGACTTCGTTGTGGAGAATTTTGCGAAAAGATCTTGGCCTCTTTTGCATTGCATCTTTTGCATGAACTGAATTGTTCGTGAATTGGACTGCGCGACAACTTGAAAATGATCCAGATTTTAATCGAAAAATCATCTTCAGCGATGAGACTCATTTCCAGCTGAATGGCTTCGTTAATAAGCAAAATATTCTTTACTGGGCAGGCAGCAATTCACACGTATTCCATGAGTCACCATTGCATCCCAAATAAAAATTCGGTTTGGTGCGGTGTATGGGTTTGGTTCATTTGACCGTACTTCTTCCGTGATGATCAAGACCGGCACGTTACTGTGAATGGGAATCGCTACCGCTCGCATTGGAAAATATGGACTGGCGCCTACCACATAGCCACACAGCGAATGTCACAATCGATTTATTGAAAGCCAAGTTTGGTGAATGTGTTATCTCACGAAATGGCCCAGTCAATTGGCCGCATCGGTCGTGCGTTTTGACTCTGTTAGACTATTTCATGTGGGGCTACATCAAGTCTATGGTCTATGCCAACAAGTCAGCGACGATTGATGAATTTCGTACGAATATCGAAATTGAAATTGCAGCAGTATCGACGGATTTCTGTTTGAAATCCATTGAAAATTGGGTTCAGCGTCTGGCAAGTGTGCCCGTGGTGGCCATGCAAAAGAAATGGAGTTCTATACATAATGGCATCGAATGTACTTTCACAGGAATAGGCATTATAAAAGGACTCCGATCCTAGTGTTTCCGCTTTTTTCGATTATCTTCGGAATATTACCGGATTCAATTTAATTTAGATAATTGGTGCTTTGGTCTAACGAAAGAATGCCTACCAGGTCCAACGTTAACAAATATATATTTATAAAAGTATTACGATCCCAGTTTCTTAGCTGTCTCACCAGATCTTAAGCCAACTATTGATATGGGGATAGAAAGTCTGCATTGAAGGATGACTAGACGTCTTGAGATAACTGTTTTAACCGATAATCTTCGGAGTTTTACGAGTGTTTTAACCAATTATCTGCGGAGCTTTACCAGATCTTAAGTCAAAAGATAGAAAATATGCCATAATAACGACTAGACGCCCAGTGTCTACCACTAAATAGAGGTAATCTCAACAGTAAATTTGAATCTTTGGTTTCATAACTTACTGGTTTTCCCCTCACGTACGAGACACATATCATTTGAAAATGAAAACTTTTGAATAAAATTCGCGCTCAATTTACAAATCAGTCATAATTGGATTGACTGTTTACTGCGGCATAACCAAATGTGCTTTCCATACGCATATGTAAGTGGTTCTTGCCTTAAGCCGCTCGAATTAAGCTCATTGTGCTACATGTTTCATATTTCCACAGCCACGCCGAACCCAACACCAATCACTCACCGTTAATAAAAATCAAAATGTAGTAAAAATTATTACCTACAAAAACTGAACTGATTGTTACAGTCCACAAATGTGATTTATCTCAATGCAGCGCGACACACCGACAAACACGAACAACCCCGTCCAAATTGAAGCTGGAGCTCCTGCCCCTGCAATCAGCCTTTAAGTGCTATGAATTTGTATCGCATTGTTGCTGTAGTAAATGAATATAACGAAGTGGCGGCAGATTTTCGCTTGAAAGCCGAGACGTGCATTGTAATTCAATGCCGCTCAAAGCGACTTCGCCCAGTCACAACTTACAAAGACCGCCTCGGAGGCAAAGACTGCGGCTGTGGCTGCTGCTGGTGTAGCGGCGCAGAGGTCACATTTGTTTGGCGTTTTAGGTGAATTGTATGTGACGCGAAATAGGCGAGTGGACTCGCCACAACACCGCTCAACTCGGCTGCACTCGAGAGTCTTAACTACTTTGGCTTAAGTATTCCCCAAGGATGGAAATAATTTCCTACCCTCAGACATCAATGAATATTATTGTATATTAGGCAGCTAATAAACAGGTTCACAACCAGCGACAAAGACTCATTTCGTATTTCGGTTGTGTGGTGGAAAAATCGCAGTAAGTTGAGGGCGGCGGAAGCGAAACTGGCGGTCGTGCAGCATTCGTTTGGTCAATGTACTAGCTGGTTGGTTGCTAATTTATGATATTTACGTGATTTACGACAATAAATTAGTGAGAGACGCCAAGGTACATTCGAACCGAGGAAGTTGAAGACATACTCCACCAACTTTTTTCCAGAAGTCATAAGATATTTAACAAGCTAATTGAATTGGGAAAAGTGAAAGTGATCAAGAGAATTTAGTTCATTAACAAAAGTATCATAGGAAGAGAAGGCGGAGATATAAATTAATTTCTTTGCAAGACATAGTCGGATGACAGCATGACCCATGATTGGAACCTAAGTGTGCTCTGTCCACAACACTGAGAACGCCACAATCTGAGCCAATTACCTCTTGGAAAACTCGTGACAGGAAGATCGATACTCACCAACTTTTTGTCGATATTAAAGCCGCACGATCGGTGGCAGGAAAGGGAACAGCCTGTATGCTGCTATGTTTAAACTTGCCATCTTCCCAAAACTAATATGGCTAAGAAAACTGACATCAGTATCGGGAAAGGCCTCTCCGTGTCCGTTCGATACCAAACGAGATTTCAGACTAATCGACTCCCTCTCGTGCGACTTCTTCAATATACTGTTGGAGAAAATTATTCGAGCAGGTACAATCTTCTAAAGAATGTACAGTTGCTGGCGTATGCCGATGATATTGATATCATTGGCCTCAACACCCGCGCCATTAGTTCTGCTCTCTCCAGACTGGATAAGGAACCGAAGCAAATGTGTCTAGTAGTGAATGAGGGCAAGACGAAATATCTTTTGTCATCATACAAGCAGTCGTCGCACTCGCGACTTGGATCCCACGTCACTGTTGAGAGTCATAACTTCAAAGTCGTGCATAGTTTCATCTTGGCCTTAAAATGCAACGCAGAATCACTCTTGCCAACAGATGCTACTTTGGACTGAGTAGGCAATTGAGAAGTTAAGTCTTCTCTCGACGAACAAAAGCCAAACTCTCAACTCAAGTCTCTCATTATTCTCTTATTGCTATTTGACGTGAAGGCATGGACGATGACATCTGACGAGTTGGCCTTAAAAGTCTTCGAGAGAAAATCTATGGTCCTTTGCGCAGAGACTGCACTCCATAAAGAATACGCTCTTGGAGCATTCCTGGATATTTCTGGAGTGTTCAACAACGTCTCAACAAAATCTTTTCTGAACAGTGTCCAGTCAATAGGTGTTGATCCTGCTATAAAATGCTGGATCAGAAGCCTTTTGATCTCTAGACGGATGAAAGTAGAATAAAACGATGCTAAAATGATCAAAGAAGTCTGTAGAGGTACTCCGCTAGATGGAATGCTATTTTCGCTTCTATGGAGAATAAGCTGCAAAGTAACTTGGAAGGCAAGGCCAGTAAGATAGTGGTATATGCGGACATCATTGCCATCTTAATAATGTGTAAGTGTCTACAGACCATTAGCAGTATTACGACCACCACTCTCAATACAGTCCAGGATTGGGGATAGCAAGCGGATCTGGGGTTGAAGCCGGAGAAACGGATCTGTTTGTCTTCACTAGATAGCAATAAAATTTCTCTATGCAAGTTCTTTTCGATAAGTGAGGCACAACTCTCTCTCAAAGACTGCACTAGGTAACTTGGGGCAGTCTTGGACAGCGATGCTTATATATGGGGCTCTCTCCAGGCATCTCTCTCGCGTCAAGCGCAAACGATAACTACTCCTCTTGGATTTAGCAACTGAACTCCATCTGGTATCGCAAAGGACCAAGCTGGTGTCTGCTTGGCTTATTGACCTACCAGATTAACCTAAAATAATCTAATCTATTTAAACTTGAGTTTCTCATAAAATCGAGTTTATAGATCACTTATTTGTCTTCACTGTTGAATATTTTTGACTCATTGCAAATGTTTTGGTCGCACAATATGTTTTGTACTATTTTGTCTGTTATAAAAGTTGCTTAAACTCGTGTTTATCATAAACTCGAGTTTATTGACTATTTTGTTGTTTAAGGTTATATTATTATCGCAAATAAGAAAAGTAACCTATGTTGAACTCGAAGTTGCCTAAACTCGTATTTATAGCAAACTCCAGTTTATTGACTATTTTGGTGTTTAATTTTAAGTTAGTATTTTATCATTGAAAACAAGAAAGATAGCCTATTTTGAACTCGAAGTTGCGTATACTCGTGTTTATCATAAACTCGTGTTATAGAAACTATGGAAAAAAAGTTTTGGTCGCACAATGGGTTATTTATGCTTCTCACCTAACTATTTTGTCTGTTATAAAAATTTCTAAACTCGTGTTTACCATAAACTCGCTTGGTATTTAAGGTTAAGTTAGAATATGATTCTCGTAAATAAGAAAAAAACCTATGTTAAACTCGAAATTGCTTAAACTCATGTTAATCATAAACTCGTGTTTATAGACTATTTTAGTGTTTAAGGTTAAGTTAGTATATTGTCATCGTAAATAAGAAAAACCCTCTGTTATACACAAAGTGTCATAAACTCGTGTTTAAAAACGTCTATGTTAAACTCGAAGTTGCCTAAACTCATGTTAATCATAAACTCGAGTTTATAAACCATTTTGGTGTTTAAGGTTAAGTTAGTATATTATTATTGTGAATAAGAAAAAAATCGAGTTGATTAAACTCGTGTTTATCATAAACAATGTTTATCATAAACTCGAGTTTGTTTCGCAATGTCACAAAAATGTTAATTTAACTATAGAAACTTCCTATAATTTAATTTGTTTAAGATTATCAACCATTTGCTCATTCCCATTCATCATAAGAACTCATTTTAATTATTTAATATATTTTACAACGCTATTTTCACACACCCTAACTAACTGCCGTCGTAAATACTTGCTACCCACATACACCCATACTGAAATTACCGTTCAACGCGCTTATAACGTTAGGTATCCATTACAAAATACCGCCCAAATGTCATTCAATTAACTCCACCAAAATAAACATGGTATTTCATCATCAACAATGTCACGTCAATCAGACTTACATGCATACAAACACACTGTTCAACCTGTGGAACAAAAAATAAATAAAAATTATGGAAAAAAGTATGTCATACGTATGTCATATGTATGTTTGCACAAATATTTATTTCAAACTGATTAATTCGCATTTACACTCCCACTAAGCGAAACGAAGCCAAACGAAGAGTGATGGATAACGCGGACAACATAGGAGTTTAACGCAAATGAGCTGGTTAACGCACAAATACAATATTTGCAGGCACAAATAACAAACATACACACACATACATATAAAAAAACGCATACATTTGTACATATGCTCTAATTATTGGGCTGTCGCTTGAATGGGTGCAAACAGGACATGATGAGCTGACACGAAGGCCAACACTGGCGCGACAAAATGTACAAGCAACAACAACAAAAACATAGGCGAAAAGTGAAACAACCTGCATTTTTCGAAATCAACTAATTATAGTAATTCCGCTGGCCAGAAATGTCAACAAATATTTGAACAACACGGTTTGTAGGTACATTAGCACGCGTGTGAGGTGTGTGTGTGCATGTGGGTTAAGCGTCAACTCGGAGTGGGTAAAGAAGGCGGTTGGGTGTAAGTGCTGTTGGAATAATTATATAACAAGCGTAATAAAATTATGTTGCAATTTTTTAGGCATTTAGGATACTCAGAAGAAGAAAAGTTGTTACCTTCGGTTGCAACGAAGCTACATTACCCTACACAAATATAAAAGTTGCTGCACAATAGCTTGATTTTGAATGGTCGATTTTGATGCCAAATTTGGTGAAGATATCTCGTTAAATGAAAAATTTTTTCATACTGGCCCTCATTAATCTCAATTTCTGGCTTCATTGACAGCTTCTTTTATGAACTCTACTAGAAAATTTGTAGTAGATTCAAAAGTTATGGCGGCCTCATTGAGCTACGTTCGCATAGTTTGAATTCAATTATCCTACAGAAATGGAGTACTGTTATGCTTCTCTTGATGGTTCCTTCTGGTCTGATTTTCACAAATCACTGAGGACTCTACATCTACCGATAGGGTTACAATAAACTAGACTTATCTACAATAATAGGTACTATATTTTAATGTTATCTTTCAAAAAAGACGAAGATTTTCCGCTGTTTGCTATTATCGGGTGCTCCAAATAGTGGTACTTTTTTCAATAGCTTTTCTATGACAGATCACGCGTGATTAGTGTCAAGCTGTCATACTATTTTTATTCAGTATTGTTTGGCATTTCATCATGGAAAGACTTACGACTGAACAATGTTTACAAATCGTTCAACTTTATAATGAGAATTCACCGTTAAGGATGTAAAGGATGTATTTCGCGCGCTTCGCTAAACCTATGGTCAACATAGTCGGCCTACAGAGCGTACTATTCGCAACGTCATCACCCATCTTGAGACCCTGCATTCATTATCGGATAATATTCGACCGAATAGGCCACGTCCAGTGTACACGAAGACCGTGGTGAGTCGATTCGGCGTCGTTCTCAGCAACACGGACTGACGAATGGAACGACTTGATGCATTTTACGTCGAGATTTTGAATTGAAAGCGTACAAAATACAGCTTGTGCAAGAAATTAACCCACTGGTCCTTCGAAAGCAACATCGCTTTGTTCTAGGGGTTCTTGAAAAATCGCAAGAAGATCCGAAGTTTGTTCAGCGATAAGGCCCATTTTTGGCTCAATGGGTTTGTAAATAAGCAAAATTGCTGCATTGGAGCAGAAGAGCAACTTGAAGAGATTCAAGAGCTGCCATATACATAGCTTTAGTGGTTTGTAAGGTATAGACATTTAACCCATTAGGGGCCACGCTTTTTTTAATGTAAATTGAAGATTTTGCATCTTAATCTTAACTTCTGGCTTAGGTGTAACCCTTACTGGAATTTTGACTAACCTTCCTAGACACCTTCCCTTGAAATCTCTTCTACGAGGTTTGACAATTAAGTAATGAGACTGATTTTATTGCCGCGCTTGTGGTAAACCTGTGACCTTGAAATTCCTTTTATCTTTTTCCGGCATCCCTCCCCTCTCCATTGATATATGTATGTACCTCGCTCTAGCTTGTTTAGTTCGCCTGCTGCGTCAAGTTGAGTAGACGTGTGTTTGTAGAGCTCGTCACAAAAATGGAAAAACGAAATCAATAAAATTTTGCGCCAGATTGGGCGAAACAGCTTCGGAAACGTACACTAAAATTGTAGGAGTGTATGGTGGTAGAGCTCTTAGACCCGGAAACCAAACGCCAAAGCTCACAATGGTTGTCTCTGCGCGCCCCCCGCCCGAAAAAAGCTCGCACGAGCAAGTCGAAGGTGAAAACGATGATTATTGCCTTTTTTGATAGCCGTGGAAACATCCACAAAGAATTCGTTCCACCGGGGAAAACTGTGAATCAAGTCTACTATTGCCAAGTACTCGAAAGATTCCCAAAACGAGTCAACAGGGTGCGCCCAGACATCGCTCGTAACTGGATCCTTCATCACGACAAAACGGGCGCGTGACGTGACACACCGCCCTCAGCGTTTCCCAGTATTTGGTCTCTAAAGGGATCGCCGTATTGCAACAGCCGCCTTATTCGTCCGACATGTCACCCTGTGACTTTTTTTGTTTCCTAAAATAAAATCGGTGGTCAAGGGAACCCATTTTGAGTCGATTACGGACGTCCAGGCGGCCGTGACGAGGGTACTCGCGGACATCCCAGTCGAAGCGTTCCAGAAATGTTACGAAGCATGGAAAACGCGCTGGAATCGCTGTATAGCTGCCCAAGGGGACTACTTTGAAGGGGATGGCAGAGTTGTAGAATAATTTTCAAATATACGGGTTTTATGGAATCAGTCTCATTACTTAATTTTCATACCTCGTAGTTGATTCAGAAGGTATGGCGTCTACCTTGAGCTACTTTTGCAGAAATGGAACACTACTATTCTTCTCTTGACAATTCTTTGCGGTCTGATCTTAATATATATGTATTATAACTCCTTGAGGAAGAAATACACAAGTAATCTAAAATCTGTGGGCAAAAGACAGTAAGACTTTTTAATTAAAATGTCGGTTGGTATGACTGTCAGTGACATCTTTGCCAAATGTCACATCAAAATAATCATTAGGGTTTAATATACGCTGGACTTTCTGAAGTACGTTGCATTCGACAATTTTTACGATGAGTGAAATGATTCAAAAAAGAAGTTTCATTAAATTTTGTGTGTGGAATCAGATTTCTGGTATCGAAACTTTTAGACTCTTGGAAAAGGCCTTCAGTGATAAATGTTTGTCGCGAGCATGTATTTATGAGTGGTAAAAATAGATCAAAGAGGGTCGAGAACGCGTTGGCGACGACCTGGTCTATAACCACCATCAACAAAAACTGACGATCAACACGTCAACAAAATAAAGGAATTGGTGCTTGAGAGTCGACGACCAACAATCTGAGACCTTCCTGGCATCATTGGAATATCGAAAGGGTCAGTGAAAACTATTTTGAAAGTTCATTTGTGCCAAAGGAAAGTGATAGCACGATTGGTTTCAAAATCACTAAACTTTTGAAAGAATGCTTTCCGACTGCCAGGATGTCATGAAGCGTATTATAACTGGCGACTGGGATATATACCTTCGATTGTCGAGATGTGATGCACTCCGAATTCCTTCTGACCGGCCAAACTGTCAACAAGGAATACTATTTGTATTACGCGTCGTTTGCGCGAAACTATTCGTAAAATAAGGCCGGCAATTATGGATGTGAACTCTTAGGTAAGCGCTTTCCCAAAGCAACCCTCTATATATGATATTACTTCGTCTGCATTTCATAATACAAAAATATAATTTCTCTGAGCTTGATTTTGTTTGATTTCCTCAAATTTAGTTCGAACTACGAAACTTGTTTCTTGCCACAAAGTTTATGTCCTTTTTAGACATTTTTATGGCCATGATTATAGATACATTGCCTACCCGTAGGATTGGAATAAAAAATGTGAGGCGGTATGCATACTATGTTGACGATTTGTTTGTTTAGTCTGTTAGGTTAGCAATAATTCATAATTTCATGACAATACATTTTAGTTTACAAGCTTTACAAGCAAATCAAGGAAGGCATTAAACGCATGCAATGTCAAGCGCCTATAAGTATGCATAACTAGCTACTACTTGGTAAACAGGTGTGGCTGATGTCCTTTATTTGTCAACAACCCTCTCCAAACTAAAAGTCCGGCACACGGTTGCTTCTCTCTCCACTCTTAGCCATTGCGCAAGGGGGCGTGTGTCATGCATTTGGCCGATAATTGTATAATAAGGATGTCATGCTATCCTTCCGTTGCTCCTAGCCTTCCATAAGACACATGAAATTTACTCTTGGCAAAGACTGAATGATAAGCTACGAGAAAATACTTTAAGTATTCCCGACTACAATCTTAAGTATTCTCTTTCAAATTCTTCAGAAGATCTTTATTGAACTTCGAGTAACAAATCTTTTCGAGAGGTATTATTTACAAGGAGTTTTCAGACATTGCTTTTGTAACTATGTTCGAAATAAGAAGGAAGGAACCTCTACCAAAGCTCAAATCGTCTCTTCTAATATGTACGCTTTGAGTTCTACAGGGAACTTTGAAATAAGCAAAAACCTCCTAGTCCCAAAGGCCTCCTAGACCTAAGTCTGAATAAGGATCTTACTGGCAAAAATAATAACCAAACCAAACCATGTCTCCGTCTCCTAGTTCTAAGTGCTAAACACCTAGGTTAAGTAAGGTTAGATCGAGAACTGAGCCTCGCATCGAAAGTCAGGTAGGATCTCAACAGCTTTGAACGCTCGTTTTCATGATTCTCAAAACTAGAAATGGATGACCAGTCCCTTATATTGATCGACGAAGCACTTTTAGCCTACCTAAAAATGTGTCAAAGCCCTTAATATTAATCTACTTGTGTGCAACTTCGCCAGGTTCGTTGAAAGTGTGTCTACTAAGATGTTTTAACCTCAGTCTGGAAAAGCTGAAGAGTTAAGAACAAAGGGTATATGATTTCACTTCACTGTTCATAGATATTTGGCAATTTGCGTCCGGTAAGATATGTAACCTTACTGCAATCCAATAGGCACACAGGACCAAATAAGATTTCTCACTTTCTAAAAAGGTTTCGTCATTGCAAACTTCGTTTCAACATCTTATCTCTTCGAAGCGCAGCCTCAGAGAAGTGGCTTTGAAAGCTGAGCGGCGATACTAGCCTTGAGTTCACAAAACGTCCGTTGAGGGCAGGTTAAAGAATGCTTAACCTCGTAATGCCATTGAGTAACTTTGAGTTAAGAATGATATGGATGACAGGCACATCTGATCGTAGGCAACTGTAAAGACGACGAGTTGACAAGGAAAGGTATTATAACCCCACAATCAGTAGAATGGCAGTTGAGCGGCGCTACTCTCTCTTCCCCCATTCTACAGCTGAATTGCAGAATTTCGTGGAAGCTTAGCCAGTGTAGGGCTACTATCCGATCTAGCGATGTTGCAAGATATTTCCGGCTCAAGGTAGATTGGAAGAATTCCAGTGAGCTCTTTGGCCTCAGTAAGTCTAGCATCTCCCTAGCTGGGAGGGTTCTATTGGTTATTCATGCCTTTCGACACCCAAGCTGTAAGGTCAAAAATCCTACCGGATGCCAGCTGTTGAAGGTGCATGGATGAAGACGAGGTATAAACATCTCGTCAGGGTAATACTTCAAGGCTTCACAAAGAACTGCATACGTATATAGGAGTCAAAGTGCGATCCCCATCTTCAGGTTCAGCCATCGAAACTAACTTAAGCCAGCGTAGTCGTTGTAGGAGATTTAAGACCCCGTTGACCTTAAACAGTGGGCCTTGGAAAAATCCTGACCTCGTTTCATGGACTTTGTATCATCCCTAGTAAGAACTGTTCAACAATTGGCACCCAAAATACTCCTTTTTAGTGTCTAAAATCTGAGCTGCAAGCTGTCGGGTTTCGTAAGCTCTTTGGAAGTAAAGTCTGACAAACTCTTATCACAACTCACTGGCGAACTATGGGTCTGACGGTCATCAAAGTGTCCTTTTGCCGCTACGGATATCAAATTTAAGTATCCAAGTAGAATATTCAACAACAACAATCATTTCGAAACAATTCTCAACCATACTTTTACAAATTAATTCAGCCAAATGCAATGAATGAAAATCAAATAGTCAACTTTTTCGGCCGAAAAGCAAATAAATAACGGTACACAAAAACCAAAAAGTCGCCTAATCATCAATGCAGCACGCAGTCACCTACCATCTGTCACAACAACTACTACGACTGAAGGTACAACATTGTTCACTTAATTTTCTACAACACACAGCGATTTATTAACGCTCACAACAACAACGAGAGCAACAACAAATACTTTTACATGCATATAAAAGCAGGCAGGAAAGGCGGAAGGTTTTCATAAGTAAAATGTTAGGCATTTAAGGCAGAGTATATGCATTAAGCATGATTGTGTGTGTGTGTGTTGTTGTAGTGTAAGTCACCCTTTGACCCCTGCTTGTGCGGTATTTAAACGCCAGCAGCGTAAACAATGCCAACATATGTCCAAATAGTGGTTTTCCAATTGAATGCATTCATATACTTAATACTTCGTCAACGATTCGTAAACGAACGATATGATACCCGCTGGAGTTTACTTTAAGGATATGCATGTCTCTATGTTTGTTTAAAAGCTCGTGGTCGGCTATAAATTGTGACAATGAATTGTTATGATCGGTGTATGTAAAAAATAAATTGTAGCAACAACAAAAGTTAATGATTGCATTTCGGTAAAAATATCAGTTGCGATTGAGGCATAGAAATGAATATATAAAAAAAATTACTGACATTTAGAATAACTAAAATTAAAACTGTCAAAAATCGGGGTTTACTTGGACTAAGGGAACGTCTGGACTGTTTGCTTTAATTTTTAATATTACTCAAGTGTATCAAAAGATAACTCACATATTAACCGATATACGCTGTACAAAGTTAACCGGAGTTCGAAAATCTTTATATTAACTATATAGGGGCGAAGTATTAACCCGATTCAACCCTGTTTTTACATACAGATATTACTAGTATCAGGAACAGAATCTCTCGGAATCTGAATCAATATAATAACTCACACATTGACCGATATTTTCAGTAAAAAGTCAGCTAAATACGTTAGGGTCCTCATATTAGGTATCTGGGAACATACACAGTAATGATCCGATTTTGACAATTTTTAGGCTGCATTCCGGCACTATTTATGCAATATATCCATTAGTGCCCGATTTGTGGAAAGTGAATAAATATGTTCAGGAAGGTTGGAACCATGTGTAGAAGTTCACGTAAGAGAGGAAAGTTATCTGAGCGCCATTCACATGGGAGTGACCAAAAACGATGCTTTTACGTATGGCTTAAGCAGCTCACGACTTCCGGTCTTAGACCAACTATCCTCTGGGTAGCTAAAGGATATCCGTTTAAATGCGAGCTAAAGTGGGAAGGCTAAAAATCCCCTCCCAGGCATGTGCGCTGGGTTTGGGACCGGCCACGTTAAAAACCATCCCTAATACAAAAAAATAGCCTCTGATGAGAGCCCTTACATACTTTAGGTCAATCAACAACTGACCAGATATTCACAATGTGCCAAGTCTTGATAATCGACATACACCACCTTTTGGTCGATTTCAAAGCTGCTTTTGACAGTACGAAAAGGAGCTGCCTTTATGCTTCGAGGTGTGAATTTGGTATCTCCGCAAAACTAATATGGCTGTGTAAACTGACGTTTAGCAATACCAAAAGCTCCGTCAGAATCGGGAATGACTTCTCTGAACCGGTTGATACCAATCGAGGCTTCAAACAAGAAGACTCCCTAGGGAGCGACTTGTTCAATATACTCCTGGAGAAAATAGTTGGAGCTGCAGATCTGAATCTCTAATCTAAAAATTTTCTATAAGAGTGTACAGCTGATGATGTAAGCCGATGACATTGATATCATTGGCATTAACAACCGCGCCATTAGTTTTGCTTTCTCCAGAAGGGATAAGGTAGCGAAGCAAATGGGTCTGGTTGTGAACGAGGGCAAGACGAAATTGACATCAACAACAACGTCAGTCTCGAAATCCAACACAGAATAACTCTGACGACATTGACATAATTCAGCGAATTAAGAGACAGCTAGGAATGGTTATATCGTCCGAATGGATAAAGACACTCCAGATCTAAGTGTATTCGACGCAGTACCCGCCGGAGAAAGCAGAAGAAAAGGAAGATCTTCACTCCGCTAGAAAGACCAAGAGAGATAGTACCTGGCTACACTTAGAATCTCTAATTGGCGCCAAACGGCTAAGAGAAATAACAACTGGCGCGCTGTTGTAAACTCGGCTATAATGGCGTAAGAGTTGTCTACGCCATCTACATCCATTTCTGAACGGATGGGTTACTGGTTGAAAGAACAAATACTTAGCCTCACTATTAATGGCATCGTCTATCAGCTAGATGGAAACTGGTCGGAGTTCTACTGTTTGTCGAGCACTGTTAACTGACAAGAGGTCTAGTGAGTTTTCCGCCCTCAAGAAAGTTCGTATTTCCCAAGATGAGTTTAACCCAGTTGTGGTCCACTTAGTTAGTAAATCTTACTAAATGGGAGTTTTAGAAGATGTTTTAAAAAAGACACAGTATAAGCATCTTTCCTACTTAGTTGACCCACCAATATCCAACTAAATCAGTTTCTTGACTTCACCAAAGGCTTATCTTTAGGAGTACATTTTTATTTATTATTTCAGTCATGAACCTTTTACGTTAGGTAAGGTATTTTCAAGAATTTGATGGAACCTACGATGAGTTCGGTGCACGCGTTAAAAATTGGAGCCTATTACGTTAGGTTAGGTACTTTCAAAAATTTAATAGGAACCAGGGCGAAGACGACGTTATTATCAACACATTGAGTTCTTAACTGTAAATCATTATGAAGCCGTATTTTTTCCTTAAGACCCCAACATTTTCCTTATGGAATGGTGCCCAAGGGATCAGAAGTTTCGTTTCGTCTATAAGTCAGTGTTCTTTTCTTAAAATAAATGGATGAATATATACAAATATAATTTGGTGACAGAACTTAAGTTTTCCAAGAGAACATACCCTTCATTTGGCCCCGTATCACCTAGTATTAGATTGTCTAAAGGAAGCAATCCACGAAAGGACCAGATAAGATCAAAAGAAGAGGAAACATGTTCCATCAGGACAATGCTCCGTCAAACACATGGATTATTGCTCGCCAGAAGCTTCAATAGCCTGATTGGGAGGGTTTTAGCATTCCACTTTATAGTCCGGACCTGACACGAAGTGATTACTTCATGTTTCTGTCTATGACGTATGATTTTGCTGGTGGAATATTTTTCTCAAAAGAAGCTTTTAAAAATCTAATGTCTCAGTTCTTTGCCAACACGAATGAGGAATCACTCTAACCGTTCCCACGACAGTCGAGTCTACTACAGCTCGGCAAATGTCTGCCGCTACAACATTCTAACTATGCTAAATAAATCCTTCAATGTAATGTACAAACATAAACGTCAGGTAAAGGGCTGCCACCGTATTGTTACCTTTTGTCACGCACGTTCGGCGCTCATTTGGTTAATACGCTGTTAAGTGTCAACCTTTATCCTTTCGGTTTTTTCACATTTTTTTATTTTTTCTTTATTGTTGCTAGTTTTGTAGAATTGTTTTTTTTTCAATTTTATTTTTTAAGTTTTTTTTCCGGTAGTGGCTAAGCACACTCTCACTCAATTGCCACCCTCCCCATGGCTTGTTAGTAAATCATTTATCTTGTTTTTCTAATATCTCCTTAACGGTGTGACAGTTAACATTTTAAAAAATGATGTCCTCAAATGAAATTCGCAAAACGGACCGACAGACAGCCGACACGTCGTGAATATGTAATGAAGCGCATGTAAATGCATAACATTCGCCGAGGTAGAAGAATCAGAAAAAATAGATATTTATGCAAAGAGCAACCCTTTGGTGTTCAAAAGTCAAAAAAATGTGTTTTTTTTTATAAAAAAAAGTACAAAAAAGTTAGTCACTCGACAATTTGCAGCAATGTTTGTTTTGTTTTTGTACTCACCGCTTTTTTTTGGCACTCTTTTCGTTCTCAATTTTTTAATTATCGCTTTTTGTTGTTATTCTGAAAAATTGTTGTAGTTAATCAGCCGAAAAATGGTTGCCTGAAATTAAAAAAGGTGATAAATGCATATAATTATTTTTATTTTTTAATAAAAAAAAAACCGAAAACTTTTAGCAAATTAAGAAATACTTATTCAAGATGGTTTCGTGCGAGAAAAGTTAAAAATACAATTAAATAAAAATATATATTTAATAAAGGGTGATCCCGAGATTCCTACTTCTTTAAAGAAAAAACACAGAAACTTCACACTTAATCAGAAGTGTTTATTATCATTCGATAAAACATATTTTTGCATTTATTTTTTGAAGATTATCTCTTTCTAATCTAGGCCGCGGCTATGTCTCAGATGGTTCATCTATTGATTCCAATTTTCGATGACTCATTCAAGCATTTCGACAGGTAACTTGCGAATGACACGCGTGATGTTTTGCTCCAAGGCCTGAATCGAAGCGGAATTGCCCGCAAAGACTTTAGACTTTACATATCGCTCATTTGCTGCAAGACCATATGAATTTTTCACTCAACATGAAGTATGATATAACGAACAATTCTACAGCATTAACTCAAAAATCACGCTTTTTGACTTATGCCGGTCTTGCAGCAAATGAGCGATATGTATCTCCACAGGAAAAAGCCTATCGACCGACCCAAAACGTGAAATTCTTTGTTTACCAAAGTGTTCTTTCAATAAATCCATTGATTGATGCGATGTGTGGGAAGTAGCGCCGTCCTGATGAAACCAAATGTCGCCAAGATCACGAGCTTCAATTTCAGACATCTCATAGTCGGTTATCACGGCGCGACAACGGTCGCCATAGACGGTTATGTTCACACCGACATCTTCCATAAAGAAATATGGACCGAGCCCACACCACTGACCCACAAGCTACACCAAGCCGTTGTTTTTTCTGGATGAAATGACAGCTCTTGAATCTCTTCAGGTTGCTCTTCGTCCCAAATGGGACAAGTTTGCTTGTTTACATACCCATTGAGGCAGAAATGGACCTCATAGCTGAACAAAATTTGTCTAGAAAACATCCGATCTTCTTGTAACTTTTCAAGAGGCCATAGATCAAAGTGATGTCGCTTGGAAAGGTCGAACGGTTTCAGTTCTTGCGCAAGCTATATTTTGTTTGTTTTCAATTTAAGATCTCGACGTGAAATGCGAAAAGTCGTTCCATACGTCAGCCCAAGTATCCGCGAACGGCGTCGAATCGACTCTCCACGACTGCTACGAAGACTGCGACCTAAGGTCGACGATGGAAAGTACTTCTCTATGCTACCACTCTGCCAATGGTATGCAGAAAATGAGAAGCTTTATAGATTTATATGAAGGTGGTTAAAAAACAACCAAAAGATATCTTGCATGCCACAATGAGAACGGCAGCTATAAGTTCTTTGAACTGAACTACTTCAACCCTGAAAAGGCTAGATGTGCCTAGTTAACAGAATGTATCCTCGAAACCGTCATATAAAATGAGAAACTCTCCAAGCTCATATCTGAGCGCCAATTACAAATATTATATATGAAGATAACGTGATCTTTCTGTTTGCGCCGTTTTACCTCCTTCATACTACTTTAGAACACGATTACATCGACCGACCTGGCTTTGTTACCCAGCTTATCGAGAAAAGATGTGACCAATATTTGAGACCTCTACTATTTCTTCTTAGTTCAGTGCCTTGATTAATGACATATACAACCAGATGAGTGCTTTGTCTCAATATTTTTTAATTTAACTAAATTATGGGCTTGCAAGTTCTTCCAATTTTTATTCAATTAAATTTTGCATTTGCAATTTTTCATTGCAAAATTTCGCACAGCTGAGCTTCGCCGCACCTGAAAAGACGCACGTGCCGAAATGAATCTTTAAAACAAGTTTATTGATTGATGTTTGCGAAAATTTTGCGACAACGCCAGAAATCAATCATTGGTGGTTAGAGACAGAGAAGGCAATCAATTAAAAACAAAATATGCAAATATTGTGCGTCTATAATTTCAGCTTCAAGTAGAGCGACAGGACGGAAATCGTTTGCAATTTGTTACGAATTTTAATTCAATAACAAGACAAGAGGTGTAGTGGGGTATAGTCATGCTTCTGGGTAAGCAGTAAGCAGTCGTCTGGCTACACCCAATTTCTACTCTTGTGGCCTCGCCGCGCACCCTGGTAATGTGAAAAACCCTTCTGGTAGTAGTCAAACCATGTGTTAAGAAGAAAAAGACGAAGATGCAACTTGAGACATTTTTTTTCTAGACAAAATTGGCGCATTACTGTCTTTTCAGAAGGTTTTTTTTTGTTTTGGAACTATGAACAATTACAAATGACTATTGTTCTTTGGATTTTTATATATGAGGCCCCTTCAAGCGCCTTTTCAATAGTTTTGCTGATGTTGATGTCTTTAGTAGATTAAAACTCGAAGGGCTTTTATGGCTCCTAACTATAGTCTTCTATTATCTAAAGGATTTTATGTAGAATTTCATACATTTTTTATAATAATTTATACAATTAAAGCTAATGTTTCTCCAAACAATCCCGAAATTTTTCGGGATCCCGATAAGGAATTTTAATAGGATTTCAGACATAATAATCTATAAAATAAGTACTAATATTCTGCCAATCAATCCCGAAAAATTTCGATAAGGATGTTTTTTAGAATTTCAAATATAATAATTTATAAAATGAATGCTAATATTTTTCCCAATAATCCCAAAAAATTTCGGGATCACGATAAGGAATTTGTTAGAATTTCATTCATAATTATTTAAAAAATGAATACTTATTCCCAAATTCGGATCCAGAAGTTATAACTAAAACATTTCGGGATCCCGAAATTTCGTGTTTTCTTTAATTAAAATTTATTGGTTTTGCTCGTAGTTTGAAGTTATTCTTTAGAGATTAGTAGAATCCCGTTTATAAAGTTTTAAAATTTCAGACTCTCTTTTAAGTTTTTGCTTCTATTTCTCGCAGTTTGAAGTTATTCGCTATACAATATTAGATTTGCTCTCTACTCTCGTTTTTAGCAATGATCCACGAAAGAATGCTTGATATTTGATATAATCTTATGAAATTTAAATAAATTGCTTAAAAATAAACACACAATCCCGATTCCAAAAATATATCACAAACATTTCGGGATGCCGTTTAATATGTCTCGAAATTTCGCGCGTTTTTAATTAAATTTATTGTTTTTGCTCAGAAATTAAAACATTATTCAGTTTGTTTTAACAAACATTTCGGGATCCCGTTTACTAAATTTCGAAATTTCGGGGTTTTTTTTAATTTTTTGCCATTTTTGCTCGAAATTTAAAGTAGTTTTCGGAATATTTTTAGATTTGTGGGCTATTCTTGTGCTTATCACTTCCGCGCTCAAATGTAGGCAACGAAGTTTGAAGGTGTGCATAATATTAGGCGTGTAGAGGAATATACTCATAACTTTTAAGTAAAAAAAATATTTGCAACGTTCATCATAATGAAGACTAGTTAATATGCAAAAGCGAAGTTCTATTAACATCGCCAAAAAATGATTTAAAAAGGAACCCGAGCATAACTATTAGTGACTTGGATTACAACATTAGTGCTAGGGCATCAAGAATAAATCCTATAAATTTCAATAGAAACCAACTGATGTAACAAGATTACATTATTAGGTACAAGATTATATTATTTATTATTCACAAGATTACATTATTAGGTACAATATTACAATACTCAATACAAGTAAAAAATATTAGGCGCTCATATGACATGCCTCTTTTTTATTCAATTATAACGCACTTTATTCATGTCTTTTTTCCATTCCTTTGTTTAATGAAATAATTTAGTAGACATTGCAAGTCGGATACAACTTAATTAGCTGCACACCGAGCGTGCGTTGTTGATGGCCCGCCGATTGATAATCGGCATAAAAAAGTCGGCAAGATGGGATCGAATGGCATGGTGGGATGGCCCGCCTGCTGATCGAATACAAAAAAAGGAATTAAGCCAATACAGTACGATACAATGGGAAAAGTATACAAAGACACGTGTTGATTTCGTAAATAACAACAACAAAAGCAATAACCACCAAGGAAGAATTAAAAAAGCAGCGGTACTAAGTGAGAGCACAAATAAAAAGAAGAAAAAACATTGACTTCGGCTCCGAAGCTATAATACCCTTCACTAAGTAAAGGTTTCCATACAAAAAGCTGATTTTGGTGGAACAGTTCGTATGACAGCTATATGTTGTAGTGTGCGGATCTGAACAATTTCTGCTGAGCTTGTTTTGATGGCTTGGACAATAATCCATGCCAAATTTCGTGAAGATATCTCGTCGAACAAAAAAGTTTTTCTTGCAAGGCCTGTATTTTGATCGTTCGATATGAACAAATCGTTGTGAGATTATACCGCTATTTTGAATAGTAATCCTTGCCAAATTTCGTGAAGATAGCTCGTCGAATAGAAAAGTTTTCCATACAAGGACTTGATTTTGATCGTTTAGTTTGTATGGCAACCATATGCTACAGTGGTCCGATATCGGCGGTTTCGAGAAATTGGCAGCGTCTTGAGGAGATAAGGACGTGTAAAGAGTTTCAGATCGATATCTCATAAAGTGAGAGACTAGTTCCCAGGTTCTCGACATGGCTAAGTCGTCTAAGCTTGTGACGCTGAGCATTCATATATGTATGTATATGTATAGATAGCATAAGTTTAGGGTCTCAGCCGTTTTCTTCCGTGAATTACAAACTTCGTGGGAAACTTAAAATATCCTGTTCAGGGTATAAAAAAGTAACGTAACTTAGTGAAAACACAAATAAAAAGCAAACAAAAGACAATACACGACAATAAAAAGTCAATACCAGGACAATGAGCCCATAGAGATAACTATGAGCAATATTCGTACATGCTCCCGCGATGAAACGAGAGGTACGTGTACAACAATAAATACACAAGCAGAATGCGAAAACAAACACCAATTGTGACGACGACGACGACGACGACGACGATGACGATGACTTAATTGATTAAGAGGGTAAAAAATTGCCACCACCATGAGTGCCAATTGAGTTTCGAGAGGTTTTTGAGGCGTTAAGGTGTGCACACACCATGGGAAATGAGGAAGTGCGCAACATGGGTGTGTGTGTGTGAGTGTCAGTGAGAAATTGGTAATGCGTAATGTGAACTGGTAATGAAAATGCCAATAGAGGGTACCAAGAGCTCACGGCATTACCGCACGCAGGACTAGTATCAATCAAGCAGAGGCCCGAAAAAACAAGCAAAGCGCGAAAAAATGAATATTGAAAACAGCAACAACAATAACAAACAAGCGCACAATTCGACCCGCCTTTCGTAAATTAGCGAGTGTATCGAATGCGCTGGCTGCGTTATTGGTGTAAGTGGGCATTAATAACAATTGAGGCGCTTAGATCCATTTAGACACGCACCGAAATGTATGAAAAAAGTTGAGTTATCAAAATGGAAATGAGTATTTGTGGGAAGTGTGCTGGCATTGGTGTGTGGCGCGGTCAAAATAAATAAGCAAATACAATATAATTTATTACTTGTACAAATAAACTGCTTAGACTAATGCAGCAGTTTCGGATTACTAGTTAACTTGCTATAAAAAATCAAGTTCTTCTTTCACTTGGGTGAGAATTTAAGTGCTTCAGCGATGGAAACGCCAAAAAAGAAATGGCGAACTAACAAAGATGACCGACCAAGCACGAAGTTTAACTTTGCCTCTAAACAACGCGAAAGGCACCTGTCATATTATTACCCGCAACAGATACTACGCATAAACTCTCTACCCTGGAAAACCAGCTAAGTTCAAAACCTATATAAATGTATTTATACAGCTCAGGGTTCAGATTCACCGATTTAGGTAGGTAGAGTGGCTATCTGAAGACGCACTTAGGCCTTTAGGAGGCCCATTTTGATACCACAGGGTCTAATATTCCCTCTCTCTATTATCGCTCCTCTGAACCATCCAGTGCTTCCATTGAAGTACATCAGTACGAAAATATTTATTTATGCAACTTCTAAAAAGTCGTCAAGAGATCCTCGACCAATAGTTGCGCTTCTTTTTCTGTAAACAGCATTGCATTCGCATACAAGTTATCCACTCTCCTCTTCTTCTACCACCTGGCAGTCATTGTATGGTGCTTCTAGTTTACGGGCTTGACTGCCAATTAGACAGTGACCTCCTACTAGAGTTCTAATGTCATTCCTGAATTCCAATAGTCAGCTTATGCGTCCTCCGTTTCATTGATGTTACGTTTGCCTGCTTGTTAGCAAGCCAGTGATTAACTTCACCGAGACTCGGTCAGGTTTATAACATATTGGTCGATTCAACATCTATAAGTGACCATAGCCATACATATTCCCCATTTTTCGAAGTCTACTTGTAGGTAGTTGTACGTTAGTTGTAGGTTATTCTCCCTACTTCATCTGCTTCACAGTTTTATCACTATGCCCTGGAATCTACTATTGCAGGTTTATCCTGAGATAGGGTGTTAGATTCACTGATCAAGACATTCCTTCAATAACTTTGCCGAAACCCTAAGAGACTTTAGTGATCTCAAAGACGCTTGGCCATCGATGAATAAGTATAAATATATTCCTTGTCATGAGCTCTTTGTCATAAGAAGAAGACTTTCGTTAATTGCTGTGATCTCAGCTTCGAAGATACTGCAATGGTGTTGGTGAACGGAAAGCGATTTTGGTATCTAATTTTGCTGAAAAAACACTACCTCGATTATCTTGTTTTGACCCATCCGTTTAGATGCTTATTCCAGCGTCTTTGTCTACCCTACCCCTTTCCCACTTTGCTCTGGAAGGGAAGATAATATTGGGGGCCGAACTTAGTTTGAATTCTATTTCACGGATGTCCGTGGTAATGGGTAGAAATGGGAGCTTTCTAAGTATCATAGAATATCCCTTATTATAAGCGATTAATTGATAGGATTCCTTTATTCTATGAGCTGACTTCACTGCCAGTTGCTTACAGACTTGGCTTTGTTCTAAAAGCTCCACTAAGACATATGCATTTGATGAGTTATTGCCGGTAGCGTTCTCCATTAATGGTTTCACTCGATTTTAGAATATCATTATAAAGAGCAGAAGTTTTTATAATGGATCCCAATTCTTCACCAGTCATAAGGCGATGCAAACACGTATACTTTTTGTAGCGTTTAATCCGCATTTTTTACATGTAAAATCGTTTCTCAACTTCTGTTAGCTTCAATTCATATGACATTCGATTTTAATGCTCTTTAAAGTATCTAGCTGTTTTTTAAACATTTTAAAATATCTGCTTGAGTAACTCTCAAAGATTCTGCGAACTCTTCTTGTGTTTGGCAACAATCTTCATCGAGTAATGCTTCCAGTTCCTCATCTTTAATCCTTTTTGGCCGCTTAGGACATTCTTCATTTTGACTTTTGGCACTAGAGCATGTTCACCATAAACTTCCACCGGCAACGGTTTCTTAGCTAGGACAGTAGCTTTCGGAATGTTGGAAGTACGGAGTAATAGTATGGTAAATTTGAGTCATCTCTTGAGGAACCGCACAAATTCAGTTATCGATTTGATGAAAGAGTCCACATATAAAGCTGTCATAGTCAATGCTTGCGGAATGTACTTAAGTTTTCTTAGAGACAACAAGATATTTCAGCAGATTTGTATGCAGAAGAAGTCGTCTATTCGTTAATAAAGTTTTCCTTATTGTAAATCCTGATTTTAAATGTTTCATGTTGGCTAAAAAACCGACTGGTCTACCAAACTAGCGAAAACGTATTATTAAAAAATTGCAAATAGCCAGGAATGAATCTAATAGTATAAAACCATTAAGCATGAAATCGCGAAACCTGAGATTAGAGGTTTTCGTATCCAATATTACGAACTTTTAAGGTCATCTTAATATCAAAGGTTTCCTAAAACACGCAACAAAGATTTCGTGGAGAATCCATTCCGTCCATTAGCTGGTCAGCCAACCGAAAAATTCAAAAGGCTTTTCACATAGAATGAAAAACTAGGCAATTTCTTTGATGAGTTCTAAAAGAGGCAGCATTTCAACAACATATAGTTCATTTTGTTTTAACTAAGACAGATCTTGAAACTCAATCCCAAACGAGAAAATGTATTGTGGTGATGCCAATTTTATAAAAGAAATCTGCTGATGCGTGGTCTCCGGTTAACCGTTTCCTTAGGACTTGTAATAACTTTAACCTGGCAGTGGAGAGTGTCGCCATAACCAAGTGTCTGCACTTCTACTTACTGAATACCAGTAAACAAAAGCAACGGGGGCAAAGAGATAATATACGAGTACGAGACTGTCAAGAGTGATTTAAGATTGTCACCCGAAAACGTGATCAACATTGGAAACCCCATGCATTGTCTATACGACGAACACACCAGGAGCATGGCATGGAAAATAAGAATGTAATGGAACGATCTACCTGGTTGCAAGACTGCACAAGTTATGTGTAGAATGATAGATCCGAAGTTTACAAAGTCCATGCTGGCACTCGATAGAAAAAACTATTGGAACATGATCGGAATACTAACTGCGGCACACGCCTGCAGATTGATACTGACAGATCGAGAACAGTGCAAGAAATGTCATCAGCAAGGCACCAGGGAAGCAATGGAACATCTCTCGTGCAGTTATACCGCATTTGGCAAGGCTATGCTTTAAGGGGGTATTCTAGTCTAGAAATTTAAAAAAATCGATTTTTTTTTATTTTCAAAGTTTAACTATTCAAAAATGTGTGTACAAGAGGATTTTTCAAAATTCAAATTATTTTCGGAGATATAGGCATTTTTCTAACCTGGCATCCAAACTGGTTCGGCCGGAACGCGAAACGCGTTTTTCTTAAAACTGACTTTTTCGGAACGATACCCACGATTTCTCAGGTTCTGGACCGATTTACTTGAAATTTTTATAGAGTCTTCTTTATAGGCTTGTCTATGGTTGGAACTAGCCCCATCCCCAAATCTTTATTAATTTTAAAAAATTCGAAATAGTCAGAAGAAGTGATCCAAAAAAACTTTTTTTTAGGCAGTCGCCATTTTGTGAAAAATTTTTTCTCCACTCTTCCGTAGTTCCGGCTATTGCGACATTATTCTAGTTAATCTACAATAATCTTTTTTTCTTTTTGGTTTCAGCTAACTAGGAGGGTTGAAATCATGGGTATGGTCACGTGGAAATTTTTAGAGATCCCCACTTCGTCAGCTCATAATTTTTGAAATTTTTTACTTTTTTTAGTTTTTAATTTTTTTCTTTACTCTTCTAAAATTAATAAATAACTAATAAAAAAAATGTATAGTAAAAATATTGATTGCCTTTTTTTTACGACACTTTAAAAATTACCTGAAATTCATGCTTCTAGACTAAAATAACCCCTTAAGTATTTGGGGGTCTCTCTTATAAGACACTGGAAGAGGCATCTGTAGTGGGACCACAGAGACCGTTGAAATTTGTGTTGTGTTGTGTTGAAAATTGTGTCAAGCTCATAAGCCTGCAAGACTAACCTAACCCATCTTTTTAAGCAAGTAAGTAGTAGTTTACCCACTCTGGTTGAAATTGAGATGTTTTTAGAGTTGTTTTCCTCAACGCTCTCTTTGACTTAACTTGTTCCTCGGAAAATCTTTGTTTGTCCCAATCAAGCGAGCATATACTACACTTACATTTGTTAATGTACATATGTGTACGTATGTATACATACATACATATATGTATACGTAATATATAATTTATCAAATATGTCAACCAGTTTTATGTCAAACACTTCAATTATCTCCAAACTACTCGCCTTAATGCAAACTTGATTACTTTAACTTCTTGTACATGTATTGTGCTTATTATTTAACTACTACATATATTACACCCACACATAACCTCACTCACCCACACACGCGCACACACACTCTGATGATCAAAAATAATTTGCATGTGTCCACTTGGAAATCTCTAAATTTTACGACATCAAATACAAAATTTGTTAACTCAATAAATGAGTTTGGTTAAACAACGGTAAATGTTTTATACAAACATGCCAACAGCAACAACAACAATAAGAGCGGACATTAAGCAGCTGCCCAAGCGACAAACACTTAGTGCATAATACGCATTGGTGAGCAGCCTCATCACCGGTGGGTGAACCAAAACTTTATTGCTAATACAAACATGTCGTGAATTGAATTCTCTAAATTGCGGTAAAAACAATTCAACAATTCGGTTTAGTGCTTAACTAGTTTGTAGTTTCAAAATTCGACAAGTGTTGTTTACACCCGTAATACTGTTACTGTTGCATATTTTGATGTGTTGGTTAGTTAAAATTTTCATAGGCTCAAGGGTTTAAGTGGACATTATTTTGTATGTATGTAGTTTGAATGTAAGTGTGGAGGTATGTATATGTGTATGTAAGTATGTGTGTGGTATGAATTCGGTTATGTATTATTGTGCTGATGTTCGGTTAGTATAACTAAATATAATATACATATATGCATGTTTAATGTACAGAAAAGTAAGGCACACAAGGGCTTCGACTCGTTTCGGACGATGGCTAAAATCTTTTGACGAAGGAGTTCAACTTTGCAATAATCTTTAAGTCGAATTGAGGTCTCTTAATATGGAATGAATATCCTTTATGAAGGTTTTGATCGTCCAGTTTATATGGCAGCTATATGCTATAGTGGTCCGATCTAAACAATACATTCAGAAATGGTAGGGATGCTTCCGACATTAATCTGTGCCAAATTTCGCAAAGATATCTTGTTAAGCAAACAAGTTTTCCATACAAGGACTTGAATTTGATCGATCAGTTTGTACTGCAGCTACACGCTATAGTAGCCCGTTCTAACCAGTTTCTTCGGAGATTGTACCTTTGCTTTGGACAACAACCTATTCCAAATTTTATGAAAATATCTCGTCAAATAAAAAAGTTTTCCATACAAGGACTTGAATTTGATCGATCAGTTTGTACTGCAGCTACACGCTATAGTAGCAGTTTCTTCGGAGATTGTACCTTCGCCTTGGATAACAATCCGTTCCAAATTTAGTGAGAAAATCTTGTCAAACAAAAAAGTTTTCCATACAAGAACTTGTTTTGGATCAGCAAATTTGTATGACCGCTATAAGCTATGGTGCTCCGATATCGACGGCTCCGACAAATGTGCAGCTTCTTGAAGAGAAATGGACGTTTACAAAATTTCAGATTGATATCTCGAAAGCTGAGGGGATAGTTCTAGTATATAGTTAAACGGATGAGCAGACGTCAAAGGTTGAATCGACTCAGCTCGCCACGCTGATTATTTTGTATTATATAACTTTTCTTCTGGACTTTACAAATTGTATGGCAAACTTAATATATTCAGTTTTAGATATACTAGATACTGATGCTGCAGATTGGTCTCTAATATTGAAAATGTAATTAACTATTCTCAAGGAAAGATTAATTTGGACTTAACGCCAATAATCATTTAGATAAGACCAAAACCTAAAAAATAAATAGGAAAACATATTCCCTAAATATTGGTAAAATAAAGTACAGTAACTGCAATATTTCTAAGCAATATATAGGGTCCCGAGAAACTAGACAATAGTTATGTCGGCTAGCGTGAACTAAAAATAGACAGAAATTCGATAATGATGGTGATTTGTGGAAGACTAACCTTGAATTGGGAGAGACGAAAAAATTGTGATAGAGCAAAATTTTGTTCAGCGATGAGGCCCATTATTGGCTCGATTGATATGGAAACTTCAAAATGGCCGCATTCGGGAGGAAGAACAACATGAAGAGATTCAAAAGGTGCCTTTTATTCAGAAAAACCAACGGCTTGGTCCATATTTCTTCAAAAATTATGCCGGTGATAATGGAACCGTCAATAGCTGCCGTTACGCCATTATAACCGACTATAAGTTTGTGATCTCGGCGACATTTGGTTTCAAAAAGACGTCGCCCCTTCCCACACTTTGCATTAATCAATTGATTTATTGAGAGAACACTTCCCAGATAATTTCACGTTTTGGGTCGGTCGATTGGCCACCAAGATCGTGTAATATCACACCGTTCGACTTTTTCCTGTGGGAATATGTTGAGTCTAAAGTCTATGCAGACAATCCCGCTTCGATTCAGGACTTGAAGCAAAGCATTATGCTTGTTATTCGCTAGTTACCAGTAGTTACCCAGTTACCCAGAAATGCTCGACGGATCTTCGAAAAATAAATGCTAAAGAATGTATTTTTCTTTCTATATTGTGATAAGAATATTTTTTATTTAAAATTAAAAAAAAAAAAGATATTTTGATTAATTAAAAATATTGCAAAAAAAATTAAATTTGAAATTTGAAAAATATTTTATTTTAATAACTTTTTTTCTGGTTTTTCAATTTGGTAAGGTAATTGTAGGCAACTTTGTTTTATTTAAAAAAAAGTTGTTGTTATTAATGTATTGCATTTAACAAAAAAAAAATATATTTTTATGTTATTTAATTATAATTTTCAAATTATATAAGAAATTTTAATTTAAAATACAAAAAAAAAATTTTAATTAAAAAAATTAAAATAATAAAAAATAATTTAATATATAAAAAATGTTCATATAAAATTAAAATTTTTTTTTGTTAATTTAAGAAATTTTCGGCCAATATTTAAAATTTTTTAATATATATTTTTTTATATTTGTAAATAATGTCCACATAAAATTGTAAAAAATTTTTTATGTTAATTTAGGAAATTTTCGGCCAATATTTAAAATTTTTTTCAAGTAATCGTAGTGTACTTAATATTTTACATTTTACTAAAAAATAATAATTTTGAAAGTATAACAAAAAACTTTTCATTAAAAATTAAAAAAAATATACACATATATATTTTAATTAAAAATATTTAATATAAAATATTAAAAAAAATTAAATTTTAAATTAAAACAAAATTTTTTTTAAGTAATTTTGTTTAATTTTTGAAATTCGTTATGCTTAAAATATAATATAAAAAAAATATAAAAAAATGTATTTGAAATTAAAAAACTAAAATATTTTAACAAAAAATATTATAAAAAAATTCAATTTAAAATTAAATATTTTTGTTAAATTCAAATAATTTTGTTCTACGTTTTTAAATTTTTTTTAAGTAATCGTAGTCAACTTTTCCTACTTTTTTTAAATTTCTATACATATTTATTAATACATTTATCCAAAAAATAATAAATTAACATATAAAATAATTTTAATTTAAAACTTTTTATTATATACATACATATGTACATATGTATGCTGTAATTTTTTTTCTAAGTATTATATGGCAACTTTGTTTTAGTTCTAAAAAAAATTTAAATATTGTAAAAAAAACGTCCATTTAGAATTTTACAATTTTTTTTTCGTGAGCAACTTTGTTTCATTTTTAAACATTTTTGTGTGTATTAACTAATACATTTATCAAAAAAAAAATTATAATAATAATTTAATATATAAAAAAAATACCATTTTAATACTTTTATCTATTTTTTTATTTTTTATTTTTTTATAAGTAATATATGGCAACTTTGTTTGAATTCTGCAAATCCACTGAGTGTCCACAATTTGCAACAATTATACCATACTAAAAAGACCGAACAGGCCTGACAATTTCATTTAAATATGTACATACTTACACATCTACATATGCGTATATATATTTATATATGTAGATGTGTGGGTATATCCCGGATTTTCGGTTTGTCCACGTGACAGTGTGTTTGTGCATAATTGAATTTGAAATTCTTACACAACACTGACGCAAAATTTGTTTATATTCTGTTTATTTTGTGTTGACAATTTTATGCATACTTAATCGCACTAAAATATACGAAATTGAAGCTTCATATGGATATGTGTTTAAGTATGTATATGTGTAATTGCTGCCAATAGCTATTAGTGTGAGTGAGAGCGCAACCAAGCTGCTGTTGTGTGTGTTCCGTTGCTGGGCAAAGCAGCACTAGACTACAATTTATATGTGATTTTAATTTGTAACGGTAAATGCATATGTATGTATTTGCAATTAGTTGTCGAACTAAAAATCGCATGAAATGAAAATCTTTGCCATCAATGCCCCGAAGCAATAAAGCAAATTTTATCTTTATTTCCACACACACACACAGATACATTTTGCAATACTTTTCAGCTTTAAGTTATATTTTTGCAACTCAAGTGCTTTATTGATGTCAACAAATTTGCTAAAGTGGCCGGCCATCTGCTTTTGACTTTTACGCTTCGCAAATGTTGACTTTCCCTTGCTAATTGCATGAAATATTGGCGCTTAAAGTCGTGCTATTTTTATAAAATTGGCTTAGTCATGCGCATTTGCTTACACATTGGCGTACATACATAAGTATGTGTATGTGTGTGTGAAAAAATCACTTTCAAATTTATGCACTTGAAAACTTTTAATTGAAAACCAAGAATGAGCGCATTTAATGTCGTTTTGCAATCGCAAGCAAGCATTCCGATTTCCCGTTAGTAGCAGCCATGTTGGCATTGAGCGATGTCGGCTGGATTAAAGTGTGGTGAGTGTGCATTAGGGTGGCACTTAGTGGATTTTTATACCCTAAATAGCTGTTTGACGCCAAATGGAGATTCCAAGTGTAGTCAGGTCCTTCTTCACCTGATCTTTCCAACGGAGTTGCGGTCTTCCTCTGCTTCCCCCGGCGAGTACTGCATTGATGGTAAATTTTTGTTAATCTGGTTCCAAAATAGAGGACATTATCTGCGACCTCGAAGTTATAACTGTCAACAGGGAGGTGGGATCCAAGTCGCGTGTGCGACGTCTGCTTATTTGCTTCGCTTCGTTATCCAGTCTGGAGAAAGCAGAGATAACGACACGGTTGTTGAATCCTATGATGTCAATTTCATCGGCCCTTATCTACAGCCTCGTTTGGCATCGAACGGCTCGAAGAGGTCCTTCCCGATCCTGACGGAACTTTCAGTATTGCTCAACACAACTGCCATTCAGGAGGCTGGAGATGTGTTCCCTCCATAATTTCAGTGTGCCCTGGACATCAGTCAGTAGATCACTTCTGGGGGTTCTACAAGGGTATGCTCCGGTTTTGAAACCTTCTATTAGTCTTTTTCTAATCTAACATACTGGTATTTTACAATTTCCAAAACATGAAAACTACCCTAACAAACACAAATATCGCACATCTACTCCAACAAATACCGACATCAACAATCACACCTTTACCAGCTCGCTTCGTATCTGATAAGTTTCACATTTAATTTATGGCGCTCAATTAAGTCACCGTTGAATTTGCTTACACTCCAATCAACGCCTTTTATACCACCCCACCCACTCAACACTGAGGCAAGGGGCTTCTATTGTTAGCAGCAAATATTTGAGATTTCGGCATAATGCGCTATTACCCCATCTCCTTACCCTTTACCTCTGCAATCTCCACCAAACTGCTCCGTCGACAATCGACTCATTACTCTTTGTCTCACAATTATTTTGCATTTTCCGCCTACACAACAACAAAACAAGCACACAAACTTCTGAGCAGCTTGGCAAACTCTTTACAGCATTTTCCCCCACTCAACGGTAGAGCATTGTCAGCTAAGGGGAATTTATGCGTTTAGCTTCGTCACTGCCGTAGCCGCCACAAGTAACCATTCGCCAACCCGCCCATCAGCCATCCCAAAGCCCATCGCACTCGTATTTAAAGTTAATAAGCAGCAAGTAGTTGTCAGCGCCATCGTCGCCTTGTCGTAATCATCGTCGTCGCCACAGAATTTCAGTTAGTCTCACATATTCTAGGAAGTCCTTCAATCCTTACACGTGTGGCGGGCGCCAATGTGTTCTCGCCTCTTCACATGTGAGTTTGTGAGCATGTAATACGTCTCTACCACTTCGGTATCCTTGCCAGCAGCTGAAAGCTCACACATATACACCTGTGCGTCAGTTTACTTTCTAAACAGCACTACAAGAGGACGGTTAGAAAAACCCGAAAGGAATTGCATTGCATTTTCTTGTCTATGACGTACCTATTATGTCTCGAAGATCGGTTACTGAACCCAGGTTGACAATAGTCAATAATATCTATAATTCCGAGTAACGAGAAGTCTACCGACTGTCTTTCCTACGGCTCACACGTATGTCCTTCGGGTGGAATAGAGATCTTTCTCTTCCTCTGCTTCTAGTTCAGAGCCGGAGCGCTCTCATCCATTCGGACGACATGACCTAGCCAACGTAGCCGCTGTATCTCAATTCGATGAATTATGTCAATGTCGTCCCATATCTCATCATTTCATCGATTGCGGTATTCGCCCTTGCCAATGCTCAAAGGACCATAAATCTTCCCAAAACTTTTCTCTCGAAAACTCGTAATGTCGACTCATCAGATGTTGTCATCGTCCATGCCTGTGGACCATATAACAGGACAGGAATGATTAGTGACTTGTCGAGTTTAGCCTTTATTCGTCTAGAGAGAACTTTACCTATCAATTGCTTACTCAATCCGAAGTAGCACCTGTTGACATGAGTTATTCTACGTTGGATCTCGAGGTTGATATTACTATTGGTGTTAAAGCTGGTTCCAAGGTAGACGAGATTATCTGCGGCTTTGAAGTTATTACTGTCAACAGTGATGTGGAAGCCAAGTAGCCACGTCGTGAGTGCGACGACTGTTTGTTTGATGACAGAAGATATTTCGTCTTGCCCTCTGAGCGCCATTCACTTGGAAGTGTCTAGAAACGGTTATTTTATATATGGCTCAATCAGCTCACGACGTCCGGTCTTAGAACAATTGTCCTCTGGATAGGCAAAAAACATCTGTTTGAGGCCGAGATCAACTGAGAAAGCGAATCATTCCTCCCCAGGGTTGTGGGGTTTTGGACTTGGCAATGAAAAGAACAAAACAGCCTATTACGAGGTTTTGTTTAATCTTGTTAATTTCAAGGACAGAAACGAAGAAACAATTGATTATTGACATTGGACCCAGAGAATATGATTTGATCAGTGTATATTATATTTCAAACCTTCTCAAATCTTCTCATTATATTGAGTATTAAAAATCCATGTTATTTAGAACTTCACTAATAACCGCTAACCTTCTCAATTCCAATGACTGTTCTAATTTTCTTACAGGGCTAACATCCGAGTAAATGCGTCAGTGCATGGAGTAACTTGTACGACAACAGTTTTGTCTGCGAAGCTTTGGAAATCCTTTAATCCCACTAATTACATTTTGTGCTTGCCTGCGATTAACTCAAAAGCAAAGGCGCCTATTGGATAACCGGTAGTAAAATTTAACAATTGAATATAGAGGACGGGGCTTAGGAAAATACCATACTTGAAATGGGAATATGGTTATCGATGCATCTCACCATATTTTAAGCCATAACATATGCTTCAACAATTAAGCGGTGTTACAAAAGGTATACTCCAGATATATTGGTATAATTAATTAACCCTAGAGATACAAAATAAACAAACAGAAAGACAGTTGAAGTGAACATTGAATAAAGTGGGTTGTTTAACAAGGCTTCTGAAGATCCCAAAGCAGTTGCGACGCTGGCAATTGTCCTAAGAAATCCAAAAACAATGTCATAAAATCATTGCTTGAGAGTGTAAAACTCAATTAGAGCTGTAGAGGACTCCGCTAGGCCCTTGCACTATAACTTTTTGACTATTTAGACATTTTAAAGCTGTCCTTGCGAACATAACCGACAATGAGGTGCTTGAGAATGATTGAGATTAACAGTCAGAGATCTTACTGACTTCGTTGGAATATTAGAAGCATCAGGGAAAACCATTTTGAAAGATCGATTGGACCTAAGAAAAGTGAAAGAACGATTGGTTCCAAAATCACTAAATTTTTTCTGAAAGCAGCGGCGCATAATGTCTGTGAAACAATGCTTTCCGACTGCCAGGTATTTTTTCTGGCGATAAGTCTTGGATCTATGCTTACGATCCGGAAACAGACGATCAATCAGCCGAATATCGTGACAAAGTTGAGCCGAATCCGAAGAAAACACTACAAGGCAGGACAAAAATCAAGGTTATATTGACAGTTTTTTTCGATTATCGATTTCGATTACCAAATTCCTTCTAAACGGACAAACTGTCAAAAAGAAATACTATTTAAGTGTCATACATCGTTTGAGCGAAGCTATTTGTAAAAAGAGACCGGAGTTAAGGGCTTACAACTGATTACAACGAGGTCATATAACGGTAGGCCCAGGAAACATGCTATTTCGACGGGGTCAGACCATAGGAGGAGGGGTTTTAGATAAATGGGGTTTACTGGGCCTACAGAATTTAGATCAAAGTTGCCAAGGGTAATTACCAAGACAGCAGATTTTACGTTATCGACCCGGTTTGAACCAGTTTTTTCCCCGCCAAGGGCTGTTATTGATGAGTTTGAGGTTAAGTTTGCTAAATCTCAAACCGTAGCCCATCGCTCTTTTTTTACTTTGTAGTCGCAGAATATATCCTTGTAGCAATTTGGAGTCATGCTAAGGAAGTTATAGTCCATGGTCGGCTAAATATTCAGGTTCGTTCGGTTTACGTAGACCCGACTGTGGTGAGAATGGTCATCGGTGTCAAACTATCCGTTCATTGAATGAACAGAGATGCTATTTAAAAAAGTAAATACATATCTACAGGGCTGTGGTCTTTTTAAGTACTATAGAGGATACTTTATCAAGGAAACTTTTCTAAAAGGATACCGAGTTGGCATCAGACTTAGAACAGGAATTTAATTAAGGTTTGTACTGCGACCTATTGTCTATTGTGTGCTCCTTTCACTTACACTCAGAAAAGTCCAGGACTCTGTTATATTCCTACAACTGAATACGCATTGTTGAAGTGATGGGATCTATGTCAAGTTACATGGATCCAAGGACCTTAAATCTGCCTTAACACATTGCTGTCCAATTAAGAATCAGGTGCTCGAGAGTTTCCGGTGGAACTCTGTTTTTTCAGCCTGCAATGTTGGATCCAGACTAAGTCAAAGACGATATGACCCACGATAGTCGGGTCTATATATATGACTAAGTTGTGTCAAAATTTGCGGACTCAGTTATATTTTTCGAATACAAATATTTTATGCTAATACCTAAAACAACAACAATATTTTGCAGTTTACACCTTCTAGACTGAAATGTTTTTTGAGGTTGAAAAAGTTGAGTCGAATACCAAAAGAAAACTTTGTAGAAACCGAGTTATATGACTTACAATCATGCAAGATAATCGAAAAAAGGTAATCTTGTCAGCTTGTAAACTACGTCCATGTGATATTAAGCTTGCGGTGAAGTTTGTAACACCCAAAAGGTAACGTCGGAGCCTCTGTAAGTCATATGTATATAAATGATGAGATCTGAGTAGATTTAGCCATGCCCGTCTGTATCTCTGTATATATGCAAACCTGCGCTTAAGCTTTAGAGCTATCGATAAAAAATCTTGCACATGCCTTTTTCTTCCCAAGAAGCTGTTCATTTGTTAGAATCGTCGATATCGGACCACTATAGGGCATAGCTACCATACAAACTAATCGATAAAAGTCAAGTCCTTCTATGGAAAACTTTTTTAATTGACAAGATATCTTCACGAAACTTGGTACAGATTATTTTTCAAAACAACGCTGTAATTTCTAAATAAATTGTTCAGATCGGACTACTATAACATATAACTGCCATACAAACTGAGCAATCAAAATCAAGTCCTTGTATGGAAAACTTTTTTATTTGACAAGATATCTTCACGAAACTTGGTACGAATTATATTTCAAGACAACGCTATAATTTCCAAGCAAATTGTTCAGATCGGACTACTATAACATATAGCTGCCATACAAACTGACCGTTCAAAATCAAGCTAAAAACTCTTTATACAATTTTACGCTGTAAGAAATGCAACTATGAAAGGTATTACAACCTCAGTGCTGCCGTACTTTATATTTTTCTTGTTTTCCCCAAATTCTAACCTCAAATAAATTTTATTTTTCAAAATCCAAGTGCCAAGTTTTTATTAATATTTGTAGAAATTTCGATATAAATGTACTTAAGTCCATATGTATAAGTAATTAAGCATGTATGTATGTGTGTACAGACACACAAAAGAAAGTTTTGCGCCACAACTTTTGCACACCGAAACTTTGCACCGAGCGCACCACACTCAACCACCGGAAATCCACCTTGTATGCTTTGATTGGTGATTTAACTGCCGCAGCGGGGGTAAATTGGCGGCAGTGGAATGCAATAATGTCGCTTACCATTTATTTGCCTCAGCCGGTGTACTGCTGTTGGCTACCACTACAACAACACCATCATACATACTCCACCACCCACCAGTTGGCAAGCGCTTACCCTTCTACGCCAGCGTGGCAATGCAAAACCGCCTCCCTTAGCACATAATTTATAAGTAGTATATCCATACAAATGTGTGCGTGGTTGTGTGTGTGCTGGCGTTCACCTGCCTGCTTTGGCATTTGCTATGCTGTGTTCCCTGCTTTAATTAATTGCTTTTGTCATCACTTTGAATCTTGACATTACATCGTTACCAATTTGCTTAATAGTTGTCATTATTGCTATTGTTGTTGTTGCTTTCGCTATTTTTGTTGTTGCTTTTGCAATTTTTGTTGTTGATATTTCATTTGTTTTTGTTGCGATTTTCTCAGTTCGGCTCTTCAGTCGGTTAATTGCCGATTTTCTTTCTTTTGATGTGTGTTGATTTGTAATTTATAAAGTTCAATTTATTATGCTTAACCCTGTCAAGGCGAATGTATTATTTATTAAACATTGATTTAAGACACTAACAATTTGATGTGGGCCATTAATCTTCATGGATGGTGAATGCAAAGTGAAAGGTAAGCATTTAAATATTCAACATAACCCTAAACGATTATCGAGGAAGGAAAAATAAATACATATTTCGTTGTTTAAAGATATAAGGTCTAATAGGAAGACCCCATTATTTTTACAAAAAGATAGATTAAGCAATATGGATATCGGGTTGTAAATCCGATAAGGTTACGCCATATACCGTTAAAAAGATAAAAATTCGTTCCAAATAAGTTTCTCGAACAGTTTTGTACTTGCTTGACTCAATATTGTTAGAGCACGAGTCAAAGATAGACACATGAAAAGGGAAAATAAAAAAAATATTTTGAGGTGCATCTTCACTAAAGGTGAAAGCCTAAGCTAGACAGCTTAAAATGTGAATAGTTATTAAAATTCGGATACTGTGACAGCCAATCACGACGAATTTTGATTTCGTGGATGCCGTTATCGAAATTTTGATATCAATAAATCAGTCGTTTTGGAAGAAAACTTGTTGAAATAAGAAATTGTTGAGTCCGATCATTGTCCACTAGCTAAAAAACCGTTTAGAACCCTTCAAATAAGGCTGTTTACAAAAATAACCTCGATATATGCATGAGAAACAAGTTAACGCCAAAAAGCCTCACGGACCGAATTTTCATATTCGGAAGGCTGCTGAATCGCAACAAAAGCAATCCAAGCAAAAGCAGATGGGTACAGGTGATGAAAAGTGAGTCACTTATGAAAAAGTCTAGTAAACACGATTGTGAGCGGATCACTGTGAGCTGAGGTCAACGATAACCAAGTCAGACTCAACGTTCAGGAAGATATTGCTATACGTTTATGAGCTGTTTTCTTAAAGTCAATCTTTCAATCATATCGGCTCAACACCCGCGTCTTTAGTTCTGCTTTCTCCAGACTTAACAAGGAATCAACGCAAATGGGTCTGGCAGTGAACGGGGGCAAGACGAAATATCTCCTGTCATCAAACAAACAGTCGTCGCACTCGCGACTTGGCTCCCACGTCACTGTTGACAGTCATAACTTTGAAGTTGTAGATCATTTCGCCACCAGCAATGTCAGCCTGGAAATCCAACGCAGGATTACTCTTGCCAACAGGTGCTACTTCGGACTGAGTAGGCAATTGAAAAGTAAAGTCCTCTCTCGACGAACAAAAACCAAACTCTATAAGTCGCTCATAATTCCCGTCCTGCTATACGGTGCAGAGGCTTGGACAATGACAACAACCGATGAGTCGACCTTAAGAGTTTTCGAAAGAAAGGTTCTGCGAAAGATTTATGGTCCTTTGCGCATTGGCCACGACGAATATCGCATTCGATGGAACGATGAGCTGTACGAGATATACGACGACATTGACATAGTTCAGCGAATTAAAAGACAGCGGCTACGCTGGCTAGGTCATGTTGTCCGGATGGATGAAAACACTCCAGCTCTGAAAGTATTCGACGCAGTACCCGCCGCGGGAAGCAGAGGAAGAGGAAGACCTCCACTCCGTTGGAAGGACCAAGTGGAGAAGGACCTGGCTTTGCTTGGAATATCCAATTGGCACCACGTAGCGAAGAGAAGAAACGACTGGCGCGCTGTTGTTGACTCGGCTATAATCGCGTAAGCGGTGCCTACGCCAGTAAAGAAGAAGAAGAAATGAAGCGTACTTTTTTAATGAGAACAATAACAGATATTTTTTATATTATGAGGAATTCTTCGGCTTTCTGAGGAACAATTTGGAAGGACATATATTGCGCAATACGTCCTTTAATATTGAACTTTTAATATTTATTTACATAGCTCTTCAGCCAAAGCTCAGTTAAGTCCAAAAGAAAAAGAAACTTTACACAGTTTTAGAATTCCTGGAGAAAGCTTCACTATATTGGGGGAGCAGACAGCTCACAGCATAACAGGGTTCACATAGTTTGTCAGTGTAGCTCTTCATTTCTCGAATGAGCTGGGAAGAAAGTTTTTATTTGAGCGAGGAGAAAGTTTCAGAGATAGAAAGACAATGATAAAATATAATCAATATTTTTTCATTTGCTTGAAAAACTTTTACATACTCTCTACAAGAATTACCCTTCTTGGAATGAATAAATACATAGCCTCGTTATTCTTTTTTTAATCTTACATGCGAACGACCTTTTCTAACCAACGCATTCGCTAAAATTTTATACGCCTAACTATAAGTATGTCGTCGTCTGTTGAAACTCGTACCATTCGAGATTCCATCTTCTTCGATACTCATCGCTCATGCGAACGTCTCGAAAGATCTTGCGAAGAACCATTCTCTCGAATGCTGCAAGTACTTTCTAATTTCGGGTTGTACGAGTACATGTTTCTGTGCCTTATAATTGAACGAGAATAATGGGACTCATAGAGCTTAATTTTTGTTCGTCGAGAGAGGGAGCTGCTTCTCAATTACCTACTGATCCGAAAATACCACCTGTTCGCAAGAGTTATTCTACGGTTGATCTCCAGGCTCAAATTATTGGTGGAATTTAAGCTTGTTCGGATATCTGCAAAGTCCCTAACTTTTTCAAGTTTATACTCGTAGCTGCCAACAATGACGTAGTTCCCAAGTCGTGAAGAATCTTTGTATGTGGCCAGCATCTACTTTGTCTTGCTATCGTTCACAACAAGACCAACTTCTTTCTATTCTTTTTCTAGACTTGAAAAGGCTGCGCTGACTGCTCTATTGTTAAGACCTACGATATCAATATCATTTGCGTACCCCACTAGATTTTAGAGTAGACAGTGAGGTTCAGATAAGCGGCGCGTATCACATTATCCATCATCATATTGAAAATATCCACGAGATAGAATCACCTTACCTAAAACCTCGTTTGGTATCGAATGACTCGGATAGATTTTTCCTAATTTTAACGGGGCTGATGGTGGTGCTTAACGCCATTGTGTTTCGCAGGGATACCAAAACTAGATATGGCGTCCAATAAGCAGCTCCTATCAGTGCTGTCGAAAGCGACTTTGAAATCGAAAATCAATCAAAAAGATGATGGATGTCGTCTGTTTTTCAAGGGTCTTCTCCAGGATTTGACGTACTTGTATTGTAAGAATCTGGTTTTTGGTGGATTTGAAAGTTGTAAAGCCACACTGATGAGGTTCAATCAGTTTATTTAAGTATAATGAATCCAAGTCTTTCACACAATACTGTCGAAAGAACCTTATATGCGATATTAAGAAGGCTGATTTTGCAAACTTCGAGATCTCTCTTCTTGTGGAAAGAGCAGAGTATACTCATATTCCAATCATTGGACATGTAGACATACGTTGGCGTCCTTACCTTCCCTTACTTTAAGAAAACTCATGTCTAAATATCATATAGATATTCTAGAAGTTTATCATCACAGATGTGTTGCTGTCATTTAAAGAAACTCCAAGTCCTTTGGAGCTTTCTCAGACAAGCATGATGATAGATTTAGTTCGAAAACTCTAGATACATATTTTGAGGGCAGTCGCTATCTAAAACACTAAACTCTCAATCCAGGGCTTGGTTTAGACATATCTCTTTGGCAGAATAAAAAGAAAGAGAACAGGTGATATGATGAGTTTTGAAGCTGTCGAGCTCTAGACGGCATTCTAAACGTCATCGGTAATTAAAGTCATTTTTTAAAATTCTCGCTTGACTCTCGTATAAGAATTGACTTCTTCATACTCATAATATCCGAAACTCTATATAAATTACCACGCAAAATTGGTCGATTTTAAAAAATCTCAAAACAAAAAAAAAGTTTACAAAACAACTCCATTAAAACAAGCCACAAACAAGAGCGCATGCATGATAATGGCAGGCATATTTATGACATTATTGGCGGCTTCACGGTACACGAGGTTACACAACCATACTTATATGTATATATTTACACATTCATAAGTAGATTCATATTTAGGAGGACTTATAAAAAATCAAAACAAGGGTTGTCGCCGAAACACAGTAAATCAAATAATCAGCTAGCAACGGGTCGGTCGCGTGTCACACGACGCACTTCCATAACGGAAAACACAAGCGGAAATCAGCAATGCATGTAGTTCCCAGGCATTTGCTACGCCACCGCCACCCCACTCCCAGAACGATAGCCAACACTTTTTGAATAGCGGAAAAAGATTTTTAAGTGTTATTATTTTTGAACAAGTGTTCGACCAAACGGCCAGCGGAACAGGTTGATAAGCCGGTTAAGGACTGCTGCCAACATACAGTCATACAAATAATATTACTAAGTAGAGTATGTGAGTTTCTTTTTTGCTAAAAGCCAATGTGATTTGTGGTGCGTGTGTCGGGGGATTTCGGGATTGAGTTGTGCCTGTCGTGTCGTGAGATGGTATCGGCAATTTGCGAACGTCCGCCTGATTGCAAATGTGTGTGGGTAGGATTACAGTGATAATGCAATAATTGCAAATTGATTTTTGGAAGCTTTCTTATGCCACTTCTGATTTCTTTGAAAATATATTTCAATAATGAAAATACTGGAACTAAGAATTTAAAAATAAAAAAATTATTATTAAAAATATACCAAGAAAAGCGGAGATTTCAACTGCTTATACCCTTCACAAATGTATTTTAAAGCATAAAAAGGAATAAAAACATCTTTTTCTTGATTTTGATCGTTCAGTTTGTATAACAGCTCGAATATGGTAAAACCGAGCTTGATAAAGCTGCACCCAACGAACCTCCCGCGAAGAGGCGATAAGTAAGAGCCAGTAAGATTCCGATTATGGAGTACTGGAAACCCGGAACAGATTAGTTTGACAAAGGGCTAGTGAGGCCAGTATGCTGTCACTTCAGTAGGTAAGAGTGACATCGTACTGTTACTTCTCTGGCTCGTTAAGACCCTGGCGGTCAAGTACGTTCAATGAAGGTCGCCATAATTTTTTTCTGGCCGTACAGGTTCAGTTGAGACCAGTTCCTGATTTGTGTCCGAACCTGGCTCTGAACATAAGCTCCCATAAGGACTTGTGTCAACCCTCGCGGGGCCTCCCTGCTTGCACAGATAGCCACGGGGTTAAGGGCAACTGCTACAACGTGCGGAGAAAGCGGCATGAAGCGGAGACCCACTAGAAAAAATTAATATTCCGCAACAAAAACAAAAAACCTAACAGAAAGAACAATAAAATGTAGATGGCCAAGACGAGGAATACGGGACCGTCTTTCATAGAAACAGTAGGATACTTAGATCCCCTATACTCACCGTCACTCCAAAACAACCAGACAAAACTGGAGAAAATACAGTTTCAAGTGAACTCCGGCCACACAAGCAATACCGGCAAAACAAGGCGAAGGAATGAGTACCTCAGCTGCCACTCACCGAAACAAGAACACATTACCCAAATTAGACGAGCAGAAGAGGAATCAATTGAAAAGTGGAAGAGTATCATGCAAAATGTGAAGATGGCGATGGCAAAACAAAAGAACGCAAGAAAGAAAAGAAAGCATGGATGTTAAGAATGTTATGGCATAGCTAGACGAACTATTCGACGTCACCAAGAGTTACCGCAGAAGCCGGCACATTGCAGAAAATGAGAAAACACGGAAACATCTAAATAGACGCATCACTACCCCCCGAAGTGGCGTGCGACAAGCCCTGTAGAGCTTCGTGAAACAGTGCGACCACGAAATGAAAACGACTGCCAGTGGAAGCAAGAAAGTCCCACGCAAACGGAGGAACAGTGGAGGAAGCACATAAAAACGCAAAAGAGAGACAACAAGGCCCAAACGACAATCAGAGTTCTTGATCGTAAAGCCAGCAGAATGTAAAAGCTAGGCCGAGGTCCTTAAGAATATCCGTAGCAAAGTAGATCTTAAAGGATCAGAGGTGTAGATCAAAGGAATCCACAAAACAAGAGCCGAGACCCTACTATTAGAGTTGGAGAAAGGACAGTCAACGAAAGCCAGCTTTTGCGAGGCACTCCAGATCACCCTTAAAGAATATGAAACTGTAGCCGACCTTAAATCCAAGACTACTATAGAGATTAGAGAACTCGTCTCACTTACAACAAAAGAGAAAGTAGCAGGAGCTGAAAAAGAAGCGCTAAAGGACCCCATCGTAGGCTTGACGACAAACGCATTAAATTTAAAAATAAATAATACCCAAAAATCTTTTCAAAAAATGTATCTACGCATACATATGTATGTAAAATACTTACAAGTCAAAACTTTAAGCATAACCACACATTTCATAGTAATATCACTCAAAACTTTGCGTAGCTGTCATAATTAAAACTATTAACAGTTCGCACCGAACACACAAGAGGCATAAAACCAAATGGTAGAACAGCAAACAATTGTCCGACAAAGCATTTCTACGCAAATTAACAAAACTTTTAAGTATAATTGTGCTAAATTAGTTGTCAGCGTCAAAATGTGCCACTAAAGGACTAAAGTTTACATCGGTTGCTAGCCAATAGGGCTGCCAACGCGCCACAGCGTGTAGCTGTAAGTTGTCGCTTGCGGCACAGCAAAGTACTCGTCATTATTTTGGTGGGCTGCTGTGGTCGAGAGAGGTTGTAATGCTGCGCTGTAGTATGTCTGCTTGAAATTGTTGGCCAAAAACATCACCATAAAATGAAAATAAAAGTGAGGTTATATTATCTCTGTTACTTTATAAATTTTGAGTTTGGCCTTAAAGTACTTAAATACAGCTGCGTGCATAAAAATGTGACCCAAGCTAAGTTGAGCTAACGAATGTCACCTAAAATTCTTGTTGGTGTTGTTGTTGTAACGGATACCTAATTCCCGTTGGGAAGTCATCCAACGATAGGCTCAAGAAACGCGCTGTTTCGACGGGAACGGATCAGGGAGAGGGGTGTCAGATGAGTAGGTATGCAAAGAGGTGGCTAGTGTCATGCGGGGACTTGTTGTACGCTGAACAAATGTTTGATATATCGATTCTGTGTAAATAGGAGTTTAATCTGTTACAGTATCCAGAACGAAGCTGGACTCGAGCAACAACTCGAGCTCTTCGTACTCAATGGGTGGTTGTTTAACTTCAAGTACCCCTTTTACTGAGAGAGAGGATGTTAATGGCTTCACTGTCAATGGCGGTCAGTGCATATGAGAAGTTAGTTGAGTCCGAAATCTGGTCGGTGTATTGCTTTATGTTGTCGACGTAGTTGAGGAATGTCCTATTGATGCTTCTAGGAGAGGAGTTCATTGAGGATTTTGTTGCGGATACCACTCTGCGAAATCCCTTGTTTAATTCTTCTTAATTTAGAGTTTTTACCACGAAACAGTACTGATCATTGTCGAACGCTCAAGTAGTCTTTAGTCCACTTCTTTACTCCTAGAGGGAGCGTAGCTTTTCGATGTGCTATGCTACGAGGTTCGCCCTCTCGTTGGTTGGTTTTTGTGTTGAGGCCATGAACCATCTGGACATTTATGACGTTAAGTGCTGTAGTGATGCTGTGCATTTTTCGGAAGCTATGCTGGTGGTTTGCTTGGCGCAGGTGGTGTGTAAAGGCCGGGAGTAGCAAGGCCTCAAGTATCGTCACTACTGGCGAGAGGAGAGTTATCAGACGATAGAAATACCCTTAGTTGACGGGTTTCCCAGGTTTCTGTAGTGAAACCACTCTTCCGATTTTCCCCATATCGGGTATTTGACAGGATGAGGACCTTGATGAGGAAACTTACTCCTGTCGATCCTAACGGCTTTAGCATCAGCATGATAATTCCATCAGACCAATGGATTTGAACGATTTTGCCTTGTTGATGATACTCTGAACCTTGTGGCATTTTGCTAAGGAGGCGGGTAGCACATCGTTTGGCTTTATCTACCAAGAGGTGCAGTATAAATTGCCGGCTAAAATAGCTTGCGCATTTCTTCGGGTCCGAAGAGGTATGGTCATTGAATTGGTTTTCAACTCGGCCATCATGTCTCTTCGGATTAAATAAAGCCAAAAGTTTACTCAAACCGATGGAGAGGTTGCAGAACTTTAAGCGCTCTATCCATTTTGTCCGCTAGTGTTGATTTAACATGTGTCTCGTCTCCAAATTGAGATCCTCAAAATTAATCAAAATAATCATGGGATTGGGCTTGGAAATTGGCGTGGAGTTCTTCGATTCTTCCAGCCGTGGTGAAACGAGCGGTAGCAGCTGCGATCGCCTTGCAGGAATGTTAAACGATTACGTCCGTAGGAATGAGTAGTGCGGTGAAGATGCTCTCATTACATTCTGTGAAGCCGATCCAATTATTATAATATCGGGCAGATGCCCAGCAATTAAAGTTCTTCGTCCATACTTCTAGTCCGAGTTAGAGAAGAATTCCGACTTAAGACTTGCTGGAAGAATTCTCCACATAAACCATGAGAATCATCAGGGTGCAACAGAAGTTAACTTTTTTTCTTGTAACAAATATATTTTGAACCACATTTTCTTTTTAAAAACATTGAAATGATTTTTAGAAGGGTGATTTTATAAAAATAAATATACAAAAGCATTTATAATTACTAATAAATACACAAATGTATTTATAATTGCGCTCAAAAATTTTTCACCAACAAATTAATTTATTTACAGCTTAGTTGCGACCCTCAAATGACCCGAATAGTGAGACAAAAGAAAATCACTAAACCGCAATATCATATTTTACTATATTTACAAGTCATTAGTGCAGTATTATTGAGAAATTTAATTAAAAATCAAAATCAAGCGCTCGCTCACCCTCCTTGCGAGAGAAAAAAATGCACTTCCCGACGCTGATTCGTAATCTCATCGATGACAGTAGATGGAAGACAATATTCATAAATTATTAATGTGCCAAGAGGACAAAAGCGATTTGCCAAAATATTTGCCGACCACCACATTAATAACGCTGACATCAACAACAACAACAGCAGTAGTAGCAGCAGCCAACAAGTAATGCATGCATATGAATAATAAAGCAAGAAACGCAAATCCCCGCAACAAATAATTGAGCCTGCCTTGTGATTCATGAAGCATAGCAGTTCATTGATTTTTCTTTTCTAACAACACTGTGCACACAGAAATAAGTGTGACTTGTGTACTTTTGCCAGTCACGAGTATAAACCCTCATGCGCCTACGATACATGTCAGCGGCAATAAACTCGAGAAAGTACACACACACATACACATTCGCACTTATAGTTGTGGAACAAAACAGCTGCTGACAAAACTATTAGCCCGGCGACTTTTTCTTTTTTGCCACCTCCAGAACACCGCATATGGGCACTCACAGTTTGTGTGTATGAATGTATGTATGCATGGCTAGCGCACATCACAAGGGTAGCTGCTGCCATGGCAGATACGAATTTGAAATCTGTACTGACATGATTTGCAGAAAGCCTTCAGCAGCAAGACAAATAGGTTGTAGTTGTTGTGGAAGGCCGGCGGTCCAGCATGGCTTGAGTGCAGGAATCAAACACAAGAGCGAATGATAAATTATTGGGGCGATTGTTAATTTGATGACACTCAAACCGAAACCGGATTATCTTTATGTCCGTCGTATTATAATCGCTTAGCGCTTACAAATATACAGCTTTTGAGCAGCGACACACAAACACTGGCTTTTGGGGTGTAGAACAATGGCGGTTGAAAGAAGCGTTTTATTTTGATTGTTTGTGAGATGTAATACGGCAAAGTCATTTAGTTCGCAATTATTAAGAAATTAAGAAATTAATGCATATTATAGTATAAAAAGTAAATTATAAGTGAAATAAAGAACTTACTTGTGTTTGCACATACAAAGGGTTATGTCTGATGCTGTGGCACCCATTGCGTGCGAATATTACACTTAATTCTTTATTTTCCTTGTAATAACTGTAGACAATGCATTTGAAAAAGCTTTACTAACACTTTTTGTTTATAATAAATGTATTTCGCAAAAATATTTTACATTTTCCACAATTTTGTTTGACATTTGTAATTTTAAAGCAAATTAGCGCAATAAACGGTATTTACAAATGACAACGGAAGAGGATGTATTTAGAGTTGCATAGCGTACTTCTAGCGTAGGCGAAATTTAAGTGCGCTAATAGGAAAATATTGTAAGTAATTTTCTTTACCTAATAGAAAAAATTGAGAATGGAAATTATTTGTAACAAAATGTTTAATTATTTTAAAAAAGGATTGATTATATCGAAAAGCGCTTGCTACTTATTAATTCATTATTATTTTCCAACACATATAACACCCTGTGTTTTGTTTATACTTGACACATGGCGAGCCATGAACACAGCCAACAAAACAGCTGAGCAGAAAACAATGCAGTTTCTTTATTGCATAAGGGAATTTTTTCATGCTGTTGAAATTGACTTGGAGTGTATATTAAAGAAGGATTATGAATAAATTAGGATTCCTTCATGAAGCCATTCACATATTTGTACCACTTTGGTCTAAAAATATAATAACTCACAAAATTTGTTGTATATAGGGAAAACTTTTAGGTGGGCCAATTTTTCTCCCACTACATTCGAGGTGTTAACAACATTGCATCAACACGCTCTCACAATTTTTAACGTCCCGCGTGTTTTGCTTCATTTTACAAGTGACGAAATACAAATCAGTGAATTTTATATAAATATTTTACTAAATAACAGAAAGTGTTAAAAATGTCGACCTCGCTGCAGGAGCAATTGCAGCGGCTGGCCGTGCCGCAAACTATGACATTGGCTGATTCGCGTTCGAAAGCATCCGTACTCTTCGATCGCAAAGAAGCTGGCACCAAAACACGGCGTATCATATATGAAATAGGTTTGGCAGGTTTGCAGGAACTCACCGCACTGAATCCCATCTTTCAGTCTTTTGAAAACACCCTCTTCAATGAATCAACTATTGATTTGGAACGTTCCGTTGAGCAGAAAGATTTTAATAAACTACTCGATCGCAATATCAATAAATTCCTACAACACTTGTCGCCATACTTCTTGTTGCGCCCCACGCTCATGTGCTTGGAATGGTTAATACGTCGTTTTCATATACAAGAATATAATCGAAATGCGCTATTAGCTTTAGCCTTGCCGTATCATGAAACGAATACGTTCATATTAATATTACAAGTGATACGTATTAAACAAGCCGATCAAGAATGGAATTGGTTGCAACCACTGCAGAAACCCGGTGTGCCTGTGCCAAAAACAGTGCTAATCAATAGAGCGGCAACCGATGTAGCCTTCTTGAAATTCGTTTGTCAAGCAACATTGGACGCTGTAAAAGAGTTGGACACACGTGCCAACTCGTTGCAAACACAACTGAATTTTTATGCTTCCGTTGTGGTTGGCGCACTTGAGCACGCGGCAGCAGTAGAGGAGTGGCATATAATTACTATATTACCTTCACTACTTAAGGGTTTACAATCTGAAGTATTAGATTTCGCAGCGGCTTCTTATATTGTAGCCACACAATTGGTGGCGCGTACATCGGTAACGCCGAAATTGTGTAATGCTTTGGTAGAGCGTGCTGCATCTGTGTCCTTGGAACGTTTACGTCAAACAGCGGTCTTATTTCTGGTATTTTTGTTCGATAAGCAGCAGCGCGCTAAGCCGCAATTCAGTGAAAATACTTTATTGCATTTGGCAACACAAAAATGGTTTGTCGCAAATTTGGCCGTCTTGGCTAAAGGCAATGTATATTTGCATGCATTGTTAGTAGCGCTGTTGCAACAAGCGCTAAGCGCCATACAAGCTGAGCACAAAGATTCGGAAGCTTTGAAATCCTTTCTGGAGCGTTTATTAAATGAGGTGGCGCTAAATGATGATTCGGCGCAGGAAATAATTAAGTAAGTGCTTCTAATTTATTTTTAAATATTTATTTATTATTTTAGTATAATTTCATACTTTACATATATACTTAATGAGACTATGTGAAAACTAACTATATTTTTTGTTTTAGTGCTTTTCTCAATGCATATGAAGAGCAGCCTCTGTCTCCGCAGAAAGCGTTACAGGACGGTGAAATGATTGAGCTCAGTTCGGACGACGACGAGGAAATGGTAAATAATAATAGCAATTTCCAAGGTTGGTATTCTGAATACTTGCGTAAGCTCGAACGAAAATATCCCGTCGCATTCGATCACACCATAAAAGAGGGTCTAACATCAAATTCACAAGAATTCGCCAGCAAACGCAGTGTGCTTAAAATGGCCTTAGGTAAATATATGGTTTTTATTATTATTATTTATTAGAATTGTATAACTTTTTGCGACATTTACAGGTTTTCGTTTGAAGACATTTGATCCAAGCGCCACCGATATCTACGAACAACTCTACCACCACACAGCCAAAATACGCGTCTTTGCCGTGCAAACACTCTTAGCAAATTTGCGCGATTACAGCGCGCGTCCACAAAATATGCATTTACTGCGCGAATGCCTCGCCGACCGCATAGCTGACGACAGTGAATTGGTTGTTAAGGAAATATTGAAGTTACCAACCGCAGAATTTGTGCAAGTGTTAGGCGCTGATAAGGTAGCCGAAGCTTTAATTGCCATTTTGAATAAAGTGCAACAAGATGCCGAGCACTGGGCGCCACTAACAGCAGTGACCGTGCAGCATTTGACAAGCCGCGAGATTGTGGAGGCTTACGACACCAACATAATACTGTTAGCTTTAATGCCGCTGCTCTTCCCAGACAGCAGCAGCAGCAATACCTTTCAGGCCATTACTAGCATACTCAAAAGTCCGCTAAGCGCGAAGATTGGCTTCTTGCAAGAGCTGAAACTGGTGCAAGATAGTGAAAGCTTCAATGCCGTGGAATTCAAAAAACAATTTCTCGATGTTATCTCCAAATCAACAGCTACACCGACGGGTTTGAGTCTCTTCCGCAGCGCAGAAACGCATGGCGAACGCATCTTCAAGAACGCTTTACATTTTTCACACTTCTTGTTGTTGGCCACTGCATGCTTGAAAACCGATTTGACTGGCACCGAAGCTGGTTACGTATTCACACAAATACGCACCACCTACCGACGCTTTCGCGTGCGTCAGCTCGAAAGCAAACAATGGGATTTGGTGGAGAAAGAGAAATGCATACCGTTGCAATTGTTCTCCGATTTTATCGTTTCGCTAGCGCAACATACACATTTCGAGCATCTCTTCGAGTGGGAGCAAATACACGATGATCTACGCACATTTTTCGATATTTTCAACCTACTCGCCGAAGAGGGTTTCCAACAAACCAAAGCGGCCGCACAGCAAACCGAATGGCTCCGTACACTGAAAGAAGTTTTCGACCACATCTTCGACAACGCGCAACAAAAGTTGGAATTCCTCAGCAATTTCTATGTGTATGAGAGCAATGCCGCACTCGGCGCCGACTATGCGCTGCTGCGTTTGCGCGCCTTCAAGCTAACCAATGCGCTATTCAAAAATATAAACAACAAGTTGCACATCAACACCTCACACGTGTTTCGCATAGCCAGCGCTTTGAATGCGCCCTCGGAAACGGCGCGCCTGCAAGCGCTCGAAACGCTACAAGTGCTGAAGGCGTGCACGCAACTAAGCGCGCCGCTACAGCACTTTGTCGACAGCATACTGGCGCGCAGCTATGAGTTTAGCATGGATCACGAGCAATTCCCACTCATACTCTACACCATACTGAAGCCGACGCATAAGAAGCAACAGCCGCAAAGCTTGAAAGTGCTGCGCGAAATTGTGCAGCTGGTCACCGCAGAGGATGCGCTCAAACATGCCGCGTTCACCGCGCAGATACTGAAGACGCTCAAGCATATAGACGATGCCAGTTTGCTGGCCGACTTGATACCACTGGGCGCGCGCACGCTCACGCAGACGCGCGTCGAGGACGCCTTGTTGCTTTTGCCGCAACCCTACAGCACCATATTGCAATTGATATGCGATCGCTTTGAGCATCAAATCATCGGCACGGTGCTGTTGGATCAACCAGCCGCTTGGCAATTCATCGTACAGCTATTCGGCGCGCACAATGTATACATACAACATGGCAGCAAATTGCGCGCTGTGCCGTGTGTGTTGCTCGAGGCGCTCGATGAGTACTGTTACGAGCAGATACCGCAAAATTACAAAACCGACTTGATCAAATTGATTGTGCAAACGATGGCCGCCACCGACACCGATGCCGTCTTCTTAAGCGCCAATAAATTGTTGAAGCGTTGCAGCATCAACTGCGCGCCATTGGTGGAATTGTTGGCGCAAATGTTGCGCATTGTCGAAAACAATGAGGCGAGTGCTGGCGCGGCGGCCAAGCGCAAGTCAAACGCCACATCGGCAACCAAGCGCGATGCGGAAACGCAAAACCAACTCACAACGCAAGTCACCACCAAGGCGTGGAAGCAAGGCGTCGCCTTGTTGGAACTGCTCGAACACAAGAAAAAGCTCGAGGAAGCCGAGCAGCTGCTGCCCGCGCTCTTCGATTTGCTGCGCTTCTGTTTGGAATTGGAGGAGCAAGCTGTGGTTGAGTACACCAAACAGCTGACGCTCTCCATGCTGCTGCATTGCTGTCAGCTGGCGCAAGCGGCCGGCGTACAATTGGCGAAAGTGTTGCCCAAGTCCGCGTTCCGCATCGATTTGATTGTGCAGTGTGTGCGCGGCGCGCAAAATCCACAAACGCAAAATAATGCTTTGGTGTTGTTGTCACATTGCGCGGCGCTCTTTCCGCACCAGGTGCTGCATAGCGTGGTGGATGTCTTCACATTTATGGGCTCGTCGGTGGTGCGTCACGATGATGCCTTCAGCTTTCACATCATCAACAACGTGATCGAATCGATTGTGCCGATCTTGGTGCGTTCACGGCATGCCGACGATGCGGTGGATAATACGAGCACCGTGGAGCTGGTCATACCGGTGCTGAAAGTGTTCTCCGACATACTCTTGGACGTGCCGGAGCACCGCCGTTTGTCGCTCTACAGCAAGCTGCTGCTGACACTTGGCGCCGAGCAGTTCTTATGGATTTTCCTTTGCATCGTCTTCGAAGCGCATGTGCTGGAGGATGAGAAGCAGCGTCTCTTGCAGCGCAAGCACAAGAATGATAAGCCCAGCGGCCCAGCAGCGGCGGCGGCCGAGAAATACTCCAAACGTTTGGAAATCTGTCTGGAGCTGACCAACCAATTTGCGCCCGAAATTACGCTCGACACTTGCATTGAGCTGCTCGGTTATGTCAAATCATTGCCGATGGATAAAGCGGATAAGGAAGACGCTAAAAGCAAAGCTAAGAAAGCTATCGACGCCACCGAGCAGTGTTTGTTCGATGTGAAATGTCGCACCTCCAAACAATTGCGTCACTACAAATACGTGATTATGCAATACCTTTCGGGTATTTCGAGTTCACCACAATTTTTGCGTAAGATCGCCATGCTTAGCGATGCCGAACAGTTGGCCATAAAGCCATATTATCAAAATTTCATCATAAAAACACTCTCGTACATACCGTTAGTGAATACAGCCATCGAAACTGTTGAGGAAACATCACAATTGAAATTCTGGAAAGTCATACTCCATCATCTGCACGATGTGTTGGACAATGCCATCTCATTGCTATCGCCGGATATGTTCCTCGTGGTCGTATACGGTCTCATGCGTCATCAGTTGGTCTCCATACGCAAGAAAGTCATCGAATTGCTTATTAATAAACTACAACAACGTGATGGCTACTTCGATCGCAGTGATCCACAAAATTTCTATAATCTTCTAGAGCCGCTTAGTGATATTACCATGGGCATACTGACCCAACACGAGTCGTCGTCCGCCACACCGGGCACTGCTTCACCTTCCACGCCCACCAATGAGCTGGTATTCCTGCAGCAGACCGCGCTCATTGCCATCAAGCTCTTATCGAAAATGTTTGCTTTGCAACATATTAAGGAGTTCAAGGAGATACTCGCCCATCTTATCAAGGTGCTCAAGCAGCGTTCCAAGATTTCGAAAATTGTCTTGGCTACAGTGGTGCTCACCATTATAGAGATCTCTTCGAATTTGAAGGCTCATTCATTGGCTCTACTGCCGAAATATATGCCGCAAATGATAGAGATTCTACAGGATCAAGCGAAATTGGTGCAGTCTCAGCTGCCGGATAATGTCTGCATCGCTATCATAACAGGTGAGTGACTATAAAATGGAAAAGAAACTTCGAACTAGTATTTAGGAATTGAATTCTTAACCTCAAAGTGGTCAAAAACTTCAAAAGCTCTACAGAGCCCAGAAAGAAGTTGCAATATCCCTGGATTAATCTTCTCGGACTGTAAATATTTAACTATCTATACCTAGAAACTCCCACAGTCGCCAGAGCGAATTCCTATAACCTCGTACGCTGATGATTGTACGATATTGATGTCGGGCAATGGAGTCGTTGGCATTTGTTTAAACTGGACGAAAGAGTACAGACTTGACCTTAATATTGCAGTCGGTGGCATCAGAACTCCGATTGTCAATAATCCTAAGGTTTTAAGTGTAACTTTTGATTGTCTATGTTCCTTCACTTCTCGTACGACCACGATTATCGCCAAAGTACAGAGCCGCAACAAAATCCCGAAGTCGCTAGCGCTCAGTTGGTCGGTCCTTAGGTACGCCGCACCAGTATGGTCGTCTGGATACAGTGTAACGCAGACGAGGAAGCTTCAGACTTGTCAGAATACTGCACCCCGACTGGATGCTTCTTGACGTCACCTATTGATTATCTACATAGTGAGACCCGTATGCTCCCAGTTAAGGAACATAATGAACCTCTCCCCAGGCAGTTCCTGCTGGGATGCAGATGAAGAGCTCGAGTTACCGCGAGAAACGAGAGTGACCCTTGCGCAGCTTCGATTTGGATACTGTAGCAGGTTAAACTCCTACTTATTTAGAATAAACCCCGACATATCCAATATATGTCCTGCGTGCAATGAGTCTCTGCATGACACTGGTCACCTCTTTGGATGCCCCACCAACCCCACTCATCTAAAACTCCTCTCCCTTTGGTCCAACCCCGCCAAAACAGCACATTTCTTAGGCCTTCCGTTCGATGACGTCGACGGACTAAGCATCCGCTAGAACAACAAAAACAACAACGTCTCTGGATGAGAAAAGATCGGGTGCAAAATTACGTGTCCATATTTCAATAACTAAATCGACTCAGTTTGTCTCGGTGCACATTTCTATAGGGTCTCCGTTTCTTTTAAGACTTCAAACTTCGTGCCAATTTTAATATAGTTTAGGATATAAAAAAAACTTGTCTTTCACTAAAACTGTAATATTAATACTTTCCAAACTCTTTCTAGGCACCCAAAAACTCTTTGAATCGCTACCACTCTTTCTGGGACCGTACGTTGTAGACGTCATAACAGCCCTGAGTACAATTTCCGCCAACATCAGCGCGCAACAATCCGAACGTGATCAGCGCGCCGCCACCGCCTTACACCGCATCAGCACAATTTGGTCGAAGATCGCCAGCGATGTGCCGGTGCGCATACTGGTGCCGAGCTGTGAAAAGGCCTATCGCAAGTTAATGGCTACACACAATTACGCCGATATCGCTGTGCTCATGCAACTACTGCCCGAATGCATAAATAAATCACCGAGCGCCGACCTGACAGCCGTACAAAGCGAATTGGGCGCATTCTTCTTGCACACCCTGGAATTCCGCCTGCAGGTACGCAACACTTGTGAGCGTGAACGTGTCGCCAGCACTGAGACAGTCATCATTGACGCATTCGTCACATGGGTGCTGAAACTATCCGAAAGCAGTTTCCGTCCATACTACCAGAAAGTCTACGAATGGGCCATCAAACAGCGCGCCGAACGTGAAACCATACTCACCTTCTTCTTGCTGACCAAGAAAATTGCCGAAGCGCTCAAGACGCTCTTCGCGCTTTTTGCACGTGGCATCATCGACGATGCGGCGAATTTGCTCAATGAATATAATGCGGCAAAGCAAAATATCGAAGCCGACCAGGAGGCACTCACCAGCGATATTGTCAAATCCATTTTGAGCACGCTCTACACGCTCTTCCTGCACGACAGCAAGGGTTTCGTTAACAATCGACGCTTTGAGGTGCTTATGCAGCCGCTGGTCGATCAGTTGGAGAATCGTTTGGTGTTGGAGAGCGAAGAATTGCAACAGGTTTTGCAGATGTGCATCGCCCAACTGGCTGCGGCCGTCTCCAATGACATAATGTGGAAGCAACTGAACTATCAGGTGTTGATGAAGACACGCACCAATGTGCCGGAGGTGCGCATATTGTCCTTCAATTGTTGCCTGGAAATCGCGCGTAAGTTGGGTGAAGACTTTACGCCGCTACTGCCGGAAACGGTGCCTTTCGTGGCAGAGCTGTTGGAGGATGAGAATCAACGTGTCGAGAAGAACACACGCAAGGCCGTGCAAGAGTTGGAGAACATACTTGGTGAATCGTTGCAGAGTTACTTATAAGTTTGCTGATAGAAGATTTGAAAAATGTCTTAGAACTTTTAATAAATATTTGACGAAGATCTGCATGAATTAATGCATCCATGCTGGTTTTAAAATATGACAAGCATTTACTTTACAAAAATTTTATTATAAAAGTTGGCATACGGGAGCGTCGTACATCAATCAAATGCTTGGAAGCTAACTAGCATCAATCAAAATTTGATATTTCAAGCACACATCAATCAAGAAAAAAGGTTCAAGCACTTGTCAATCAAATTAAATAAGCTATTGTTTAGTTTTAAAGCAACATCAAGCATCAAGAAAAGTAGTTCAAGCGCACTATCTTCAAGCAAAAATTTATTTTTCAATTTCAAGCACCCTTCAAGCAATTTCACAAGTTATTTAGATGAAATAAGTTTTAGTTTTGTTGAAAATAATTTATAAAACATCAAGCAAGGTAATGCAGGTGAACAATCTCCAAACAAATATTTTCTTTCACTTCAAGCACTCATCAAGCAATTTGAAAAATTCTTTAAAAGCAATGTGGCGAGACAGTCTTAGTTTTAAAATAATTTTTCAACATCAAACATGGTGGTGCGAGCGAACAATCTTCAATCAATTAATTTTTTAACTTCAAGCACTCATCAATAAATTTGGAAATTTCTTTAAATCCAAAATGACGTTTTGGCATAGTTTTGAAACAATTTTTGTAATAACAAGCAAAGAAATTCGTGCGTACTATCATCAATCAAATATTTTAAATTTCATTTTGCATCAGTCAGACATTCATATGAAGCTCAAAAGCAAAATTTTACCATAAAATCTCAATCGAAACAGCAAAACAATCTTCTTGAGAATCATCAATCAATCAAATGTTTTAATTTTAATTTTAATTTTACATCAATCGGAAACTGAAATTACCATCAAGCAAAGTATAACATTTTTGACGTAAAATTTTCAATCAAAAGTGCAGATCAATCTTCATGCGAATCATTAATGAATCAAATACAATATTTTAAATTTCATTTTGCATCACTCAGACGATATAATACACATTAAGCTCAGAAGCATAATTTTACTTTATAATGTTCAATCAAAGTAGCAGAACAATTTTCACACGAATCATCAATCAATCAAATGTTTTAAATTGAGTTTTGTATCAATCTTACACTGAAATTTGCCATCAAGCAAAGTAGAACAATTCTGACTTAAAATCTTCAATCAAAACTGCAGATCAATCATAATGCGAACCACCATCAACCAAATATTTTAAATTTAATTTTACATCGATTAGACAGTGTAATTCACATAAAGCTTAGAAGCACAATTTTACCTTATAACCTTCAATCAAAACTGCAGATCAATCTTCAAGCAAACCACTATCAATCAAATAGTTTGAATTTCATTTAACCATACATCAATCAGACACTGAAATTGCCATCAAGCACAGTGAAATAATTTTATGTTAAAATCTTCAATCAAAATTGCAGTTCAATCATTGAATCGAATAAGCAAGATTACATCAATCAAATATTGAAATCTACAAAAAATTTAACTGAGAAACTTATATAATATCAAAATTGAATTCTTGGTATAAGCAATCAATCAAACTCATTCACAATCAATCAATCAAACTAACCTCATGATCAATCAAGTTCAAAATCCCATTGATCATGTATTGCACTGTTAAAATGCATCAATCGAACATATTAAAGTCGCCACATGCGACATTTTTCAAATAATCATATCCATCAATCAAACTTTTTAAATCATTATTATCATCAAGCAAATTGCAGCAGGTAAGTTTAGTAGAACCATAATGAATTATTTAAGAGTATAGTGATATATAGGCTAGATTACTCAATTCTCTTTACTCTCTTTGACCTGCCAAATCCAATCGATCGACCGCTTACCACCGAGGATCTACACCCAGGCTGAATCTTCAACAAAGTCCGGACGCTTGAAAACCTATATCATACAACCTTTCTGTAAATAAATAGAATATACTTTTCGTGTTGAATCTGACGCATATTGTTCCAAACTTACTGTAGGGAAATGGACTCTTATACTGGTGTGATTGATTGAACTTGTTAACCTACCTCTTATAACTAGCAAAACTTATTTGCGAGTTGAAATTCGAAATTTTGAAATTTCTTGGAGAGTCGGTTTTTTTAAGCTTCTCTTAGGGCGAATTTTTATCAGCAAAATAATTCATCACAGACAGCACCAGGTAGTAAACACTCCGATCTTTAAGGTGGATGCATAAGAACATCCCAACCAAATTCCAGAAGTTTCTGGCGAGTCACTAGCAATGTGTGTGTAGCCTGGAGTTGTCGTGATGGAACCAAATTTCTCAAAGCTATCCTGGGCAATAGCTTCCATCAGACGGTGCAATGCTGGGTTCGAGGGGTAAAATTGCGAGTTAAGGATTTGGCTGTAGGGAACATTTCATAGTAGATAACTCCCTACCAATCCAACCAAAAGCAAAGCAAAACCTTCTTTACTGTTAATCCTGGCTTGACCACCGTTAGCGGCGATTCGTTCAAGGTCATTTTCGCTTGTCGTAATTGTAAGGGATCCACTTTTTTTTTATCAATAGCAACCATGTGCTTCGAAATTGATTTTTTTTATAACATATTTGTTTCCCATTTTATTAAAATGTATGTAATTAAGAAATTTTTACTTCTATTTTTTCTAAACTTTATATCAAGAGAAGTTATAGATTACTACGAAAATCAAATTTAGCCGAGTTTCAAACCAATGGCATACAGGGACTTAGTAGAGACACATACTAACTCACTAATAAATTCAGACAAAGAATTAAACCGGCATACAATCCGACCCATTGAAGTCAATTTCTTGTATAGAAAACTTTTTCTTGATAAGATTTATTCACGGAATTTAATATAAATACGGAGGAGAGGGAAACCTCCCAGTAGTAACATGGTGTGTCGCATTATTGTTGCGTGCTGCCAGTGCCGTTCTCTCCCACTCTGTCCTCCATGCAGAGCAACTCCTTTATGTCGTGCGGTAATGCCTGGTTTTGGCCCCATCATCCTGGAAGCCGCGGCAGAGGAGCCTAGTTCGTCGGCCAGCTCATTTCCGGCTACCCCTTAATGCCCCGACACCCAGATCAGGTGTACACCGTTGCAAACTGATAGGCGATTTAACTTCATAAGCTGAGATCGCTTTTAGTACCGCTTGACTATCGCTGAGTATGGCGATGCGCTGGCTGCGATAATTGCTATGAAGATTGATTTCTGTACACTGACTTATAACAAAGATTTCTGCTTGAAAGATGCTCTGACCACATCCCATTGGTGTAGTATGCATGGTATGTTTCGCTGATCGCATGATACAGCGGCGTGAGTTCCAGCAAGATTTCTAGTGCTGCAGTTGGGCAATTGCGCATTGTCCCTGAAGCGAGGACGCAGGTGAGCCTTTGCAGCTTCGACAGTTGAAGGCCTAACGAAGACTGCATTCCCTGTGATGTCCAAGCAACCGCTCCAAAAGTGAAAATAGGCTTTACGGCCGTGGTATACAGCCACCTGATGATAACTGGCTTGCAGTCTGTATATCTACCGGCTAGGCGTCTGCATATCATAAGTGCTTTAGTGTGGCTCCCGACAGTGTTAATTTCACGTGCCTATTCCTTCGTTAGGTTGAGTCTAATGTGAGGCCTAGGTGTTTGATCTCTTGAGACATCCCGAACTTCCTGCCACCAAGCGTTAGGGGCCTCAAGTCCGGAAATGATCTTCGCTTTGTAAAAAGGGACGACGATTATTTTTGATGGGTTGATGTTTAACTCTACCCTATTACACCATCCCTTAGTTAGACTTAAGTCCCTTTGGACTATGTCGCAGAGAGTGTTCTGAAATTTACCTCGTGCCATTATGAAAATGTCATCGACGTAGCCCTGATACCGAATCCCAATGTTTATGAGCAACTCAAGGAGCTCATCTACTACTAGGCTCCATAGTAGGGGAGATAAAACTCCACCCTGTGGGCAGCCTCTCATAGTACCAAGATGAATCCTTCTCTCTCCTAAAATGATTTCAGCTATCCTAGTCCGCAGTACAGTCTCTATCCATCTGCATACTGAAACTGTCACATTCCTTTGATGACACTTGCATGGAACGCATTGTCAAAGCACCTTCTATGTCAAGTTTAATGTGAGGTCTGGAATTTGACCTCATTAGACACCTCCAACTCCCTGCCACCAAGTGTTAAGGGCCTCAAGCGCGGAAGAGATTTTTGCTTTGTAAAAAACGCTTGTCTTTAACGGGCGCTACAATCCTCGAACTAATTGTTTGGATCGGACCACTATAGCATATAGCTGCCATACAAACTGATCGATCAATTTCAAGTCCTTTTATGGAAAACTTTGGTAATTGACAAGATATCCTCACGAAATTTGGCATGAATTATTGTCCAAGACAGCGTTACAATATCCGATCAAATTGTCATGATCGGACAACTATAGCATATAGCTGCCATACAAACTGATTGATCAATTTCAAGTCCTTGTATGGAAAACTTTGGTATTTGACACGATATCCTCATGAAATTGGGCATGAATTATTGTCCAAGACAGCGTTACAATATCCGATCAAATTGTTATGATCGGACAACTATAGCATACACCTGCCATACAAACTGAACGATAAAATACAAGTCCTTGTATGGAAAACTTTGGTATTTGACACGATATCCTCACGAAATTTGGCATGAATTATTGTCCAAGACAGTGTTACAATATCCGATAAAATTGTTATGATCGGCCCACTATAGCATATAGCTGCCATACAAGCTGATCGATCAATTTCAAGTCCTTCTATGGAAAACTTTGGTATTTGACAAGATATCCTCACGAAATTTGACATGGCTTATTGACCATGGCAACCTTATATTCTCCGAACCCCAAAACACATACTCAAAAACAACAACAACATTTTCTTTAGTTAAGTTTACATTTTCGTACAGTTTTTATTCGTTAGAATATTTATTTTTATTAATTAAGTAAATATATAATATTTTATTTTCAAGCAATTTATAACTTATAAACGATTGGGCGCAAAAAATAAGCAAACAAACAAACACAAAAACAAAATTATGGGCGGTAGGGGGGTAGTCGTAGTAATATCTGTATAATAGATATTCACAACTCCTGCCGATGGCGGCTGCTTAATACTATTTTCAACATATTCGTACATTATTATTTATTCAGCAACGTAATCACGTAAACGTAGTGAAAACCATGTGCAACAACAACAGCAACACGTACTACAAACAAAAGCAATGTCCAGTATTGAAATTTTGCGTTTTCTTCGCCACTTCGCCGACCAAAAGCGGAAGAGTTGTTGCTGCACAATTGCATTTTCTCGTGGGTATATATGTATGTATATGTATAAGTGGATGTATGTGCGTTGGTGCGTATGTGTGCGAGGTCGTAGGCTAATGACCATAGCCAATATTGTTGATGTGTGCATTCGATTGTGTATTGTCGGCGGTGGTTTTATCTGCCGGCAACTCCGGATCCTCGCGCTCCTCCTCCTCGTCAATAATGCTAATGTCGCGAATGGATGGCCGATGACTGCGGCGCCAACCTGCAAAGAGTGGGGAGAAATGTAACAATTAAATCGCTGTTTTAATGCATGTTATTTTTGTTGTTGCGATTTTTTTATTTAAGATGTTTTTGTTGTGATTTGTTTTCCTTCTGATTTTTTCTTTTGATTTTCTTCTTCTGATTTTTTCTTTTGTTTTTGTTCTTCTGATTTTATTTTTTTGTTGTGATTTTTTTTTGTTTTTTTTTTTTTTACTTACCCTCCAGCACTTGCGGCTGTTTGGTGCGTGTCAGCAAGCGCGGCCCGCTGAGTGTAATCAAGATGGCGCCCAATGGCGCTGTCAACACAATACTTAAAACACAAAGTGTCTGCACAATATAGGCGTAACGTTTCTCCTCGTCGGTGGCAGTGTCGCCTAAGTTGCGTAAGGCGACCGGTGCGAGTGCCGCTTGCACGGTGGCCTTTGACATCCACGCGAAGGCGACAAAGAATTTCTCTTTCGTGTTGAGTCGATCACCGAAGGCGATGCCAGCGGTGGAGAGTATGCGTATAACTGCCGAGACAACAATGCAGGCCACGCCTAGGTAGACCACGTCGCCATCCAACTCGTTTATCTGGTGAATGCAGAGAATTAAATAAAATAATTAAAATATAAATAATTGAAAGTAAAAACAAATAAAACAAACTAAGAAATGAAGGAAAATGGTAAAGCAATGTAAAATTAATATAAAACGAAAAAAAACATATTTTCATAAAAATATGAAGTTGAAATTTTGTTAAAAATAATTTTCAAGTAAAATAAATTTTAATATTTTTTTTAAAATAATTTTCATGAAAGAATTAAGTTGGTATTTTTTTTTAAATAATTTTCATAAAAAAATAATACCTAAAAAAGCATAATATTTTTTATAAAAAAATTAAGTTGAAACTTTTTTAAAAATAATTTTCTTAAAAAAGTAATACCTGAAAAACCATAATATTTTTATAAAAAAATTAATTTGAAACTTAAAAAAAAATTTTTCATAAAAATATAATACCTAAAAAAGTCGTAATATTTTTATAAAAATAATAAGTTGAAATATTTTAAAAATAGTTTTCATAAAAAAATAATTATATAAAAAAATTAAGTTGAATTTTTTTTTAATAAAATTTTTTTAATAAAAAAAAATTAATTTGTTTTAAAAACAATTTTCATGAAAATATAATAATAGATAAAACAAAATTCATAATATGTTTTTAAATTTCTTTCTAAATTAATTTTCAATAAAAAAATATACAATAATAAAATAATATATAAAAATACATAAAAAAATCGTAATATCTTTAAAACTACATATAAATACAAAATATATTTATTATTGATTTATTCTTAAAATATTTTTACGATGAACTCCTACATAATTGATAGTTAAAAAGCAAAGAATCTTTAATAAAAAAAAACAAAACATAAATATATTTGCCATAAAATATATTAAAAACAATTTCTTTTAAGTAGCAAGTAATATAAGTTAATATAAAAGTAAAAAATATCGAAAAAATATTATTATTATTAAGTTGTAAAAAATAAATTATTTATTATATAAATATAATATTTTTTTTTAATTATTTGTTAGATTTTTTGATTCTTTGTTATTTTTTTAAATTATTTGTTTTTTTTAATTATTTTTATTTTTCTCAGCTATTTGTTTTTTTAATAATTATTGTTTTTAGTTATTTGTTAGTTGTTTTTAATTATTCGTTAAATTTTTGTTAATTTTTTTAACTATATGTTATATATTTTTCTAATTATTTTATTTGTTTTTAATTGCTTCTTATTTTTTTTTAAATTATTTGTTTTTTCTTAATTATTTGTTATATTATTTTAATTACTTGTTACCATTTTAAACTAATTTTTTTAATTATTCGATTTTTTAATCATTTGTTATTTTTTTTAAATTAGTTACTAATTTTTTTTAATTATTTGTTATTTTTTTTTAATTATTTGTATCAAAAAATCTGAAAAAAATTGCGACTTTTGTGGGGTATTTGGGGTGTCCTGATTATTATATTATATACTGATTTTTAAGTTATTTTTAAAATTATTTATTTTAAAGTTTTTTTATTAAATTTTTTTAATTATTATTTTTCAGTTTCTTTAATAATAATTATTTATTTACTGTCTTTAAGTTGCTTTTTAAATAATGTTTTATTATAATTTTTTATATTTAATTTAATTTTTTGTTTTATTATTTTTTACTTTTTTGGGGTTTTATTAATTATTCTTTTTTTAACTTTTAATTAAATTTCTTCTAGTTGTTTAATTACTATTATTTTTTAATTGCTTTTTTAAGTTAATTTCTTAAATTATTTGTGTTATTATTATTTTATTTTTAATTTTTGTAAATTAATATTTTTTGTTTAATTATGTATGTATATGTTTTAATTATACATTAATATTTTTTTAATTATTATTTCCATAATATTTTTTTTATATTTTTTCCAGTTTTTTTAATTACCATTATTTTTTTAAATCAAGTTAAATAAAATAAATTAAGAAATATTTTTGATATCATAAAATTCTTAAAATATAAAATAAATATTTTTTAAAAGAAGAAATTTTATAAACTCAAAATAAATTAAATTAGTAATTTCTTATATATAAATATAAAATTTTTTTGTTCATACTTCTTTTTTAATTTTTGTCTCATAAATTATTATAAAATTATTTACAAATAAAAAACAAAAATAATTAAAATAAAGTAAACAAAAATTAAATCACGTGACATTCCACTCACCTTAATCGTGGCACCGGTGATACTAAACAATATCGGCTCGAATATCATCCAAATAATTTCGAATGCTGTCCCCACCGGATTATCTTCCACCTCCCAGCCTTGCTTGCACCAGAAGAGGTTCGATATGAATGCTGCAAAGACGACAGCCAACGGCCCCGCTCCCTCAAATTCCAATCTTTCACTGCCGTAAATCGCTACTAAGCCACCGACGAACAAAAGTATAGTACGCAACGGCACAACATATTCATCACCCTTCTCAGGAAAGAATCTCGCCATATAACCCCAGATTACACCGAATGCCAAGCCGCCAACGATACAAACCGGCGCCTGTGATATTTGAAAGGCCAGACCACGATCCGAGAACATTACGCTACTTATAATACCGAAGAGTGCCACAGAGAGCGCATCGTCAATACCCGACACGGCAATGATTAATGTGGGTATACCTTTGGCCACGCCATAACCTTTTGATCGTAGTCGCAGAAGGCATGGCACTACCACGGCCGGAGAGACGGCAGAAACAACCGAACCCAAGAGGAATGACCAAATCCACGGCAAGTCCAGGAGGAAATGTGTTGTGATTGAAATAGCGACAGCTTCCACGAACCATGGAATAAGGCCAAGTTTCAGTATGGTTTTGTAGACCTTACGAAATGCTTCCGGTTCCATTTCGAGTCCAGCTCGAATAAGTATAATGTTGAGTGCGAATTTTCGTAAATGCGCTGTGACTTTAGAAAAATCGCCATCCAAGTGAACCCAGCCGACATTCTGGAAGTATAAAATAAATATGTCTTCATTGTTATTGTTGTTAGGATAAATGTGATTAATAAATATCATGCGTAAGATAAGAAAAAACAAGCAGGCTATCGAAATCCTTAGAGTTTTGAAATAAAGGACCTCAAATTCTGGTATTTGAGAGGAAAACTGTATCACCTCGACTTCCCAGCCGAGTTTTGTAAGAAAACATCGAAAATATTTCGAAACTTTTGGAGAGATCTTATGTCAGGAAGTCGATATCGATGGGGTTTTGGTAATTAACAGAATATTATTTCGGAAAATATTGATATTTTTTAAGGAAAGCGGACGTTGTAGAAGCTGTGCAGTGAGCTTTTACTCGGATGGATCCAAGCTTTAAAGAAATGTGGGGGAGGTTTTCTATCGTGATCTCTCCATAAACTCTAGCTTCCAGCTACCTGACCACTGCACAGTCTTTTCAAAAGGAAGTGGCTACCATCAAGGCGGCAGTAGATGTACAGTTCCGAAGAGAGATATGCATTCAGAACAATTGCAAAGGGACAATACAGCGTTGAAGGCTTGTCAAGGAGTATTTGGCATCTTTATTATCCGATTTGTTTAGGTGCCGGTTTACAACGGAATCTTCGAAGCCGATGAGCTTGCTAAAAAGGCTCTAACTCCAATTTTAGCAGACCACCATTTAATATAAGACCACCTAAGGTTGGCAGGTCAACAACCAACACTTAGAACTTGTGCGGCTGCGAAGTTCTTCTGGCTATAAGTGTAACGCAAGAGTTCTATGAAGCTCTGAACTACCTGCCTTTAGCAAGGTTTATCTCACCGCCATAGTAAACTAGACGTGATCCAATAGGCGCACATGCGATGAAGCTAAATTTCTTGTCGGATGTAACTTCGGATCGTATGTAATCAAAGCTATACTGAAAAAGATCGGAAAAGTACGGTTTCTTCCTGACTTTTCGGCTTCTGCCAAACACACTTTCAGCGAACCTTGCAAAGTTGCTGCGATTGATATCAGCCGCCTTAACAAATCAAGTGGTAAGCTCAAAACGTTTCTAGGATCTATAAGGGTATGTTAACTCATATCTATGAGTTTTGGAATTCACAATGAACCAGCGTTCAAAGTTGTCCCAATGGAATCCTGCGTAACCTTTGGAACGAGAACCAGTCATACGGCATAACCTAACTTAAGAAAGACGGAAGGCTCCGAGCCGTTTGATACCAAACGAGGTTTCAGACAAGACGTCCTCCTATCCTGCGACTTCTTCAATCTACTCCTGGAGACAATAATTCGAGCTGCAGAACTAAATAAAGAAAGTACCATCTTCTCGACGAACAAATACCAAACTCTTCAAGTCGCTCAGCATCCCTGTACTGCAGAGGTATGGACGATGACAACATCTGATAAGTCGACGTTGTGAGTTTTCGAGAAAAAGGTTCTGCCGAAGATTTATGATCCTTTGTGTATTCACAACGTCGAACACCGCAGTCGAAGGAACGATGTATGAGATATACGGCGACATTGATACAATTCAGCGGCTACGCTGGCTAGGTCAGGTCGTCCGAATGACCGAAAATACTCTAGCTCTGAAAGTATTCGACGCAGTACCCGCCGGGGGAAGCAGAAGAAGAGGAAGACTTCCACTTCAAGACCAAATGGAGAAGGACCTAGCTACACTTTGAGTCTCCAATTGGCGCCACCTTGCGAAAAGAAGAAACGACTGGCGCGCTGTTGTTAACTCAGCTATAATCGCGTAAGCAGTTTCTACGCCCGTAAAGAAGAAGAAATAATGACATTATTTTAGCACTTTATGGGTTAGAATCGGAAAAATGTTATTACATAGAGTCACGTCTGCTGTTATCTTCTTAATTGTCCTTAGATGTCTAGAATGTAATTAATTCTTCCGCCTAAAACTTAGTAAACGTTCTCAGCTATATTTTTTTTATTTACACGGCGGCTGAATTAAAGATGATAACCGATTCGGCCTTGACAGTCAACAGTCAAATTATTCTAGGGCTTTTTATTGTTATTGTTGTTTTGCTTTCAGACTTTGATAAAGCCTACCCAATGACGAAAAACGAAACATTCTAATTATTCAAATAAATTCCCAGAATATATTGTATACACACAGGCAGACATGCTTACCAGCACCTACACACACATACACACATATGTAGGTATAAACATGCATGCTTGTATTGTAATTACCATATCATTCGTGATTGTTTGTGCTAGCCAAACGGAGATAAAAAAGTCGGGAAAAAACATACTTGAAATACAAATTAGTTTGAGTAGTTGTTATGGAGTGTTGCGCCGTGGCTTGCGCTGCGCCTGCGTCGCTTTTCAAATTTGATTGTTTACGCGAATGTACGTATGTATATTCATTGTAATTGTCAATCGTAAGATTTTTTTTATATACGTACATATGTATGAATGTATATAGTCAACGCATATGAAGTCATATAAGCTTCACTCACCTGAAATAGTATGCCTACGAGCAGCATACCAATGAGCCGCGGCAATGTCGTCAACGATATTAGCCAACCGCCGAAATTAGCCGCCACCGCCAGTACAACCAAATTGAAGAGTTGACCTCCTGGCGCAGCTGAATCGCCGATGATTACATAAGCCGTGAACCAGATGAGTATACCTGCACGTATAAAACACAAATTTATTTATGTTTAAAAAATATATATTTTTTTTGCATTATACAATTTTTGTTTTGGCTTTATTTTAGTAAAAAAAATTGTTTTTTTTAGAAAAAAGTTTTGGTTTGAGAAAAAAAAAAATCGTTTTTTTTTGAAAATTTGTTAAAAAATCGTTTGTTTTTTAAATTATATATTTTTTCATACTATAATAGTATTTCATACATAATAATATTTTTTAGAAAAAAATTTAATAAAGAGATTTTTTTAATTGTTTTATTTAAAAAAAAATGTTTTTTAGAAAAAAGTTTTGTTTTTAGGAAAAAAGTTAAATTAAAATTTTTAAATAAAATGAAAATTTTTAAATTTAACATTTTTTTAAATTTTTAATTAAAATTAAAATTTTTAGATTTATCATTTTTTTTAATTTTTAATTTTAACATTTTTTTATTTTCTTTAAAAAAAGCGTTTGTTCCTTTTTTTAGAAAAATTTGTTAAAAAAAAAGTACTATATTTCTTGTTTTCATACAAAGTTCTTTTTATAGTAACATTATAATAATTATTTTTATATTATATTACATATTTTTTTTTCTATGCATAATTTTTTAATTTTTCTTATGACTTTATAATAATTGTATTTTTTAGAAAAAAAACTTTTTTTTAAGTTTTGCTTTAAAAAAAAAATTTTTTTACTCAAATTTCTTTTTAAAGTACATATGTTTTTTAATTATTACCATGATGATTTCTTAGAAAAAATAATACATTTTATCTTAATTTTAATACACAATTGTTTATTTTGTTATAATATTATAATTATTAAAATTATTTTTTTAGAATTTTTTTTTTTGTTTGTTTAGAAAAATAATACATATTTGTATTTTGTATACATAATTTTTTTATTTATTATTATGACATTATAATAACTATATTTTAGAAAAAAAATATTTTTTATAAATTTATCTTTTCATAGCTATTTATTTAATTTTAATTATTGAATTATGTATATTTTTTTAAACTAAATTAATTTTATATATACTTTTAAGTTTATTTAAGTAAATGTTTATATATGTATTTTCAAGTTTGTAATTTTGAGAAAAAATTGTATTTTTACAAAAAAAAAATTAAAAATGTTATTTTTACAAAAATTATATTACTTTATTATTTTTTCAAGGAAATTATATTTTTTGTTAATTTTTTCTAATTTAACTTTTTAAGTATTCATATATATTTTTTTATAAAATTTTTATGCTACATAGTATATTTCATGGTATTTATTTTATTATTTTTTCCGTTGTTAATAATTTTTTTAATTATTTAATTTTTTTTAAATTTAATTTTGTAATTTTTAGGTTTAAAAAAATTTTTTATAAAACAATTTTTAAAACAAGTTCTTTTTAATCAAAATTATTGTTTCAAAAAAATATTTTTTTCACCCAAATTATATTTTTTAAATATTTTTTCAATTATTAATCACTTTTGAGTAAATTTTTTTAAACAAATTATTTTTAGTCAAAATTCATGTTTTTAGATTTTAAAACAATATGTTATATAAACACTGTGACAAAAAGTACCCGTAAATTGTAATTTATGTACATATGTACTATATATTAAAGCGGGTCGATTTGCAAAGAGCCAAAAAAACCGAAACATCGCGTTTGCGGGGCATGAATAAGAGACGATGAGTCTAAAACCGAGCCATCGATTTTTCAAAGGAAGTATTTAGGAATTACAAAAATTTGTTAGTCTATTTTTGAGATACCCGAATGAAATTTGGATATTCTATTGATCATTTGTCGAAATCGGACAACTAGAAAACATATTTCCAATGCAACCGATTATTTCAGATTTAAAATGGATTTAGATTTTGGAACTACAATTAAGGACAAGTGGGGCCTTTTTTATCCTCTCATTGTTTCTCAATAGAACACTACACACCCTCTCTATACCTAGCGCTTCCTCTTCGAAAACTCTGCCCAAGTTTGGTAGTCGGATAGAGTAAGAGATTTCGAGATCATCGTAGTATACACAGGCTCTGGCTACGCAGCCCATTTCGAATCCATCGGCATAGATAGAGGCTGTATCTTCATATCCCACTAAACATCTACTCCATCATCTCTCGGAAATGGTTATTGAAATCTCATCTTGAGAGAATATAGTTCAAATTGCGAGATGTCTCTAATATTTTCTAACATCCTAATTACTGTACCTTACTGCTAGTTTTCGAGTAAAGACGTCTATAGGCAACTGATGCTTTTGTATATTGAGCGCATCAGTCGGACATGACTTAATAGTCCTGGTAACCCCTGCACAGGTTACTCTCTATACTCCAGTTAGTTTCCTGATATTATACTGTTTCGTTAAACGTGCACATTCTTCAGCTTATTTTCAATTTAAGTGTTTTATTGTGTTTGTTATTATTTTATTATTTTTTAGTTTAAAGATATTATATATTTTAAAATTGTTTTTTTTTGCATCATTACTCACCGATTAGTATGAGCACGAGTAGACGTGCAAATTGTCGAAACGATGGACACAATGGGTATGGACAAATTTTCTGCCAATGGGGTGGCTCCCAAGACGGTCGATTCTCCTCGCCATGACATTTTAAGCAAAATGAATAAATCCACGATTCCTCCAGCTTATTGCCTTGTCCATACAGCGCTTGCTCTTGTTGGTGCTGATAGATTTTCGCATTCAAATTGTCGAGCGCTGATGATCTATATGGTCGACTGTTGTCGCCTGTAAGTTAAAAGAAGAGAAAAAAATTAAATTAGTGCATTTTTGGAATGAGATTGTGTACTCTTGCAGCTTAATTAACAAAAATTGCATAAGGCGTGAAATTTTGAAATTGTCAAAAAAGATAAAGTGACGTCAACAAAACGAGCTCAAAGACGAGACAGTCACTTAACAAGTACTATATATTATTACAAAATTCTTGAGGGATTTCTCTGCAGAATAACTAAAGTCTCAAGTCAAACTTTTTTCAGCTAAAGTGACGTCAATAAAACGAGCTCAAAGTCGAGACAGTCGTTTAACAAGTATTTTTTATTATTACAAAATTGTCGTGGGATTTCTCTGCTGAACAACTAAAGTCTCAAGTTCAAACTATTTTCAAACATTTTTGTTTATCTCAGTCATGTATTTTCCATGTCTCTACTGTGATCTTGTCAGTTACAATAATAACTAAAACAGAAATAATTTCTACTGTTTGGTAGGTCAGTTAAACAGTTTTTAATTTGTGATTTCAGCCTTGTCGTCAATTGACTGAAGATCAGCGATCAGTTATGGTGCTTAGCTACGTACACGACATAGTCTGTATGTATGCTTATATCATATACTTACATATATATTTCTTGCGAGATATGAGTAATCAACGAGAGCGTAGTTAATAATTTATAGTGGGGCTCGCCCACTTGTATAGTTAGGGATTGCTCCAAAATATTGATGCTATAAATAATTATAAAATCCCAATTGTTATTAACCTGCTTCGATTATCGCCTGTTCAGCACGCTATCTGTGAACTCTGATCTTTTGTTATAAAATTTACAATATAGTTATGCAATCGAATACAAGAGAGCAGGTGGATGGTTTTTTAAATTTTTGTTATATTTTTTTTTTTTTTTTGATTACGACAGACACTCTTTTTGATTTAAGCCAGTTGCTTATTCGTTTTGCTACTCGCTAATGTTTGCCAAATGGAATATACATAGCTGTTATTAATGTTAAAGAAATGAAATTATACGATTTTTACCGAAAGGTACCGACTAAAAGTCTACAAATGTTTAAAAACAATAACCGGATGGAAGAGTAAATCTTCAATTTCAGAAAAAAGTATTGTTTTTATTTTAACTCAATGTTAACTGAGGTTACGTATTAGATTAGTCTCCTTAGTGGCTTCTAGCTTTTATAAAGTTTTTTGAAGCATTTTTTCGAATAAAGTAAGTGATGTTAGTTCGTGTTTTGAACTTCTCCAAAAATTGGAAATTATTAGGATGATTCTAGTTCTTCTTTATTGAGGTAGACATCGCTTACGGGGAGGATGGAGTCATGTGTAAAAGTTCACTCAATTAAGGAAAGTTCACTGAGCACCATTTACTTGTGTTACATATGGCTCATGAGCTCACGACTTCCGGTCTTAGATCAAGTAACCTCTGGGTTTGTCTATTAAAAAACTACAAGTAGCCAGAGGCATATAATTTTCCACTATTCCGGAATCTAATTGTGAGTTGGTGTCAGCTCTGCTTCACTGTTTCCAAAAATGGAGTCGACTGCAAGTACGAGTATATCGTGATGAAGGTAGCGCCATTCATTTAAGAGTAGCCATAAACCATTATTTTATGTATGGTTGAAGAGCGCACGACTTCTAGTCTTAGACCAAGTATCCTCTGGTTAGCCCAAAAATATCCGTCTGAAAACGACCTGAAGTGAGAAGGCGAAACATCCCTCCTCAGGGTTGTTCGCTGTGTTTGAGAGCCGCCACGAAAAAGAACAACCCCAATTTAAAGAAGAAAACAGCCTCGAATGAGAGACCTCCCTTTTGATTCTCGTCCAAAGCTGTTATGTCCTATTTAAATGGTTACGGTATGGTTTAAGGGAACATTTCACACAGGGTTTTTCAGAATACCCGGTGCATGAAAGTCCAATGTTTGTAAAACCGTCGAAACCTAATTTAAACTTCACCATCATAATCGTCTTTCAATCAGAGAACATGGAAACAGTTTCGGGAGATAACGACGGTTTCTCAGTAAAGATTAAAATAGCTGTAAAGTCTATCGGAAATTTTTAAACAATTTATTGTGTTTTAAAAATCGGTGATTCAGAATAACTCTTGTCTTCAGGTGCTACTTCGGAGGCAATTGAAAATGAAAGTCCTCTCTCGACGAACAAATACCAACTTCTACATGTCACTGATCATCCCCGTCCTGCTAATATAGTGGAGACGCAAGGACAATGACAAATCTGATGAGTCGGTGTTACGAGTTTTCGATTGAAAGTCGATGGAACGATAAGCTGTATGAGATATACGACGACATTGACATAGTTCAGCGAATTAAGAGATAGCGGCTACTTTGGCTAAGTCATAACATCCGAATGGATGAAAATACTTCAGCTCTGAGAGTGTTCGACACAGTACCCGCCGGGGGTGGCAGAGAAAGAGGAAGACCTTCACTCCCTTGACTACACTTGAAATCTCCAACTGGTGCCAAATAGCAAAAAGAAAGAACGGATGTTAGCCAATCTTTTGCCCGGGCTTGAAAATTTTTAAGCTAACATAACCTCAACTTTGTTTAGAAAGTTGTATTTTTTATAAAGTTACACACACTTGTTGATCAAATGTGCGCCTAAAAACTTAGTTCTCTACTTTGTCTTTGAACACCCATCGCCCACGCTAACTTTTCCACACAGCCGCCCATGTTTGCACAAGTCTAGTCATTCTTAAATATTTAACGAAATTAAAACAATCAATTAGTCACATGCATGTCATGTGAGTTTCTTAACAAAAAACACGCGACGCTCATTAAGAAACATAAAATAATTAAACAATAGTAAATTTAAGTAACAGTAATACAACAGCAACAAAAATGCTTGGCGAGCTGGCACCGAAAAGAGACAATTAAATAAAATAAACAGAATTAAGAATGAGATAAACAACGACAAACCACGAAAAAATGCTAATAAAAACGTAAACAAATAAGCAACAACAAGCACAAAAATACTTTCTAATAAAAGTGTAAACAAATTAGCAGCAATGAAAACAAGAAACAGTGCTGCGGCTGCGTCGACATTTATAGGTGATTTTGATTGGTCAGGTTGTATGGCGGCTTTATGCTATAGTAATACGTTCTGTAAAATTTTTTCCGAGGATTGTAGGTTGGCCTGAGAAAATAATATGTGTCAAATTTCATCAAGATAGCTTGAGAAATAAAAAACTTTTCTATACAAGGGCTGGATATGGATCGGTGAGTTTATATGGCAGCTATATGCTATAGCGGTCCGATCTTAACCATATGTTCGGATATTATAGCGTTGCTTTTGGGAATAAACTATGCCAAATTTCATGAAGTTTGTATGACAGTTATATGCTATAGTGGTCGTAGTAATCGGTTAGGTAGCTAAACCCACACTGCTCTAAATGATAGCAGAAGCGGTATGCAATGGTAAGGTATTCTCACCCGACCGGATCACAGAATTAAGTGAGGTAATACCGTTGGCTCTTCTTCGTAGGGACAGCATTACCAAAAGGGCAAACTCCACCAAGAAGTTCAGGGTTAGCCTTAGCAGCAAGGCTGAATGGAATGATTACTCTCGAGCTACTGTTTACAGATAGTACAATCAAGTGGTGCACCAACAGCTCAAAAAGGTCGGAAGGAATTGGTGCAGGAAGCAGGTGCCTATGGGAAGTTTTTCGAGCATATTTCAAACAGAAGTGTTTGCCATAATTTGGTACATAGAGATAAACCTCCAACGCAACTATCGCAATGAACGTGTAACCACACTTAGCGACAGTCAAGAGGCACTTAAAGCAATCTCTCTCTATGAGATCAAATCGCTACTGGGGCAGTAGTGTAGAGAACGCCTGAATAGTCTAGCGGAACATCGTCAAATGCACCTTATCTGAGTGCCCGGTCACAAAGGTATAACCGGGAATGAACTGGCTGTTGAGCTAGCCCGCTCCGCAGTATACACTACCAACGTAGAACCTGAACCCTTCATCGCGATGGGTTCTCATACCATTAAGAAGCTGCTCCGTAAAGAAGAAAGAGTACAGCGGTATTGGCAACAACTTCAAGGCATGCGCCATGCCAAGTTGTTAATGGGGTGTTATACACTCAGCAGGTTTAAATATGTAATCAACCTGCCTAGGAACAAACTCAGGCTACTTGTCGCCTTCTACACTGACCACTGCAAGCTGAAGAAGGTCTTATATGTATAACATGAGCCTAACTTTTTGTGCAAATTGCCGGTTCTGCTACAATGAAACTCCACAGTCTAATTGACTGCATAGCAGTCTGCAGACTCAGAATAAAGGCTCTGGGTACCATTTTACCAAATAGGGATGACTTCGCCTCACTAGCACCTTGAAGAGTATTGGAATTTATCAATATATAAGCGCTCGATGAGTCTTTGTGATTTAGGAGAGTGCACAATAGACCTAAGTTCGCGGTGCAATCCTCGTCTATTTATCTTATCTTCAGCCAAATTCAAAGTCACACCCAAAATGTCACTTAAGCAGGACATTTCCGGCGGATGCCGCAGACAGTTGGCAAGATGTTTATATGCAAAAAAGTAACAGTGTTATATATTATATACAAACGGCTAGCAGATAATTCGCCCCTATGAGTGATCATTAGTCAAACTGGACAACTTCGGCTGTCAATACTCGGAAAAGATAAACAAACAGACACCTGCAGCCACACACACTTGACGAAATCGTGCGACGAAACGTCAAGTTGTGTGCAAAAAATCACCAATCATAATTTCATATTCTTCACATGTACATATGTATGTATGTATGTATACCTGTTCTTATATTTTTTGCAAACTATTATCAACAATTAAACATGTGGATAACGCAAACCACGTGCTTATCTACAGCCAGCCGCAGTAGCCCTACAAGCGTGAACTATGCAAACATGTGTACGATTGTACACAGTCACAATTAATTGAAAGCGCCTATTTGTATGTATGTAATTATGTAACCACTTATGGCAATAAATATTTGTTTTCATAAAAACAATAAAAATATTATATAATAAATATAAATATGAGAAATTACGCCAGGTATGCTATTGAAGATATATGCAAACATATACATATCGTCACATAAAATGCAAAATGACCTAAAATCACTCTTCATAAGTTTGACGGCGTAGGAAAACGACATAATAAAAACCACTCATATTGAAACAAAATTTGAGTTTTGGTTATAAAACGGTTACATATTGGTTACTCACTGGTTATATATTCTTTATAAATTGGTTATTTATTGGTTATATTAGGGCCGTAGCTACAACTTCGAGCGCCCGGGGGAAAGGATGTTCTGCCGCCCCCTGTATCTACCTACCTACAAGTTTTGGTTTTCCGTTTTGGTTTTCTTTGTGATTTTGAACAAATTATAGAACCAACCAGAGACTCATGCTATGACAAACTCCTCGAAATTAAAGAAAAATGCCAGCAACTTGCCGAATCCTATCCAGATGACTTGGATAACGAAGATTTATACAGTGACATCCAAGACGTCCTACTTTTTTTAAAGAGAGCGAAGGAAAACGAAGAACAAATTCGATTTTCGCCAGAATAAGTTTTATTATACATTTCTTCAATGGAACTGGAAGCCTACAAGGCGTTAGCGACAGCTTTAAGAATACTGCTCACTATACCTGTATCAGTTGCATCTTGTGAAAGATCTTTTAGCAAACTTAAATTGATAAAATCTTACTTAAGATCGACCAAGAGTCAGAGTAGACTGTTCAATCTTGCGATTCTCTCAATAGAATGTGAAACTGCTGCAACTTTAAATTACAATGATATGATATGTGATTTCGCAGCGATCAAAGCTAGAAAAGTGCATCTTTAAGTTCTATCACTACTTTTAAGAAAGATGTGAGACAAATTCAAAGACTGAAGAGTTTTGGAGTTAAAATTAATAGTTTTCATTGTTATTCAGATTATTACATTGTGACACCCTTTATCTTTTATAATAAATTTTGTAAAAAAATTGTTGAAGAATTTTTCTGAATATTAAAAACAGAGAAGATCGTTTTGCCGCCCCCAAGACTTTGTGCCCGGGACGACGGCCCCCTAACTTCGAAAAATCGATTTTTTTTTTATATTTTGACAGTAAAACCTATTGAAAACATGCTGTGAAAAATTCAGACCGAAATTCATAGTATTTGATAAGTTACAGCTAATAGTCGCCGACGTGTCGTAAGCGACTGTCTACCAGGCGCCATGACAAGTCTGCAGCTGCTACGTTTCTAAACGCATTTTTCTCGAATCATCATTTTCTGAAACTGTCATGGTCCTAAAAAAAAAGTATTCAACCGATTGCTATAAAATTTACATGTGTTCTTCTACTCATTTATAGTTATCGTCCCAACCAGAATTGTTTATTTTCGAAAATATTTTCATATTTTTTTAAACGATTTTTAACGAAAAAAACAAGATTTTCGTGACTTTTTTTGAAGTTCGACATTTTTTTTAATGAAATTGATTATATTTGGTAGGGACGATAGCCGCAGAACTACTGAATAATAATCCTTTCGATTTTTTTATTTCAGACAAAATGAACAGCCGCTATAACCATGACCAGTGAACTACTTTTTTTTTGTTGGGGACTACTTTGACTTAAAAAAAATATATATTAAAAATGTAAAAAACAAAAAAAAAAATTTGTTTGAACATTTCAAAATAAGAGGTGTGCTCAAAAAGTATCGCGAATCGTAACTGACAGTTTTCTTCGATTGCAGGGGCGTGGTGCATCATGAGTTTTTGCCACAGGGAAGAACGGTCAATAAGGAATATTACCTGCAAGTTATGCGCAATTTGCGCGAAGCAATCTGCCAGAAACGGCCGGATTTGTGGAAGAACAAAAATTGGCTTTTGCACCACGATAACGCCCCTGCTCACACACATCGTTGCTTGTGCGCGCCTTTTTGGCCAAAAACAACACACTAATGATGCCGCAGCCACCATATTCCCCAGATCTGGCCCCCTGTGACTTTTTCTTGTTCCCTAAACTGAAGAGGCCCATGAAAGGACGACGTTACGCTTCTCTTGACGAGATAAAGACGACATCGAAGGAGGAGCTGAAGAAGACAAAAAAAAATGATTTTTTGAAGTGATTCGAAGATTGGAAAAACCGTTGGCACAAGTGTATAATATCTCATGGGGATTACTTCGAAAGAGACAAAATAGAAACTCATGAATAAATAAATAATTTTTGAAAAAACACAAAATTCCCGATACTTTTTGAATACACCTCGTACAAATAAAAATATATTAAAAAATTAAAATGATTGATTTTTGTTGTCGCATAAAAAAAAAAAATCCTAAAAAGTGGTAAAATGTATGCGTTCACATGAGAGTGCCCCAAAAACCTCGGCTGTGCTATCCTTCAGTGCCTACAACAAATTACTTTCATTGTCTTCAATGCACTGAGACTGAAAAATCGTTTTGCAGAACACCAGACTTGGCTGCCTTTGAATTTTTTGGAAGCTGTAAAATACCATGGGACGTTCCCCGCAACGGATTTTTCATTTTGTAACACTTAAAAAATCCATCTAACCTCTCCTCTTTCGTTTCCGAACCTTAGCTCGCTCGTAAATCATTTTTCATTTCATTTTTTTTATTTCGGAAAAAATTCCTCTTAGCTGTATTCTCCACGCGACTTTTTGCTGGGCAATGGGTGTCGCTGCTTACAATGTCATGATCTCAAGCTGGCTCCTGTTAGAGGCATTACATTGCAGGCAGGTGGCTCTTAGCGAAGGTTAACATATTTTCGCAATCATCCCCTTATGTTGGACTGATTTATATGCATCCTCAGAAATAGATTAATAGATAACGGCCATTGCTAATGGGGTACCTGTGAGATATAAAACGCTACGGATAGAGACCACCGAATCAAAAACTTAAAATGGAGGACAACAAAGGAACGAAGTGGGCTGGGATATCGGACCAAACATCGATGGGAAACGAGTCTGCTATTACCGGCGGGCACAGCGATCTTATGAACTGTGTCGTTAACGGCCACACCTCCGCTGCAACGGGAAGATGTTGAGGTGGTTGTAGTGCCAGAAACCGCTGTAAGCATAAACATGGGAAGGGAAGAAGAACTTCTTCGCTATCCTGTGCAGGCGACCGAGGGTTCCAGCTCTGGCAACAAGAGAGGGCGCCGGAAGAAGCCAAACAAGGAAGAGTTGAAGGTAAAAGCCAGGTACAATGCGGCTGTCGGAATATGTAATCACCTAGAAAATAAGGCCAGTCTGAAGGAAGAAGAGGTCAAACGGCTGGCTTATGCTAGGGAAGTGGTGAAGACCGGCCGGGCACATTTCGCCACTCGAAATTAGTGTAATGCCTCATATCCAGCATATGCTAAACAAATTTGTACTATAACTATAAAAAAAAACGCAAATACTTTTCCAAACTCTAGAAACAAACTATATTGCCAAGTAAGGTATTGTCAAGTAAGGTCCTTCGTTATCATTAAAAGACTGTCAATCAATCAACATCCCTTCAACGCAGTTGCCCCCTTCCGCTTCTGTATTCCCGGTAAACGAACAATAGGCGCATGTAGTTTATTGACCCATTGAGTCCAGTCGAAAATTTCAAGATAATCACTCCGCAGGGCACTTAACGTGTGGGCACATAATTTGACGGCTGCCACAACCGAAGAACTGTTGCAACAACAAATAATTGAATTTGCACAAATGATCCCGGGAAGCGTCAATTGGCTCGTCGATCAGTGATCTTTTAACGGATAAATCATTATTGATGCATATTATTTTGCACTTATTGTGCCCATTGTTGTTTTTGCTTACTTATTTAAACGCAAATATATTCGAGCATGTTTAAGTATGAATTCATCGGCACTTAACACAGTCAAAGGGTGATGAAAAGTGCGAAAAAATGTACAAAAATAAATGTGCGAAATTAAATACAAAGCTCATTACGCAAATGACGAGTTTAATTGTCAGCAAATTTGCTGAAATTATTTGCTAATCATTTTTAATTTTTTTCACTTAAATATTTTTTTTCTTTATTATAAAATTGTTGTTTTTTGTTTTTATATTTTTTATTCATATTTTTTTAAATTAATTTTTTATTAATTATAATTAATTTTAATTTAATTATTTGTTTGTTTGTTAAGTTTATTTGTTTGTTTGTTAAGTATTATTTTTTTATATGTTGGAAATATTTGTTATTAATTTTTTGATTTTTTTACTAAAATAGTTGTTTTTCTTTAATTATAAAATTTTTTTTTGTTTTTATATATTTTTTTTTTGTATGTTTTTAAATAAAGTTTTTTTAATCTTATTTAGTTTTTTTTATTATTTCTTTGTTTTTTAAGTATTATTTTTTATATGTTGAAATTATATGTCATTAATTTTTAAATTTTTTTTTACCAAAATAGTTTTTTTCTTGAATTATAAACTTTTTTTTCACATTTATTTTTTTTCAATTTATAAATAATATTTTTTACTTAATTTTGTTTTCCTTATTTTTTATTATTATATTATTCTGTTTTTTATTTACTGAATTTGCTAAAATTATTAGTCTTTAATTTTTATTTTTTTGTAAAGGAAATATTTTTTTCTTTAGTTATACATTTTTTTTACTTTTTTAATATTTTTTAATTTTTTAAATTTTAATTTTTTTTATTCACTAAAAATTAAATCATTAATTTAAAATTTATATTGTAAAATGTGTAATTTTTATTTCTTTTTAATCCTTTTTATACTCTCGCAACAAAGTTGCTAAAGAGAGTATTATAGTTTTGTTCACATAACGGTTGTTTGTAAGTCCTAAAACTAAATGAGTCAGATATAGGGTTATATATACCAAAGTGATCAGGGTGACGAGTAGAGTTGAAATCCGGATGTCTGTCTGTCCGTCCGTCCGTCCGTCTGTCCGTCCGTCCGTGCAAGCTGTAACTTGAGTAAAAATTGAGATATCATGATGAAACTTGGAACACGTATTTCTTGGCTCCATAAGAAGGTTAAGTTCGAAGATGGGCAAAATCGGCCCACTGCCACGCCCACAAAATGGCGGAAACCGAAAACCTATAAAGTGTCATAACTAAGCCATAAATAAAGACATTAAAGTGAAATTTGGTACAAAGGATTGCATTAGGAAGGGGCATATTTTGAGGTAATTTTTTTGGAAAAGTGGGCGTGGCCCCGCCCCCTAAAAAGTTTTTTGTACATATCTCGGAAACTACTATAGCTATGTCAACCAAACTCTACAGAAACGTTTCCTTCAGGTATTTACATATACCGTTTAAAAATGGAAGAAATCGGATAATAATCCGACTAAAAAGTGCGTTAACCGACTAACAAAACACGTCAGAAACTCTAAATTTTACGGAAGAAATGGCAGAAGGAAGTTGCACCCAGGCTTGTTTTAAAAACTGAAAATGGGCGTGGCGTCACCCACTTATGGACCAAAAACCATATCTCAGGAACTATTCGACCGATTTCAATGAAATTCGGTATATAATATTTTTTTAACACCCTGATGACATGGTCGAAATATGGGTGAAATCGGTTCACAACCACGCCTTCTTCCAATGTAACGCTATTTTGAATTCTATCGATGCCTTCTCTGTATAATACATACATATACATGAAAATACAATTCAATACTCAAAGTACACAAATTGATCTAATCTAATTAATTTTACAGCAAAATAAAAATATTTGTAAATGACGGATAATGAAATCTCGATTATCACTTTATCATGCGAGAGTATAAAATGTTCGGTGACACCCGAACTTAGCCCTTCCTTACTTGTTTAATTTTTTTTATATTAATTTTTTTAGTTTTTTAACGTTTTTAATTTTTTTTTAATTTTAAAAATTGTTTACATTTTTTTTTATTTGCTGAAGATTCATTAATTTTAAATTTTTTTTGAACGATAAAATGTTTATTTTTTTTATTACTTTTTTCAAATTAATTTTTAAAATTTTTACTTTTTTTAATTTTTTTACTTATTTGTTTTTTAATTATTATATTTTTCTGTTTTTTTTTTTAATATTTTATAATTATTTTTTATTTTTACTTAATTTTTTATTTGGTTTACTTATTTGTTTTTTAATTATTATTTTTTTTTTTTGTTTTTAAATTTTTGTTTTATTATTTTAAATTAACATATTTTAAAATTTTTCATAACATTTGTTTTCTATTTTTCTTTCATCTACCTGCCGCTCAGCACATTTCTTTTCACTCAACTAATTTTAGGTTATGATTTGTACACTCACCAGTGCTGTGCAGTGATCCTCGATCGGATTCATTATCATGTGTATTCGGTAGAGATAACGGTGCTATATTGGTTGTCGAATTCACCAATATACTCTTTCTTCGTGTGGGTCCAAATTCTGTGTGTGAATGTGTGGAAGTCTGAAATATTGGCAATAAATTAACACATGCTTTAATTACTCGTAAAATAATATAAAATACAGCAATCGATAAAGTCGTTGGCATTTCAAATTTTATTACTTTGGTTCTTTTATTAACTGCTGATAATTTGTATTATTTGTGTTAGAAAGCGTGAAGTGAACTTTCTTAACTTTTTATAATCTTGCAACATGTCATATATATAGTATTATATATAGTATAAATGATCAGAATGACGAGACGAGTTGAAATCCGGGTGAATGTCTGCCTGTCCGTCCGTCTATCCGTGTAAGCTGTTAACTTATGTGAAAATTGAGATATCTAAAATTTACCACTTTATGACCAAAATTGTCTAATACCAAATAAAACTGTTCAAGCCCCTAGGTACCAAAAATGTGGATCCCAGTATGTTTACTTGACTTTCGACCAAAAATACCGGTCATTGTATGGGATATACAAATAATTGAAATTCAGATAGAATCTTTTCTTAATGATAGTATATCTAATTAACAAAAATGGGTTGAATCGGGTCAATACTTCCCTGATCGCCCACATACCTGATATAATGATTTTCGAGATTTTCTGAACGCCTTTAACTTGGGAGTGGCTAAAAACGATTCTTTTACATATGGCTCAAAAAGCTCACGACTTCCTTTCAGGATAATCTGGGTAGCTAAGGAACTTCTATTTAAAGGTAAGTTAAAGTGATAAGGCAAAACATCCCTCCGCAGGATTGTGCGCTGGGCTTAAGGCGCTTCCAATGAAAACAACAACCTCGGATGAGCGACCTTACTTTTGATGACGACCACGGCAAACGCATTAAGGATTACGATTTAAGGGCATGCACCTGGAATGTCCAGTCCCTTAATTGGAAAGGTGCCGCTGCCCAGCTTGATGTGCTCGTAAGGGTAAAGAATGGACGGGACAAGGATTGAGACGAGTAGGTCCTTGTAGCATTTACTACAGTAGTCATATAAAGGAGCGCAAATTCGGTGTGGGATTAGTGACGGGAGAGAGATTCCATTGTCGAGTCCTGGCATTCATCCCGGTGGATGGACGTCTAGCCACATTCCGCATCAAAGCGTAGTTCTTCCTCAAATCGCTGATTTACGCCCACGCCTAGACGGAAGAGAGGGACGATGTGACCAAAGAGCGTACCTACGAAAGCTGCCCCCGCCACGATGTCAAGATCATGCTTGGTGACTTTATCGCCACGGTGGGTCTTTGCCCAGTTATCTCATACACAACGGTCAGTAAATTCAGCTCTTCTCTTTTTTCGTCCAAGAAGAGGTGTAGAGGTCCTTGTAGCATTTATTACAGTAGTCATATAAAGGAGCGCAAATTCGGTGTGGGATTCGTGGAGAGAGATTCCATTGCCGAGTCCTGGCATTCATCCCGGTGGATGAACGTCTAGCCACTTTCCGCATCAAAGCGTACATAGTTCTTCCTCAAATCGCTAATTTACGCCCACGTCCCGACGGAAGAGAGAGATGTTGTGACCAAAGAGCGTACCTATGAAAGCTGCCCCCGCCACGATGTCAAGATCATGCTTGGTGACTTTTTACGCCAGAGTGGGTCTTTGCCAAAGTATTTCAGGGACAACGGTCGGTAAATTCAGCTCTTCTCTTTTTTTCGCCCAAGAAGAGGTGTAAATCGTTAAAATCTAACTATAACCACACATATAACAAGTTCTAAAACCAAAACAGAAAGTGTCCAGTCCTTCTCGTTCAAGATTTCTCCCTCTGCTCAATCTCTGCTTTTCACTCATAGAACAAAATGCCACCTTTAGTAGTTCATTAGCACGATTTGCATGTGGCTTCAAGATAAAAGTTATCTTACCATCAAAGATGAAAGTTGGAGTCTCTCCACTTATCAAGCAATAAACTATAGACTTCTTATCTCATATCATAGATATGCTAAAAATATGTGAAAATTAGCAAGAGAAGAACTGCTGCCCAATTTGTAGCGTGTTTACAGGCAACCCCAACATAAATTCTCATCAAAGATATACCACCGCATTATGTTACGTAGTGGCCTTGTCGAGTCAGACGATTTTAGTATATGTAACTGCACACCGATAACATTTTTTGATAATACTGAACTCGGCAATAATTCCTCAAGCTACTCAGCTTTGCCTACCTTGACTAGGTATTAAAAAATTAGACTCATTAAAGCAATCAACCAATAAACAAAATTCACCACAGTAATAATAAAGATTTGATTTACAATGTTTAACCAGTGATTTACAATCCCTATAAAAAATCTATGGACGTTAATCATACTTCGACAATTCATTATCACATAAAAACACATTCGAAAAAGAAGTGTGTAAGTATATATGTATACCTTATAACTATATGTACATATGTTTGTAGCTTTGTTTTAAAATTTAAAATGTATTGTTGATTTTTTTGGTATTGCCATTATTATGTCGTATATATGTATATACCATATACTATATGAATAATAAAAGAAAAAAGAAAAATTTCCATTGTTTCGTGTTAGCTGTATTCAGCGCTCCATAAATTGAAGTGGCGAAACGTACAAACAACTGGTATAAAACAAACAAATTGGCATAATCAAATAGAAATAAAAAAGTAAGCGATTATAGTGCACCAATCAAACTTAACGCCTATGGAATCATTGAATATGTTTTGGGGAACAGAAACACAATTATTTGAGGTATTTGAGTGGTACAAGGCACTCAGTGAAGTTCGTGAAGTTATCGAACATGTGGCTTATGCGAGTAGTAGGCCTACCCCTGTTAATGACGATACCATCGAAAAAGGTCTAAGAAATACCGCTTGAAAGCCGAATTCATAAACATAACAGAGAATCTCGACATCTCTTATGTATTGCTCAACATATTTTGGTTAGTGTTTTGGGTATGAAATATGTCAATGTTAGAGTCCTACCAAAAGACGTGAATATTTTGCAAATAAAACTTCGAGTAGAGGTCGCAAAACAGTTGCTTAACAATGTAGCCGACGACCCTACATACATCAATGGAATCTGATGTCAAAACTGTCTAACAAGCAAGTGAATGGCGCGTCAATAATTACACGAAACCGAAAATATCAAAATTCGCCGAAGGCACTAAATACCAACCCAGCTGGAGCTTATAACAAGTTTACTCGCGGAGCTTGGCTTCAATACATCTGCAATCAATTTCAAAGTCAAAATCTGCGTAGAAAGCCAAGCAGCAATCAAGGCAGTAGCCTCGTATCGCATATCGGCTAGAAGTGTCTTGGGAAGCAGGGCGGCAATGGAAAGTGTTGCCAGAAGCAAGTAACTTCACTTCTACTGTGTCCCAGGGATGACTACTTCTCTTAGGTCTAGCAGTTGAACTCCATCTGGTATCGCAAAGGACCAAAACTGGTCTATACGTGGCTTATTGGCCTACCAGATTAACCTAACCTAAGCAAAGTTGGATTAAGCCCTGGCAAGCTCGTTATGGGTCAAAAAGAATGTATTTGAAGATGATGATAAAAAAATATATGTGAAATCCTTTATTTTAGGTACTACTATGTATTCAGATATCGAGTATGTGGACCTCGATGCCTGTGTCTAACTGTATACCCAAATGTTTGGTCAATCTTTGAAAATTATCTAGCTATCGAGTAGCGGCGGCCATATATGTATATCTGTTGCCTTCATAAAGGAAGTAAGGCGTAATTCCGGGCCACCTCTCAGGAAAGTGCTATGACCTCCACAAGCTGATAAGTTGTGCTAACGAACGGTCGGAAACTGCTTTTAAGGAATCTGTCTCAAGAGTGGAGGAAAGTTGAAAGGGAGTTAGACTAGAGGCGGTGGGTAGAGTGGATATACCACTACGCCCTCAAGCTTATGTCTGACTCATAGCTGAAATCTTCACTCCCGAGGAAAATGAGGAGAAGCTGCGATAATGCAATCTTTCACTTTTCGCTTACGACTGGAGAGGGATCAAAGCAATTTCTTGGGGACAAAAAGAGATATGTAAAATCGATCGATATTTCACAAACTGTTGGAGTAGTAGTCTATATTAAGATGAACTGATGAACTGAATACATCATGTCATTCACGAATCTTTGGATATGATGAAGCTCTGTTGAAAGTGGGTGCCGCTCGAGCTCACTTTTGACCAAAAACAACGACGAGTTGTTGATCCGGAGCGGTTTTAGAGATGTTCAAACGTAATAAACCCGAGTTTTTCCGTCCACGTCCACCGCATTCTCCAGACCTGGCCCTCAGCGACTATTTCCTGCTCTCAGATTTCAAAAGTATGCTTACTGGGAAGAAATTTTCGACGAATGAAGAGGTGATCGCCGAAACTGCGACCTATATTGAAGTAATGAACTAATCCTGCTACAAAAATGGTTTTGAAAAAGTGGAGGGTCACTCTTAAGGGAACTATGTTGAATCAAAAAAAGCCTAATTTTGTCAAAAATTGTGTTTTACGGGGCTTTTCAATTGACCAGTTAGATTGGTTTTAATAATAATAAATCGGCCTAAGTGACCATATAACCTATAGCTTAAGTTTAAATACCTAATATGATTGTGATAAATCCATAATAATGACTATTGAATGACTTCGTAACATTTTTTAATACCTGAAAATATGCCGCCGACTTTGATCTATGATAATTGCGAGAGTACCAAAATTTTGGGTACCGCCTAACTTGGTCTTCTTTACTTGTTTTATTCTATATTTGAATTTCGTAAATATTTTTGTAACTAATTTTTCTAATTTTCAAAAATAGTTTCTACTATCGAACCATAAAATTATTTTAAATCTTAAAGTAATTAATTAGACTTAAGACTTGCCAAATTCACTCGCACGACTCACCTGTGATATTTTCCGATGTGGATTTTGTTCATAGGCTGGATTGTCATAGGCGCCAATGCTGCGCGCTTCACTGGCCGGATCCGATACAATGCTAACTTTACGCTTCGGCTGATTATCGATAACAATGGTATTCTTATAGCTGGCGCTATTACCAATATTATTGACCGCTGCATTGGACACAAGCGGCACGGGCAATGATATGGTCGAATTGTTGTGATTTAAACCATTTGTAATAGTGCTGTTGCTGCCATTGTGATTATTAATGTTGCTATTGCTATTGCTATTGCTGTTGTTGTGTGTGAGAATGCCCGCATTCCCATCGGCTGAATGCGATATAATACTGCCGTTCGCCTGGCCATTAACAAGGACATCTGGCACCGTTTCGGCGCGTTCATTCATATTTTTTGGATTCTGTAAGCAACCGAAATGAGCACAATGTGAGTTTAAGGCACTTTTAAATATTTTTTTGAAACTTTTTATTAAAAATTTTTGCTATGGTGTTTGTATATGTATGTATATATTTTTATAAATATTTTTTTTTCGATTTTAATAAATTTTTATAATTTTTATAAATTTTTTTTTTATTAAAAATTTTTGCTTTGGTATTTGTATATGTACATACATATATATTTTTATGAATTTTTTAAATATTTTTTTCGGTTTTAATAAATTTTTATAAATTTTTTTTCGGTTTTAATAAATTTTTTATAATTTTTATAAACTTTTTATAAGCTTTTTTAGATTTACAAAATTTTTATATTATAAATTTTTATAAATTTTTTATATACTTTTATAACTTTTTATAACTTTTTATAAATTTTTATAATTTTTTATTAATTTGTATAAATTTTCTATAATTTTTTTATATTTTTTATAAATTTTTCTGAAGCTTTTTGTGGAGCACACACTTTCATATAATATATATATTTTTTATTAGATCCCCATATTCACGCACACACTTTACATTTTAATAGCTAATTTAATTTTTCTATGCATTTTATGAACTTTATGATCTCATAATTATACAATTAACGACACTTTCCGAATAGGCATTTGCAATAGTTAGGATTTTAGGCAACCAACACCCACTATCTATATTCTTTCTACATTCACTTACAACGTGATAAATATTCGAACGCATCGCGAAATACTAAACACGAGCTTTTGTTTTTGTCTATTTCAATATCAATTTGGTTTGCCGTTGCTCGCTACTCGTTATTCGTTGCCGTTTGTGTTGCAATCGTTGTAGTCGCGTCTTTGATCGTCGAGCGTTGATTGATTTTATGATCCGTTTCGTTCACCGTTTAATAACGAAATGACATCGTCAATAATAACACAATATACACATAACATCCCCAAGTTAACTAGCTATTTTTGTATGTAAAAACTTCTTACGTTAGCTGCGCTGCGACGCCGGAAATTACTAATATGAAGTATACAAGATTTTAGCAATTTTATTTGATAGCGAAAAAGCAGATCATTTGAAAACAAAAGCAAGAAGAATACAAAAACAAAAACTGAATATTACAAAAGTAAACAAGTAAGAAAAAGAACGAAGAGGAAAAGAGAGGAAGGTACAAAGAAGAATACAAAAAAAATCTAAAAATTATAACAAAAAATAAGAAGAAGGAAGAGAAAAAATAAAGGATAGTAAAAAAGGGCGAAAATGAAAGAAAGAAGAAGAAAATAGGTTAAAAAAAACGATTAAGCCAAAAAAGGAATGAAAAGCATCAAAAAAACTACAAAAACGGAAATTAAAGTACCAAAAGGAGAGAAATAAGAGACAAAAACAAAACTAAAAGTACCAAAAAGAGAGAAGCAAGCGACAAAAACAAGAAAAATGTTAATTTGGGCTGCAACGAAGCTATAATACCCTACACATATATATTTAATGGCATAAAAGGGTATAAAAAGATCTTTATCTTGATTTTGATCGGTTAGTTTGTATGATTGGTATAGATTATAGTGAGCGATCTCTTTACAGATTATAGAGCTGCTTCAGAATAGAATACACACCAAATTTCGTGAAGATAACTCGACAAATGAAAAAGTTTTCCATACAAGCACTTGATTCCGATAATTTATTTTATATGACAGCTATAAGCTAAAGTGATTCGATCCGAACAGTTTCTTCAGAGATTGCACCATTGTCATAAAAAAGAATTCATGCCAAATTTCGTGAAAATAACTCGACAAATAAAAAAGTTTTCCATGCAAGCACTTGATTCCGATCATTTATTCTGTATGACAGCTATAAGCTAAAGTGATTCGATCTGAACAGTTTCTTGGGAGATTGCACCATTGTCATAAAAAAGAATTCATGCCAAATTTCGTGAAGATAACTCGACAAATAAAAACGTTTTCTGTACAAGGACTTAAGTTTGAATGATAAGTTTGTATGGCAGCTATACGAAAAAGGGGTCCATCTGAAAAATTTCTTCGAAGTTTGTACAACTATTGTAGGTAAAAATCCGTTCCAAATTTGACGAAGATACCTCGATAAATAAAAAAGTTTTTCATACAAGGACTTGAAATTGAACGAAAAGTTTGTATGGCAGCTATATTCTACAGTGGTCCGATATCAGCAATTCAAACAAATGAGCAGCTGCTTGATGAAAAAAGAAAATATGCAAAATTTAGGACCGTTATCTCAAAAACTGAGCGACTATTTCGTGAATATACATACGAACTGATACGGACTGATGGGTAAATCAATATCCCATAGCCCCGATCATTTATATATTTGTTTATACTTTATAGAGTACCGGAAAACTTATTATATGCTGTTCATACTATAAGAAATATAAAATTTACAAAGCAAAAAGCTTGCATAACAAAAACAATAAGCCGACCAAAAAACACAAGCCCGACAGAAACCCCCCTTTTATCAGCAAGTGCTAACACAATTAGCTTTAATTTGCCTAATTTAGCGCTAACGTGTAACAGTTGTTTGTCGCTCAGCTGATCAACGCTGATTTTTGATTACTGATTACCGAGTTCTGTGGTCATTACCACAGCAATTAACAACTCCAACGCTTCTAAGTCTATTTGCGCATTCGATTTATCGATCTTGCGCACGTTTTCGCGAATACTAACCAGCAACTGTCGCTCTCCAATTATCTGACTTGACTATGCTCTCTTTGTTCCCTTTTTATGACGTTTGCAACTTAATTTAACTTAATTGTCGTGTTTTGTGTCTCTTGCTTTGCTAATTTTTTATACAAATTTTTGTTCAAGTTTTCGTAAATCTTTTTTATTCTTTGGTGTTTGTTTGCATTCCACTTTTGTGTTAGTTATTTATGGTTTTTCAATAACATTTTCTGTCTTCTTGTTCTTGTTTTAGTCATTTACGCTTTTTCATATGTCGTTTTCTTTCTCTGTAATCTTTGTTTTTCTTTTGTTTGATTATTTCTTTAATTAGTTTTCAGTTAAAAATATTATTGTGTAATGTGGTTGCTTTTATTTCGTCTTCTTCTTCTTTCTTTCCCTATATATTTACTTCCCTTTATATTTTTTTCGCTCTCTTTCTCCTTCTTTTTTGTTATTATACAAGTTATAAACAATGTCACGTGCATTCAATTCTGTCATCTCATTAGCTTTGCTTCCCATTATTTTAACCGCAAAGTGATTAAAATTCAGTCTACGTATTTTTTATTCTTTGTCGGCGTTTTAAATACTAATAAGTGTGATTAACGTCATTTTACGATTTTAATTTTTCTTGTTGAAAGTATTTAGAAGTGGATGCATGTATTTTTCAAGTATTTTTTATATAATCTCAAAATCACAATTAGTTAATAAATTAGGAAAAAATGGGGAAGTTATGAGTTTAAACAGGTTTTTCCTAGACCAACAAGAAGGCGATGAGTGGCAAACTGTTAATTTTTTTTATAAATTAGTCTAGCGACAGCGATCGCCAAACGGTTTGTTCAGTTCTCGGAAGACATTTCATAGGCACTTTTTGCGATGACCTTCAGCTCTTTCAGCGAATTTTATCTCTTCGCTCGACTGAAAACGGCTTCCACGGAGCGGCAATTTCAGTTTGGGGAACAAGATTACGATGAAGACTACTTTGTTATTCTAAGCAAAGCTTGGAAAAATTAATATATAAGTAACTATTTCACGATCTAGTCAAGGTCTTCGAGATCACTAAGCTAACTCCCAGTTTTATATCAGAAGTTTGAAATCTAAAAGGTGTTGTAATAAGATGGAAATATTTCGGTGATAGCTTTTAAACCGAATTATATATCCTTTTGCTATGAATTTCAATGTGGGATTTTGATTGAAATTAAATTAAATATATTTTTTATGCAATTAAACTCATAAAACTCGAAAACATCGAGCTGAAATTCACAAACGTTTTTTTTCTCTCCTAGAAGCTGCTCATTTTAAGGAACTGCAAATACCGGAACACATATATTCTATAGCTTTTCTATTTGCTTTGGAAATTGTTTTTTTTTTTTTTTTCCCCAAGATACCTTCCCGACATGTGACTTAGATTATTGCCCAAAGCTATGTTATAAACTCCGAACAAATTTTCTTGTTTGATATGCTAAAGTACTGCTGTTGAGCAAGTACGGAAGAAAATTGAAATTAGGGTCCAAACATGTTGAATAAAATTAGTTAAAAAAGTTCATATTCAGATTAACTAAAAGCTTTTTTCAACGCGAAGAGTTAGTATAGTACTTTGCTGAGCTCAACTAGTATATATCATATTAAGTTGTTGTACAGATTTCAATAATTGTTAGGATATTAAGCAGCTCAAACATGTTCTCAAATTAATATGAAACCACTTTTGGCCAAAAATCTTTGGAATTTCAAAATTTAATAATATCAAGACTGAGAAACATGTGCTATAGGGCATATGCATGGGCTGAGGTTCTAAGTCATTATATGTACTATATGGGAGTCTGCTTCGGGTGAGTATAAGTTTTGTTTGAGTAGATAAGTATTGTTTATTATTCTTTTATATAGTAGTCGTTCACAAAACTTTATCTTTCATCCTGATATAGTTGAAGACACTCTACTTCTATAGGTATATGATAATGCATTGCATACCACATTCAGGTAAAAGATAAGGATTAGGAAAGGCCGTAGCGAAATTTAAGCACTTTGTAATAAGCATATGAGTATTATTTCCGGCAGCGATTAATGAGTACATAGTACTCAACATTGAAGTGACACAAAAATTCCTGGTCACATGTTTTTGTTTCCGGCTAAAGTTAGTACTTTTTAATCTATTTCTTGATTGATTTCGTCAGAACTTCAGCACTGCAATGCAAGCAAAAAAAGTATTGTTTACAAACATTATAATATTAATTTATATGAGGTCACATTTTTTACGAGTATATTGTTATAACTTCAGGAATATGCAAACAAGTATTGAGACTTTTCGATTAAGCAGCGCTTAATCTGTTTATTTACCATTTACCAGTTGTATAAACTGTATTTATCGATATCACAAGAATGTGAAATTATTTGCCCACTGAATTGTTCTCTCAATAAATCCACTGATTGATGCCATGTGTGGGAAGTGCCGCCGTTTTGTTAAAACCAAATGCTGCCGAGATCATGAGGTCCAATTTCAGGTATCAAATAATCGGCGCGATATCGGTCGTCATTGACGCTTGGCAAGATCCAGCGCCTTCATTTCTTGCAGAAGCTGTATTTTGTACGCTTTCAATTTAAGATATCGACGTAAAATCCGCCAAATCGTTCCATACGTCAGTCCGAGTTGCTGCGAACGTCACCGAATCGACTCTCCATGATCTTATCACTCTTATACTATGTTCAGACCGAAAATTTAAAAGATTAGATTACATTTAATCATTTCATAACCCAAAAGTGTTCTCACTGCTGTTAGAAAGATTAAAAAACAGCTGTTATTGTCATTCATGAAGTCACATCGCTCAATACTTATCAAAAGAAAATATTGTCATATAGTGTTTTAAAATAAAAGCCGTCTTTTTTCAAATATTTTCCATATAATAAAAATAGTGGATGCATTTTTTCACTTGTTAAGTCGATTTTTAGGTGAAATTAGATTCATTGCTTTAAAAAAAATTTGTTTGTTTACATTTTTTTCCCCTTCGTAGTGTTTAAATCAGCTGTGATAATGTAACAGATTTCCAAGGCTGACAAGTAGATGGCGCAAAATCAGAGTCGCACAGAGAGATTTTGCGTGGATCAGTTTCAAATCATTCTGAGGAAGTGATTTTGAACTGTCATATTTGTTTGGCGAAATCTTGATAAATTTTTAAGATTAGTGGGATAATCCATTCAACAGCCGAAATCATGTGATTAAGTGGTCTGAACATGGTATTAGCTACGTCTGCTATATTTTTTAACTAATAACAATGACAGCTTGACACGGCTCACGCGTGATTTGTCAAGAAATTTTATTGAAAAAAGTACTTTCACTTGGATCACCTTTTATTAGTCATATGGCGGCTGTGTCATGTTTTCACCCAATTTTACCCATTTTAAGCACAAAGTTACACTGTTATGAGTAAAACACGCCCCTTCGTTTCCATTGGGATAATTAAAATTTTGACAGATATGTGATTATACCTCATCAGTCACACGGGAGCTTTTTTTTATTAGGTATATGGGGCTCAGGGAAATGTTAAGCCAATTGAATCCATTTTTGATACACAGAGATATTATTATAAGGAAAAGATGCTCTCTGAATATCAGTTTGTATTCCATACATTGAGCGTTAGTTTTGGTCGAAAATCAACTATAAATATAGGGGTCCACATATTCGGTACCTAGAGGCTTAAACAGTTTTGGTGGGATTTGGGCAATTTTTGGTCATAAAGTGGCATACTTTAAGAGACTTATTAGTGCGAAATTTTAGTCCTTTGTATTATTAGCGTCTCTATTTGCGTATAGGAAACTGAACGAATCAAGTGGAATTTAAAATTGTGGTATATAGGAAGTAGGCGTGGTTTTATTCCGGTGTCGGCCATTTTCGCACTGTGACATACGCATGTGAGAAGAGGGTCAATTTAGTCGAAATTGGTCACACGTTTTCTGAGATATTCAAAATACAGTATAAAATTATATTAGTAAAAAATTAAAAATAAATCAATAATTTTATTATTAAAATCAAACTTTCAATTATAAAAAGGTGAAAATAATTAAATAATTTTTTTTTTTTAATTTTATTTGATAAAATCAATAAAAAATTGACTTTTTTTATATTTTTAAATAATTTACTACTATACGAGTATATTTAGTTTTTGCATACAAAAAAATGTTTTTTTAAATTTTCTTATTTTTGTGAAAAAAAGTTCGGAATAAAAAAATGTTTATTAAATTTTTAGTAAAACCAGAGCAAAAGGAACAAACAATAATTTCAAACTAAAATGTTTATATAAATTTTCTGTAAAAAACAAAAATTAACATTTTATAATTTAATACAATTTTATTATGATTCACATACTATTTATGATATTATATTTGATAAATATATAATACAACGGCAACTCCCACACACAATTGCCAATTAATTTAAAGCGTCATAAAAAGCAGATCAAGTACGAATGCTACGAATTATATAAATTGTAAATGAATTACATTTTTTGCTCGCGCACAGGGCTGGAAGGTTGCGTAAATCTCAACAACGCACAGTGAGGGTCGACCCCCAGCGAAAACCCGGCTTACGTGCCACGCTTACAAATTTATGTTAAATAGCGGCACTAACTAAATGTAAATACACACATAATACTTACATATTACATGCATATATGTACATATGTATGACTTATAGACATAAGTATATACATATGAGCTTGTATGTATTTACAACAGCTATTTATTAGCGCTTACATTGTTCTTTTTAGTTGAGCTATCAGTTAAGAATCGAGTTTAAACGCGTCTATAATGTGCTAATTTAGCGGCAACACAACGACAGGCATATTTATATAAACACACACACATATACATACTATAAATTATTTCATTTTCCCTTTAACAATTAACTAGCTGACAATAAATAATTTACGAATATTTACAAGAAAGACAGTTAATTGAAAAGTTAACATTCACATTGACGGACTTGTTAATTTAGGAGGTTGTCAAAAAACTGATAGCAGTAAAAACAAACACAGTGGTATATAATAAAACAGTTTGAATGCTAATTTGCACCTGTAAAAATATATACATACTATATAGTTAACGGCAACTACTGACACTTTAATGAGCAACCATATAATAACCAGATAATAGCAATAATCGTTAACTTGTAGGAGTGGAGATTTCGCCATGTAAATTATTTAAATCGCTTGTCATCCGGTCGATTTATGCGCTGTGACAGTTATAACAAAGTAGGCGAGCGTCTTTTTATAGCCCCGGGTGGATTTTTCCAATTAAAAATAAAAATTATGAAAAATAGGTATTATTACTTTTGAGAAACCGTATTATTAGCAATATCTGGGAACGAATGTCACAAAGTGGATCGTAAAGTTTTGATTTAATATTGTAATACTACAAAAAAAAACAAAAACTTTAAAGTTGTTAGCGCCAAAGCTATAATACCCTTTAAAAATACGCTTTTTTTCCATACTAAGCCTTAACTTAAACAGGCATTTTGTATGGGAGCTATATGCTATAGTGATACGATATCGATTATTTGCAACACCATCACCCATCTTGAAACCCAGTATTTAATAATGGATAATATTCAACCGAATAGACCGTTCACTGAAGAAAATATAGTAGCCGTAGCTGAGAGTGTACACAAAGACCGTGGAGATTCGATTCTGCGCCGTTCGCAGCAACTCAAACTGACGTATGGAACAACTTGACGCATTTTACGTCGAGATCTTAAATTAAAATCATACAAATACAGCTTGTTTTAGAACTGAAGCCGCTCGACCTTCTTAAGCGATATCGCTTCGCTCTTGGGCTCTTTTGAAAAGTTCCAAGCAGCTCCGACGTTTTTGAGCCAACATCGTGTGATATCATACCGTAAGACTTTCTCCTGTGGGGGTATGTAAAGTCTTAAGTCTATGCAGACAATCACGCTTCGGTTCGACAAAACATCATGAGTATTATTCCCCAGTTAACAGTCGAAATACTCGAATGAGTCATCAAAAATTGGACTTAACAGATGAACCATCTGAGACGTTGCCCCGGCCAACATTTGAAATGGATAATCTTCAAAAAATAATTGCCAAAGAATATTCTTTCGAATGATTTTAAACATTCCTCATTATATTTGAAGTTTCTCTGTTTTTTCTTTAAAAAAAGTTCGGAATCTCGAAATGGAACACCTGATAAAGGTTAATAATTTTAATAGTATATCGGCCAATATGTGAGCTATCTCAATGAAAATTGCAGAGCGTGTTTTACTCATAACACCGCATCTAACCTAAATAATTATACCTAAAGTAGGTAACATTGGCCGAAAACATGACCCAGCCCCCATATAACTAATATATGTAAGAATTTTCAAGCACGCAGTTGACTTTATTCCATATGATTAGCGATTTTATATGTAACGAAAACTTGAGAACTTGCCACCTGTTAATAGTACTTAGTGTGGTCAGAAATAGATAAAATCCAATAAATACTAAAGTCGATACTTAAAAAAAAAGGGTTTTTAACTACCTGAAGGAATTTCCCGGTATTTCATCTTTGCAAATTGCAAGGGTACAAAATGTTCGGCTACACCCGAACTTGGCCCTTCCTTATTTGTTTCTTTTAACTTTTGATAATCGTATAATAAGTTGTGCTGTCAACTCGAAGGCATCTTTTTTCTGAGGGACTGCTGGAAATGATGTCGCAATGATCGAATTGTGATTATTTTTTGTTGAAAATTTCGAAAAATTTTTGTAAAATATATATCTTTGGAATAGTAAAAAGCTTGAAAAAATTTTAACTTTTTATAAGTCAAATAAAGAGTTATTGAAACGAGGCCGTATTTTGCTCGAAATTTATCGATTAAGCCAAATCGGAAATTTAAAATTTCAAATATACATACATATATGCAAAAATATTATATAATTTAATTTAAATTTTTTTCTAATTTTCGTTTTTTTTACTTTGTTTTTAAGTTTATGGATTTTTTAAATGTTAAGAGTGCGATCACTAAAGTTTTGAATTTTGTATACGACTTTCGCCAGTTTTACTGTTATCATTTTTAAAGTTTTTTATTTTTTTAATACTTTAAAAATTTTTGTTATTTTGTTCATATAGTATATATTTTCATATTAAAGAAATTCGATAACCAAAGAGTCTAATTTTAAATTTTTTTTCGTAGGTTTTTTACTTACTATATATACATACATATTTGAAATATATGACATAATACATTTTCATAAACAAATAAAATAAAATTATATATATATAAAAAAAAATATTTATATAAAATCTTTAATAATTTTTATAAAATAAAATAAAATTTTAATAGTTTTTATAAAAAAATAAAATAAATAAAAATTATTTTTTTTATACAAAAAAAATTAAATTATACAAATATAAAACAATATTTTTATGAAATTTTTAATAGTTTTCATAAAATAAAATAAAACGAAATTTTTATAATTTTTATAAAACAAAGCAATTTTATAAAAATAATTAAAAATTTTATAAAAATATTTTTTATATTTTTGTAATTTTATTTTTTTTCTACAAATATTTTTTTCATATATTTTTTATATTTTATTTATTTACACTTTATTTCACTTTAAATTTTAGTATTTTCGAGAGGACATTAATTAGCATTATTTCATAGGCAAAATTGCTATTTTATTTTTACAAATATTATTATAAGTATAATCAAAAACTTCTAAAATATTTTTTTTAAATATTTTTTGAAGAAATAATATTTCCGTATTAAAAAAATTCGATAATCAAAGAGCACAATTTTGAATTTTTAAATATTTTATTTATTATTTTTTGATAGTTTTATTATTATTATTTTTTTTGTACTTTTTCCCCTTTTTTTACTTAAATTGTTTATGTTTTCGAGAGAATATTAATTAGCATTATTTTTCGAGTAAAAATTGCAAATTTTATTTTCACTTGAATTTTTTATATTTTTAAGATAAAAAATTACATACGTATATTATATATTCAACAATATTCCGAAAAAAAAAAAACAAAGAAACAACTTAAAACAAACAATTTTAAACATTACTTTCTCTGTATTTTTTTTTTTTAATTGTTAAGTCGCCGAGAAAAAAATTACAAATACTATTATATAATATAATCAAAAATTTATTAAAAAATTTCTTAAAATGTTTATTTTTCCTTTTTTCAAGGTTATAAGAAATAATTGCAAATATGACTATCACTTCCATTTTTTATATTTTCCAGAGAAAAAATTGCTAATAATATATATTCAAATTGTTATGTTAAACAATTAATCTTTTTTCGCAACTTTTTGTGAAAAAAAGTGTAAATTGCATTTTCCCTTAATCCATTTTCACTTTAATACAACTTATTTTGTTGTTGTTATTATTGTAATGTTATATATTGTATAGTATAGTTTATTGACATTTTACGGTGTGTAAAATCTCGCAATGAATATTAATTAATCACAGCGATTTTTTTTTAAATGCCTCACACGTGATGCCCTCACTGCGAGTCGGCGCGACGTGCTGGTAACTGGGGTTGTTGTTGTTGTTATTTTTCTTACTACGGCTATTAGCTACATAAATACAAAGATCGTGCTTCAAATATTTTCCAATTTGATTGCTATTTACACACATATACAATGTACATACTCTTAAGCGACAAATATGCATAAACAAACAAATACATGTGAACATATATGTGTATGCATGTATGTGTGCACACTTCTAAATTTTGTATTTATTTATTTCTTATAGATTTGTTTTGCAGTTGTGAATATAGAATTGTGCTCTGCATTTCGGATAGACTAGAAATTTATCGAGAAAATTTTACGCACACACGCATACATATATATGTATGTATAGTATATCTAAATTTCAACACACTCCCACTTTCAAAATTTTATCCACAAAGTCAATTTTATGAAACGTATAAATATTTTAGTCACATACAGACACCGAAAAGTGGAGTCGGATATGTCGCATTCATCCTAATTCATAACACGAGGAAGTATAGATTTTATGTAACCACAACAACAACACTTTTTTTTATTGATTTAGTACAGAGGCTGCATATAAATCGTGATTTGTTGGCCTAGTATATTTTATTTAATCCAACACATGATATGAGGATTAGTGCACTCAAGGAGTTTTTCATGTCAGCAAAATCGCTGTTTTATGATTTTTTTTTTTTTTTTTTTTTTGAACAGGCATTATTTTTAGTATAAAAAACAAAAACAAAGTACATTTACAGAATTTAAAGTACTTTAGTAAACGTTGGTTCATTTTGAAAAAACTTTTGATTCCCTTGATGCTTTTGTCGATCTCCAGTGGGACCTCTGAAAACCCGGTCTGGAGTGGTGGTGAGGAAAATTAAATTGCTTAAAAATAACTCAAATCCAAAGAGACGAGACAGAAATACATGAGTACGAAGAGCTTAGTAATCTGGCCGACAGGGGTAATGCTCGAAAATTCTACGAAAAGATGCGGCGACTAACAGAAAGTTTTAAGACCAGAGCATATTCTTGTAGAACCCCCACAGGTGATCTAGTGACCGATGCCCAGAGCAAACCAAAATTATGGAGGGAATCCTTCTCTATCGTGCGTCATGGCAGTGAAAGCATAACAGCTGGAGATGGTGAACCCGATTACCCAATCGATGCCGTTGGAGCAGACTTTCTATTGCCCGATCATGAAGAAATTCGAATAACAACTACTCATCTGATGAACAATAGAGCGACAGATCGCTTCAGGCATGGAAAATCAATAACTGACACAATATTCCACAAATCTTGGAAAAGACCCATGAAAAGAGGATCGACACACATCACCTCTTGGTCGATGCTCCTTGAAAACCACGAAAAGGGCTACCCTTATGCCGCTATATCTGAATTTTGATTCCCCGCAAAATTAATGCAGCTGTGTAATTTGACGTTGAACAATACCAAAGGCTCTGTCAGTATCGGGAAGGACCTCTCCGAACCGTTCGATACCAAACGATGTTTCAGGCAAGGCGACTCCTTCTCCTGTAAAAAATAATTCGCGCAGCAGATCTGTGTAGAGAATATCTTCTGTCATAAAACAAACAGTCGTTGCTCTCGCGACTTGGCTCCCATGTCACTGTTGACAGTCATAACTTCGAAGTTGTAGATAATTTCGTCTATCCTGAACCAGTATTAACAGCAACAACAATGTCAGCCTGGAAATTCAACGCAGAATAACTCTTGCCAACAGTGGGCAATTGAGAAGTAAAGTCCTCTCTCGCCGTACAAAAACCGCACTATATAAGTAACTCATTATATCCGTCCTACTCTATGATACAAAGGCATGGACGATGACAACATTTGATGGGTCGACGTTACGAGTTTTCGAGATAAAAGTTCTGTGAAAGATTTAGGGTCCTTTGCGCTATGCCCACCAGGAATATTGTATTCGATGGAACGATGAGCTGTAGGAGATATACGATGACATTGACAAAGTTCAGCGAATTAAGAGACAGCGGCTCACTGGCTAGGTCATGTCGTCTGATGGGACGAAAACACTCCAGCTCTGTAAGTATTCGACGCAGTATCCGCCGGAGGAAGCAGAGGAAAAGGAAGACTTCCACTCGCCAATAAAGAAGAAGAATCTTGAAAAAAAGTATCGTCGATAGATTTAGTAAACCATCTTATGATGGTTCGTTCAAGAGTTCTTATAAATCAAGGGAAAGAAACATAATATAACAGAGGAGGAGCCGTCATCCAAAAGCTTTTCATACATATGAAGCTCAATATTGAAATTAACTAGACGATAGATTAAATGCTCATATGGGAATTCCGGTAGTCCTTTTGATCTACTGCTACTAAACATATAATTTTAGGGATCGTAGCAAAAGCTTAGAACCACATGTTACATTATCGTAATCGTGAAAATCTCTCACGCAACAAAGCAGAGCAGACTTACCCTTTTTTATGTCCACCTCTCTTACTCCATTTTCGCTACTCCCACTGTTACTCAATATGTAGATCGGCAACTCAATTCATTCATCAGCTTATCGAACCTAACTTTTATGATTTACTCATAAAATCATGATTTATTTATGTAAAGCAATAAATAGCGGAGGCAACAATAATCAGCAGCGCCGTGTTTATCAATCGTTAAGCTCGTTCACACTCTGGTTATAATGGCATGACGACGAGGATCATTAGGCCCACGTGGGCTGTACGTAAAACGACGGCTAAGAAATCTTAATTTATGATTATTGTAAATATTTACAAGCCATTTCTTCATGGAAAATTGTTTGATTACGCAATGATATAAAGCTTCGCTAATAAAGTAGTCAAAAACGACGCTTGAATGGTGTTAATTGTTGGTGCTAATTGAATATCATAAATTTATGGAAATTGTGTATTGGCGCAAAAAAAACTTGTGTAACGCATTGCTGCTTTTCGTTTATAAACATATTGATTTACTCAATTTTCGTGTGTTGTTCATTATCCGACAACGTGAAAGTTAATGCAAATTTTACAAGGATTGATAAATATTTACAAATAATTTGGAATTTTCTAAGGTAATGCTAAATAATACGGTAAATGACAATGAATTTTAGTAATTAATGGGTCTAGATACAAATGAATCACGCTGTCAGCGTTAAATTTTTCTCATTTGAGATACTCAAGGCTTGTCTAACATTTATTTGATTAAAATTTATATTCTTCCCGGCTTCAATATGTTGCCTTTGATTTGTATCCAGTTATTATCTATTAGTATAGATTTTATTAAAACAAATTATCAGTACATATCTGTCATATTTCTCTCAGATGATCTTCGGAGCGTCCTTCCAACTATTCCAATTCTAACCATATACGAGTATCTCCGAAGAAAAGGCGCGTACTCTGAACGGATCTTAAAAATAACGGCGAGGTCAGCTCTTAGACTGAAGGAATCCTCCCTATTAAGATTCTATGCTGCTTAAAAAGTTTCTGTTTCCTCGGATTTTCGAAATCCTATAGAGTTGAATTTGAACTAGGCCCCCAATATTGCCTTTCCTTCCATAAAAGAGTGGGAAAAGAATCTATACGGATAGCTCTTACGACCGTCAGATCTACGTAACCGGAACGGGACCGGATTTTTATCCGGCCAAGGACTGTCAATTTGGCAGATTTCTGCTGCTACAATAACAACATGGCTCCAAGTTAGATAACTTAGTGGGAGGTGGCGTGTTCTCTGCATAGCTAGATACCATAATTGCCTTCCGTCTATCAGACCAATGCAGGATCTTCCAAGCGGAAGTCACAACAATTAAAGAAAGCCTTCTTATTCTGACATGAAGTGTGCTCAAAGCAAGGAATATATTTATATACAAGGACAGCCAGGCGGCTTTGAGATCACTAAAGCCTCTTAGGATTTCGTCAAAGCTAATGAAGGAATGTCTTGATCTCTTAGTCGATCTGGCATCCTATTGCACGAAAAATCTGCAATAGATTCCAGGGAATAGTGACATCCCTAGAAACTGTGAGGCAGATGAACTAGCCAGAACAGGCACCACTCTACTATTACACTTCGAAAAAAATATGCCTCTGGCTACTTGCAGATATTTAATTGACAAACATATATATAAGAATAGACGAGTCTCGGTGGAATCAAACTCGCTCAACAAGCAGAATTATGGGCCACACAGGTCAACTATTAAGGTTTAAATGATATAAGAACTCTAGTAGGAGTACTAAGAGGACACTGTCTATTAGCCAGACCTGTCAGTGGACTATGAACGTCATGTAACGTCTATTGTACTTTGAAGTAGTCAGAAGGAAGAAGTAGTAGAAGAAGAGCAGGTACCTAAACATCTTCCAAGCGATTGTAAGGCTCTAAAGAGGAAAAGAAGAGCAACTATAGATCGAGGGTTTTTGAAAACGTCTCAGAAATGTCGCAGATAAGACTTTTCGAAGTAATGAACTGAACAGATGAATAATCTGAAGACATATTCGGGTAGCTTTGGAAATAATAGTTGATCTCATGTAATATCTAGGCCAACAAAACCACTTTATATCAACCTTTCCAAGTGAACTGGAAACTATAGACAAATTATAACAGGACTTTTGTTAAACATAAGTCCATTTTACACTCTAAACCAATAGAAATGCATTCGATGTATACCTACAATATGTATATGTGTAAAGTATTTATTAACGAACACTAAACTAAAAATTGTGTTTTGTTCTCTTGTTTCACTATTCTCTGTGAGTACCAAACAGATATGTAGATGACGTCAGCGATTAATGTTTTGCGGTCATAAAGCTGACCAACGTCTGTCGCCTGCCTATGACGAGCTTGTGGTTCTATTTACTTTATGAGCGAGAGTGCATGTAAATAAAAAGTCTATGCGGTTTTATGAATGACATATACATAGGTACAAGGGTCGTTTGAGAAGTAAGTCAGTGAGACGCTTGATAGTTTCAATACAAAGCTATGTGGTGTGCTGTTATTAAGTTTTTGAGAATGCTTTATAATTGAGTTTTCCTTTAAGGTCCTTCGAAACAGCACAAATAAGAAAGAGAGAAATGTAGAACAAATAATGACTGAACTCAAAAAAGATTTTGACAAAAGTATTGCGTATTTATAAAATCCTCTGATAGATATTTTAAAAGAAATAGTGACATTACGATCTGTGTAATTCAAGATTTCTTCTTGTTTTAAACTATTCTAGATTAAAAGCAGACTTTGTTGAGAACTTAAACCACACTTCAAGTGATGCTTGTTGTTGTAGTAACGATTACCTAGTCCCCATTAGAATGGTAAAGATTAGATTAGTTGAGGTCATCGAATGGAAGGCTTAGGAAATGTGCTATATCGACGGGGTCGGACTATAGCGAGAGGGGTGTCAGATGTGTAGGGTTAGCAGGGCAAGCAAAGAGCTGGTTAGTTTCATGCGGGACTCGTTGCACACTGGACATATATTTGATATGTCAGTATCGATTCTGGATAAGTAGTAGTTTAACTTGCTACACTATGCGGAAAGATCGCGGCAAATCGAGCTCTTTGCCTGCTATGGGTGAAGGTTGGACTTTAAGTTCTCTATTCACTGACAGGGAGTCGGTGAAGGTGTTAATTGCTCCACTGTGAATGGTCGGCACATTGCTTTACGGCCTGGTTGAGGAAACACCTCTCGATACTCCTAGGAGACGGTTCCACTACAATCAAGTGACTGCAGGTATGATTTCTGTGAAGCACCGTAGCAGAAACTGATTGGAGATATGGGCCTCACTGTGTTGGTGTTCGATGTACATTCTTCGAATGTTTGTTCAAATCGGATCACTCTAGCATATAGCTGTCATACAAATTGAACGATCAATTTCAAGTGCTTGTATGGCAAACTTTCTTATTTGACACGATATCTTTACGAAATTTGGCACAATTTATTGCCAGAGTCAAGTATATAATCTCCAAATATAATCTGTCTTATCATACTACTGTATCAACTAGCTGCCATACAAATTGAGCGATCAATAGCAAGATAAAGATATTTGTAAACTATTTTATGTTGTAAGGCAAGCAACAGAGAAGAATATTATTGCTGCTCTAGGAAGCACTACATATCTAACGGTTACTCAAAGTAAACGCTATAAATTTCTCTTTCTTTTCAAGTACTCTTATCAGCACAGAATGGAGAGAGGCACTAGATTTGTTGGTGGCTAGCAAAAGTATTATTTTTATATTAATACAATTTAGGTTCAGTTCTCTACAATATTTTCAAGATTGCCCTCGTACATATGTATATGTAATTGTATATGCATTTAAATTGAAAACCCATTTTATTGCCTAATACACGATGATAAAAATCACAAAAATTACCCGCAATCAATCAATATTCAGCGAGTATTTTGATTGATTACGATCGCTTTATTGTTTTATTGCATTATTATCGCAAATATACACATTATCGTCATTATTGAGTATTGATATGCGAGCGATTTATCGCCAGTAGCCGACGCCGAAATGCCACCCAAATTTGTCTTCGTCAAAAGTTGTTTCAGCGTAATGCCTTAACTCTTAACTATTAAGTCTTAATGCTGCTGGCTGATAACCAACTGATTCTGGATGTAAATAATCAGAGTTGAAAAGTTAGCTTTTTGTTGTTGTTGTGTGCGATTTGCTTGCGCTTTTTCTGTTAGCCTTAACACCAATACAGCAAAAGGCTTGTTGGCGTGGGCGCAAAGGAAAGAGTGTGTGAGTACTCATTATTAATTGTTGCTATTACTTATTAACACCATCATTTATTAGTGACACACATATAGACAAAGATATATATATGTATATACATATGTATAAGAATGTCAACAGTTTGCTCAAATTGCGCCTTGTTTGGTAATCGTTGATTTTCTGCTATTATCTATGTAAACATACTTACTTACATGTATGTATGTATGTATGTATGGGCTTGTGTTTGTATGTGCATTATATACACTTGTATTAGATGTTCTAATGTTCTAATTTTAATGGCTTTATATCTTTCGAGTATACTTATAATTATCATAGCCATCGCAGCAGCGTCCGGCCGGCTGTACGATAATAGTACTTCTGAGTAAGGTACATAAGTACTCGTATGTTATCCACAAGTGATGAGTTTGTGAATTAAGTAGGCTGCGTTCACACATTATGCGTTTTTTAAGGTCAAATCGTTTGAGTTTTATAACAAAATCGCACTTAACGGTACATTGTACCGTTTTGAGTTTACCTTAGTTTCAAGGTCAAGCTTATAACTGTACTTCTAATTTCATAGAGTACCAAGTTCTACGTCTCATGGATCCGATACACCGTTTTAAACGCAGAAAAAATATTTAAAATGTATGTAAGTATATCTATCTATAAATTGTGGTTACTTCGCTAAAGCAATATTGCTTGAGAAAAACTTGTAATCTCTGAAACCAACCAATACAACTTCTACGTAGAATTAGCTTTAGTGATTTCCTTCATTCTCATCCTGGTATTAAATTTAATTTTTTCCTATTATACCATCTGATCAAATTTGACCCGGACTGGCCCACTATTTTGCGGGTATTAAATATAATTTTTTCGTATTATACCAGCTGATCAAATTTGACCCGGACTGGCCCACTATTTTGCGGGTATTAAATATAATTTTTTCGTAATATACCAGCTGATCAAATTTGACCCGGACGGGCCCACTAACTTTCGGGTATTAAATTTAATTTTTTCGTGTTATACCATCTAATCAAAAATGACTCGGACTGGTCCACTACTGAATCGATTTTTTCCAAATTGATATACCCTTTTTCAATGTATCTGTGGACTTTGATCGCCGAATATCCTGGTGGCTCTTTTTTCCATGAAACAAAAATTGTAAAAATGTGCTTCAATATTTTTGGTTCCTGTGGAATTTTGACTACGGAATTCTTGAAAATGTTGCAGAAATGTTTTTGAAAGTCTACTTTAAAGCGAACTAAAATATTTGAGTGGCACAAAATATTCAGTAATGCTCGTGAAGTCAACGAAAACTTGTCTGCTGTGAGTCATCCCTCCAACTACGTTAATGGCGATACTCATAGCTACAAAAAAGTTAAAGGAAAAGTGCCAGAAAATTGTCGTATTGGCATTACAGAGATAACATAATATTTTAACAACTCTTATGGAACGTCTCAATACATTTCGATTAAAGTTTTGGGTATGATGCGCCTGTTATGGATCCGCTCTGTAAATTTCGGTTAAAGTTTTGGTTATGAAGCGTATGAATGCTGGACTCAAACCAAACCAAAAAAAAACCTGAATCTTTTGCTAAAACGATATCAAGGCCGCAATGGAGATGCTTGACAAAGAAGTGGATCAAACGCATCAAATGAGGCTTCACTGGTGACGAAACGTAGGTTTATGAATATGGCGTCAAAACAGTGCCACAACTCAGTGAATGGCGCTGCAAAATTGAGTCGACACCGAAAAACTACGTCTAAGTCGGTTAAAAATCAAGGTGATGCTCATCATTTTCTTCAACTGCCGTAGTGCGGTTCACCATGAATTTGTTCTACTGAGTCCAATAGAAAGCAAGGAATACTACTTGGTTATTTTAGGCAAGATCTACAAGAATCTACAAGAAACAGTTCGTAGGAAATGCGCAGAAAACTCATAGCTTTCCTTACGATAAGCCGTCATCACATTCTAGTACGACTGTGGCGGACTTTTTGGCTAAATACGATACGAGAGTCGTCGCCTTGTCACCGCCAGATTTGACCTCCTATGAATTTTGACTTAATTCTATTGCAACCAATTAAAATCATTAGCTAAAGGCAACGCAGAAGGCCATCTCAGCCCAGGCTTATTGCTATGTGGTATTTAGGCAGAAAATTGGATTAAAAATGTTCATGCTTATTTTGACTTCTATTAAGATATATGAAAATATGTTTTTTCTTAGGTTAGTCCGGGTCAAATCTGATCAAATGGTATTACCTCGAATAACTCTGCTTAGGAAGTAAATAATATTTATTATGCAAACTATCTCGTAAATTCTATCAAACAATACCTTCAAACAACAAAAACTTTTTGTTTAAATTATGAGAGAAAGCACAATCCACCTTATTTTTCGAATTTCACCATAGATGAATTTTCTCTTAGTTCCACAGACTACGTAATATTAGACCTCTCGTAACTCAAAAGCTCTCTGTTAAAAGCAACAATGACTATTTTACAGTACTTCCTTAGACATAAAAATGATTTGTTGCAAATGGAGACATTTTTTCTATAGCTTCTCTTACTCTCCGAAAGGCATAACCTGGTCAATCAATAATTTTTCCATATCGATCGATCACCAAAAGTGGTATTTTCAGAGTTTACTCTGGTTACCATACTCTCCCATAAAAAAAATTTAAAAAGAATTTCATTTGGGCCGATGAGCAACCTGAAGGACTTCAAGAGCTGTCATTTCATTCAGAAAAAAACAACGATTTGCTGTAAGTGAGTGCAGCGTGAACATAACCGTTATCGCGCCATGATAAGTGACTATTTGAAGATTGAAAATGAATCTCGTGATCTCGGCGACATTTGGTTTCAACTAGACGGTATTTATTGACAGAACACTTCGGTGAGCAAATAATTTACGTTTTGGACCAAGATTGTGTGATATCACACCGGTCGACTTTTTCCTGTGGGGATGTGTAGAGTCTAAAGTCTATGCAGACAATCCCGCTTCGATTCAGGACTTGAAGCAAAACATCACGCGTGTCATTCGCCAGTTACCAGTCGAAATGTTTGAACGAGTTATTGAAATTTGTATTCAATGGATGGATCGTCTGAGACGTAATCGCGGCAAACATTTCGAATGACATTCAACATTCCCCATTAAATAAAAAGTTTCTTTGTTTTCTTTGTTTTTTTTTTTTTAAAGTGTAGGGAACATCGAAGTAGATCACCCTTTAAATAAGGGTATTCACCGTTGTCTTCTGGATGTTTCTGGTTATTATAAAAAAAAAATAAAAATAGAAAGCTTTCATAGTGCGTGCCAAAATTAAACATAATATGTGACCTGGTCTTCGAAAAGGGGGCTTAGGTGTCAAAAAAAAAAAAAAAAAAAAAAAAATTAAAAAAATATTAAAAAAAAAATAAAATAAATTGATTTTTTGACACCTAAGCCCCCTTTTCGTAGACCAGGTCACATATAATTAAGTATACATACTAACATGATTGGGTTATTATCAAAATTACTCGTACATACATATATAAATGTATAATTTATGCTGACTATGCATTATAACTTACTATTACTACGGTAGTTTCACTTGTCATGGAAGCAAAAAATGCTAATAAAAAACAAGAAATGTGATCACATTCTTATCTTAATATAAACTCAAATAAAAATTTTATGAAGGAATGGAAAATATTCAAAATACGATGAGTCGTCTCAGATAAGATCGTGCTATAAGTATATACAAATATACGTCGCATGTGTGCTAAATCTTAATTGGTAATTACCTTCTATCAGAGCTCAAGTGTTTTGATGAGACGAATGTAAATGCTATTTGTTTTATTGATTGATATAAAAGAATTTACTTTATAAGTATTAGAACTTATCAATGAATGACTTGAGATAACTGCAGGTTATAACTGTATGTGCTGTAATCAAGTGATGCAACGGATATCCGTTACTGCAATAGTAACATATTGCAACCGACGTCATCCTTTGAAAAGTGTTGAGTACACGGGCTTTGCTTTTAAAAATAACGTGTTTCAAATATTGCGTAAATCCTAATAATCCTTGCAAGCTCTCGAAAGATTGTATTATAGTTGAGAGCATAGTAAGCTAATTGTTGAGACATTATATGGCACATTTCTATTCATAGAACGCGACACTTTGTAGTTTCTTAATTGTAATAGCAGTGCTTATGGTTGACATGCTGTTGAGTAGAGTTGTGTGTTCTCAAACCAAAATTTGATCCACTTCGAGGTTCCCTTCCTTTTTAAAGAAAAAACACAAAAACTTCATATTTAATGAGAAATGTTTATTTTTTTGGCATTTGTTTCTTGAAGATTATCTCTTTCAAATGTTAGACGCGGTTACAACTCAAGTTGTATAAGCAATTTTCAATGACTCGTTCGAGCATTCCGACTGGTAACTGGCGAATGACACGCGGGATGTTATACTCTGAGATCTGAATCGCAGCAGGATTGTCCACATAAAAATTAGACTTTACATATCCCCACAGAAAAAAGTCTAACGGTGTAATATCACACGATCTTTGTGGCCAATCGACCGGCGCAAAACATGAAATTATCTGTACACCGAAGTGTTCTCTCAATTAATCCATTGATTGACGCGATGTGACTAAAGTTAAAGTGAAAAAACAAAGAGTATTGTATTATTAATAAATTTATTATTCTTATTTTAACGCGTACTCTCTTTTTCATTTTATTTCGTTTTTCACACCACTATGCGCTCAGCCTTAACCTTATTAAATTTTTTAACGATAATCGCTGCATTTTTATCACAACAAATGTATTGTTTTTCGCATATATAGTTTACTGTATGAGATTTTTTTTTCAAATGCATATGAATTATTACAAAACGCAGCTCTAAATAAGTTCAATTTATTGTTCAATAAATTACACTCTTACCGTTCATTATTCAATTTTGTTGTCGGCAAAAAGTGTATGCACTTTTAGCCAAGTCAGTTGATAAGATTTAGACAATAATAATTGAAATCAAATGTGCACTAAGTTATGTCCGCTATGCCATCCACGTGCGATTTGGCAAAGCAAAACAAAAATTATATACAATTATACACATTATACACGTTTCGCCTGTTGCTCGACACCCAATTGTGATCGAAAACAAAATCACGTCCACTCAGACTAATTATAGCCGTTGACTGACACAGTTATACATACATACATACATATGTAAGTGTAGGCACATATGTAATTAATTAACGAGCTTCTGGTTTATGTGTCGGCAGTGTTAGAAACTCGTGACATACAGTGTGTTGGATAAGTATTTGTATTAAAAGATAATTTATTTAAGTATTATACATTTAATTAAATGATTGCTTAGAAGTTGTTTTTGAACACAAAATAATTGACTTTTTTTAATTGTTTTGTACGTTATATGTATATAGTTACTTTTAAAAAATAATTAAAAATTAAGAATTAAATATATCAATTAAATTAAATTAATTAATATAATTAATAGTTTATAAAAAAAAATAATTCGAAATTAACAATTATAAAAAATCGAAATATAATTTTTTTCTTTAAATTGAATCCATTAAATTGAATTAATTATATTATTGTAAAATTTAATTTTTTTAATTAATAATATTTTATAAGTTTTCAGATATATTTTTTATCATAATTTTTTTTTTAATTTGCAAAAAATTTAAGTTTTAATCTATTGTCATATAAAATACATTAACAATTTAAAAGTCTTAAGCTTATAAATTTTCTTTTGTAATTATTTCCATTCTTTAATTATATAAATATAGACATTTTTGCTGAAAAAAAAATAAAGTAAATTAAATTAAACAAAAAGAATTAATTTAAAAAACTAAAACAAAATTAAATTTAAAAAATAAAATTTAATTTAAAAATATAAAATATTTATAATAAATAAATTTAAAAAAATAATTTTTTTTTATTTTCAAAGAGAAATACATATTTTTTTATTTTATTAAATTTTGTATTTTTCTTATTAATTTTAGCTAAAATTATGTGTAAAACTGTAATTCAATTTTTTAAGATAATCTTTTGCAGTTTTAAAACTGGAAGTTAGAAATTTAAAAAGTCACAAATTTATGAAAAATGTTTGATATAAATTATTTATAATAATTAAATAAAATTGAAATTTTTGATATGAATTAGATTTTTTTGAAAAAATTTAGAAATTAAAATTTAAAAAAATTTAAAAATATGTTTTAAATATATTAACTAAATAAAATTTTATATAATTAATTAATAAAATTAAGAATTTAATTAATTAAATTTATAGTATTGTAAAATAATTTGTTATAATTTTAAAATGAATAAAATAATTAATTTAATTTAATTTGTATATTTAATTATTAATTTTGAATTGTTATGTGAAAGTAACTGACAGATTTAAGAAAATTAATTAATTATTTTTTGTAATTTTAATTAATTTAATTCTTTTTTTTTAATTTTTTTATTAATTATTTTTTTTTAATTTTTCGTAATTAATTTAATTATTAATTAATTAAGTTACTTTATTAATTACGTTATTAATTAATTTTCTTAAATCTGTCAGTTATTTAATTAAATTAAATTAGTTAAATTATTAGTTTTATACATTTCTAATTATAATTATTTAAATTATTGATTTTATTAATTAATTTAATATAATTTAACATAATTTTTATTTAATTAAATTAATTATTTAATTTTTTAATACATGTGTTTAATCATTAAAGTAACTGCTTTAAAAAAAATAATTAATTAATTGCTTATAACTTAATTTAATTAAAGTACTAAATTAATTAATATAATTTGTGTATTAATTAGTTTAATTTTGATCAATAATATAATTAGTAACTGTTTAATTTAAACAAAATCATAGAAAATTTAACATTTAGTTTCATAATTTAAATGGATTAAAAAAATATACAATGTGATATAGCTTAATCGTCACTTTAACTTCTAGTTAATAAAGTCTGATTGTCACTGTTTTTAGCATGGATTTTTAAGATATTTAAATGTGATTTTCATCCGGAACTTGACTCTTAACCACTGATTTGGCATGGATGCTTCTGAGTTTTAGGTAGTTATCACTTAATCGTTACATTAACCGTCGGTTAGTTAAAGACTGATTTTCACTATTTTCTTAGGATACAGATGAAAGAAATTTCAATGTGATTATCACCCAAAATTTGGTTCTTAATCACCGACTTGAATTGAATACATGTGTAATTATCACTTAATGGCACTTTAACCGTCGGTTAGAAAAGCTTTGAGATCATGATTACCTTAGGAAGAATTTAAAAGAAAGTACAATACGATCAATAATCAAAATGAATAAAGAAATTTCAACAGTTTCCAATATAATGATCACTTAACCGTCAATTAGATAAAACCTGATTTCTGCAAAGTTTTTAGCATGGAGTTTAAGAAATTTCAACGTGATCATTACTTAAAATGAATTCCAGATCCATCAATATGGAAATGATTTGTAAGAGTTATCAATGTAACTATAAGTTAACCGTCACTTTAACCGCCGGTTAGACTATGCCATTATGTTTTAGCATGAATTTTCGAAATTTCAATATAAATGTCAACCAAAATTTGTTTCATAATAAGTTAACCGTCACTTTAACCACCGGTTAGACTATGACCGATACTCACACAATTTATTTCAGACCAAACAACTTTAGAAATGTTAGCGGATAGGTGGATTTTCAACAAACCTCATTGAAAAAATTTAGAAAACCTCATACAATATATTCGATATTCGTTAAGATCGTTATTCGTGCTCCAATATTCATATTTTTCGCTACCAACACTCTACAGAAATAACTCATTACAACCGAACACTTTCATGACACACTGTACTCGATATTTATTAAATGTTTTTCTCCATTGTTTACATTTATGTATTCGTATTCTGTGGCTAAGAATTCAATAAATAAAAAACATATCACACAAACGAAATAATTAGTGGTCGGCTTGACAATAAAAACAAACATGACAAAGGCATAAGACACATGATTGGATTGTAAACCGGGAATTAAGTGCGCATTGCGCTGCTGAGGGGTTTCCCCCTTTTACTATGTCTTTTAACTTTTTTATTTATTTTATTTTTCAGCAGCGAGAACAGAGTTCGGTTCTTGAACGCTTGCGCAGCTTCATACGCGCATCGTGTCGTGCCCTCATGCGGCGTAACAATTTAAACACTTCCAAAAACAAATCAATAAACTCAATTGTGTCTGGCTACATGTTATACATACACACATACAAAAGTGTGTGAAAATATTTCAAAATTTTATTTAACTGGTTATATATGTAGTAGGTACATTGCAAGCATACTGGTTTCGTTGCATTTTTGTTTTGTTGACATTTTGAGGATTTTTTTTTTATAATTGAGCTTTATTAATTTTATTTATTTTTAGTTCGATTATTTAATTAATTTTAATGAAATTTATTAAAATTACTAATTTTTTTATTTAATTTTATTTAATTTTAATTTTAATCATTAAAATAAAAACAAAAATAAAAAAGTAATATATTTAACATCAATGGAATTTTTTATAATTATTAAAATATATAATTAAATAAATATTTATTGAATTTTTTTATGGTTATAAAAAATCGCAAAGTAATTTTTTTCTTTGAATTGAATCCAATATATAAAACTTCCTTCTTCCTTTATTAATTATATTATTGTAAAATTTAATTTTTTTCATTAATTATTTTTATTAATATTTTATAAGTTTTATTTTTTTCATAATTTTTTTTTAAATTGCAAAAAAATTTAGTTTTAATACATTGTTATATAAAATACTTAAAAAATTTAAAATTTTTAAATTTATAAGTTTTCTTTCGTAATTATTTCTATTCTTTAATAATATAAAAATAGACATTTTTGGTAAAAATATTTTTTACATTAAATAAATTAAATTTAACAAAAAAAAATTTAAAAAAAAATATTTTTTTTTATTTTGAAAGATAAATTTTAAAAATTAAAACAAAATTAAATTTAAGAAATAAAATTAAATCTAAGAAATAAAATTTAATTTAAAAATATAAATTATTTATAATAATTAAATTAAAAAAAAAAAATTTTTTTTTTGAAAGATAAATAAATATTTTTTTTAATTTTATTAAATTTTGCAATTTTTTTTATTAATTTTATTTTAAATTATGTATAAAACTTTAATTTAATTTTTTAAGTTAATCTTTTGCAGTTTTAATTTTGGTTGTTAGAAATTTAAAAAAGTTATAAATTCATGAAAAATTTTTAATATAAATTATTTATAATAATTAAATAAGATGTAAGTTTTTGATATTAATTAGATTTGTTTTGAAAAAATTTTGAAACTAAAATTAAAGAAAATTTAAAAATATTTTTTAAAATTTTTAAAAATTATAACTATCATTTATTTCGGAGTTATTTTGTTACTAAAAAGTACTTTTTTAAATTAAAATTATATTAGTTTTTTTTAATTTTAAGCAAATACATTTTTTTTTAATTTTATATATAATGTTTTGATTTTAATTAAACTTGTTAAAATTTAAAATTTTGTTTAATTTTCATATTTGTGAAAATTTAAATTTTATTAATTTAGAAATTGTTTTAGTTGCATAATTTTTGTTTTACTTGTATTAGAATTTTATATTAAACTCTAACTATTAATTATAATTTATCTTTGTAATTATAATTATAAGACAAAAATTTTAGTCAAAAATTAGTTTAAAATTTTTTTAAATCAATTAATATTAAAAAATGAATTTTACAATTTTTTTTCTAATTTTAATTTAACTTTTGAAAAATTAATTTTTACAAAATTTTTTATGTGTAAATAATTTAAAATTTTTTAAAAAGTGAAAGTTTTTACAAATTTTAATATAATATGTTTTTTAGTTTTTTTAAATTTTGTAAATTTTTTTAATTCTATATGTTACTACTATTTTTATTACTGAAAGTTTAATTTAATATTTTTGTAAGTTTACTTATGGGAGATATATTTTTTTATCTCTACAATTTATGTTAAAAAAAGTAAAAGTATAGATTAAAAAATTAAAAAAAAAAACAAAAAATTGTCAAATTAAAAATTTAAATTAATATCTTATTTTTAATAATAATTTATATAATAACTTAATTTTCTTTTTTAGGTTGAAAAATTTTAAAAAAGTAAAGTGTAGATTAAATAATTTTTAATAAAAAAATTCACAAATTAAATATTTAAATAAATTTCTTATTTTTCATTTATTTTATATATATATATTTTTTTTTTTGGATTGAAAAATTTTAAATTTGAAATGGAAAAAATTCCCCAAACTAAAAACTTAAAGTATTAATATTAATTTAATTAATTTTTTACTTTTATTTAATTTTTTTTTTTAATTTTATATTTAATTATTTTATTTTTGTTGTCTCTTATTCCGCCGCAGTTTTTGCTCTTCATTATAATTTTTTTCATGCACTTAAAAATTTCATTGAACTTCGAATATTTTTCAATAGTTATCAACTTAAATATTTTATTTCCAAATATTTTTAGAAATGTATTAAACATTTTGTTACATTTGTTTATTTTCTGAAATTATTTTATATTCAATAATTTTTTGATTTAAATTTTCTCCCTTCTCTCATACACTATTTTTAACGATTGAAAGCCTCAAGAAGATTTTGCTAATTTTTTCTTTAAATATTTGAATAAAAAATTGATGTACTATATTGCAATAGTTCTAAAAATAAATTGAAATTACACGTACTTGTAAATTCTGCTGCTTGAAGAAAAATCCGCTGCAAACGCTCAGCTTTGGTACTCTGTTGTTTTCAATTGATCGCACAAAATTTGCTGTCACTACTTCACTTTCGTAATTTTTTACTTATGTACGTTTGTTTTATTTAAATACACAATATCGATTTTCTTAAAATTATTTCATCGCTTTATATTGATTTGACTTGTTTATGTTTTTTTTTTTTTAGTTCTCAAATATAACTACTAAAGCACAGACACACAGAAACTCGAGAAACTCGTTGATATGCACGCCGTTAACTATCTTACGCCACTTCAAATAAATATTACTTCTTACTTTCTTGCACTTCCTGCCGTAACAACGATCCTTTCGAAAGTAAACGTCGTCGCTAAGTCACACACCGACTGACGGTGCGCGTAAACTGGTTCGTCGCTTTATAGGCTGCGAGTGTGTGTCGATCAACTTGAAGAGCCAATAAACGACGAAGCAACACAGCAAAAGCCCAAACTAACTACCAACCAACTCTCACACCCACCACAACAGTATGCAACGATCGATGGCCGATAAAACGCGCAACAACAATGAACAAACGAACAACAAACGAAGTCGCATACGACGACAAAATAAGTAAATAATCACGAGAAATTCACAAAACAAAACGATTTGATTACGCCGGCAACAAGTGTTATGAGATCAATACGCTCTAACTAGTACTCTGTATTTGCCTATGCATAAGTATGCGTGCAAATACTCGTAAATAAAAAGTAATTGACTACTTCGGATCGGTAAGTAAATGTATTTGTATATATGAAATATTTAATTTTTTGCATAATTTTCGGTTGACAATTTTTAGTAGTCACGCCGCTTGGTAATATTTTAGGAAGGTAATAATTGCGAAAATTCATATAATTAAAGCCTATTTTAAATTAACCGTTAGTAGCGATATAGTATATGTATTAATAACTGTTTTCATGTTGTTCTTTTTCGTAAGTGTGCGCAAAATCTAAGCGAGACTAATACTTTGTCATTCACTCTTCTACAAAAAATCCCTATTTTAATAGAGAGCGCGAAACCTAAGAGAGCTAAAATATTAATTCACTATTTTTCAAATCTCTATTTTAATCCTTTTGCTTGCATTTATAAACGTTCACCAAATTTTCAAAAAGTTGTTGATTTTGAAGGTTGTAAAATAACACTAAGGGAATATAAGATGTCTGCCCCACCTTTCTTTCCAACACATCCCGTAGTCCACTCTCTTTTTGCTACCACCAACAGGCACTAAATAAAATAGACTGAGAACTAAGGAGATTTCCTAGCCAGTCTGAACTATTCTTTGGCGAATTTCATCAATATTTCGCGTGTTATCAGATAGTAGAGAGCTAATGACAGCATACAAGGAGTTTTCCAAAGTAAACAGGAATTTTTGCATCTAGCGCCCCCTGGTGGAATATGTCGACTGGCGCGTTCGAATCTGCTATCTTTATTGATTGCCCAGTGAGAATTTAATGACATTTCTTAGATTGGAAGTGAAGTTATTGCGTTTTAAGTGTCAGTATGTTCGTGTTATCGGTGCGAAAATGAGCTTCGAACAAAGAGCCAACATTAAATTTTGTTTTAAAAGTGGTAATACTTTTGCCGAAACGTTTCAATTGATGAAACAAGTTTATGGCGATGATTGCTTATCCCGTAGCAGAGTGCACGAGTGGTTTCAATATTTTCAAAGTGGTCGTGCGGACATAAATGACGATCAACATGTGGGCCAATCAAAATCCGTGATCACCGGAAATTCCATCGAAACTGTGCGTGAATTCATCAAAAATCCGACGAAATCATCATTGAAATTCATGGAAATGGATTTGAACATCTCCAAAACATCGATTTATCGCAGTTTGACCGCACATTTGGGCTTACGAAAGGTGTGTGCACGCTTTGTTCCGCACAAATTGACTGACGACCAAAAATTGCTCAGCATCCAACATTCGAAGGACCAATTATTTGGCCAAAAATCACATTTTAACCATTAACCGCTCTACGTATTCACCTGATATGGCACCGTGCGACTTCTACCTTTTCGGAAAAATGCATTTGCCCATGAAAGGAAAGCGTTATGTAGACGTAGAGGCCATTCAAAAGGCTGGCACCGGCATACTGGCGATCATACCGGGCAACGAGCTAAAACACTCGTTCGACATGCTTTTGGACCGTGCCAGAGAAGGAGACTATTTTGAATAAAATAAATTGATTTTGCCGAAAAAACTATTTTTTCTTTTTTTTGTTTTGTAATGTCCTGTTTGCTTTGGAACGCAACTTGTATTTTGTGTAAGAGATATCAATTATCGTTATACATATCGATATATATGTCGATTGATTACCTATATTGTAAACTCTATTTAAACTAACAAATGCATGAACACTCCAACTTCTAAGCAAACCTCTTAGAGCTGCGTCCCGCGTTGCTATTAGTTTTAACGAGAATTTGTGGTTAGCGGCTGAGAAAATTTTATATTAATTACAAAAACAAACTCAAACGACTTTTAACTAGTTCAATCTAAATTTTGTAAACATATGTTTAGTACATGCTAAAGCTAAAAGAAAATCTGAAAAAAAGGCGAAAGATTTATTCGACAACTGAAGAGAAGTCAGCGAGAAAATATTATGGCTTTGTTTTGAAATTCGATCGGTATTGTGTGGGCGTAAAAATAAATATATATAATACTTGTAACAGTACAGGTGTAGTTTCGGTTTGACGACGCAAAATTTTTCCAAATGTTGTGTAGTGTGACGAAAGGTTGCAAATATGTCGACGTAATAACAGTTTAAGCCGATAATGAACGCAGTAAGCTTAACTCTCAACTGCCAGTTGGAAACTAGGAACTTGAAATTTTTTTCTATCTTACCAGAAAATCATTCATCGTAAACAAGAATCACTTCGTGCCAGTTTCGGACTATAAGTGGAGTGCATAAGAACATTTTAGCCTAGATACCGGAGCTTCTGACAAGTCACTGAAGATGTGTGTGACCCAGAATTGTCCTGAAAGACACAATTCCTCTACTAGTTGCCAAAGCTTATAGCTACCAAATGACCTCTTCCCTCTTTCGTTCCATTTGATGACAGTGCAGTTCCGATCGGGAGTCTTGCGGTTGAGAAGCAGCTTTTTGTCAATCCCACCAAACACATAATAATATCTTTCTGACGGTCAAGCCTGGCTAAGCCAATGCTTTCGCCGGCTCAAAGACATTTGAATACGACCGTTTTTGCCAGACGTTGTCGTAAATGATTCACATTTTTATTATCAGTAACCATCCGCTAGCAAAATGGATCGATTTTGTTGCGATACGTAGAGGGAAAAATTATGGAGATATTTTTATTTGACCTTATATTAGTAGAACACTTTGTCTGTGTGCTAGATACCGCAATAACACATACATAAACGGCATAAAGTCTTCTAAATGTTGTATCTGACTGCATTCAAAAAGTTATTTGAAACTCAAGGACCAAGCAAGTCAGTAGTACAATAGACCAGTCACGAAAGAACCATCACAACAGTAAAGTACCTGAGTTGAAAATGACCCAAATATTAATTTTTATGTTTTTCCTCAACATCTAGCTGGAGAAATTTTCAGGATAATACTTGTAGGTCACTTTGCCTTCCAGTGTTTTTCTAAGATTAATTAAATTTTTGAAAGCTTTGTTCCATCTTATCTAGTAAAACTTTCGAATTTTGTTTGTGGAAAAAGTTGTATTTCACAAAGACGAGTCACAAAGCAGCATTTCTTCCAAAATTCTTTAAGATTTACCTTCAATCATTACTTTTGTCAGATTTAACACCTTCAGTGATTAGTAAAGTATTTGGAGATTACGTTTGACTTACAGCTGACTGAAGTGAAACTGCTTCAGAAAAAAAATTTTTCTGAGCTCCGTCCTTAACTGAACAACCTATGACTACGACAATTAAGAGTTGAATTACTTGAGTAAGTAGCTCTGTGTCAAGGCTGCTGAAATTAACAGGTTTTAAGATAGCCCCTATTACGAAAGTATTAACTAGATTTTGCCAAAGTTTTTCCATAAGTGTTGTCAAATTTTCCACAGTTACACCACCGCCGAATGCAAAAGATTTTAGCTTTTCCCTTATGCTTAAATAGCGGAGGCATTGAAAAAATACGTGTTCAGAGTCACATTTGAATTTCAACTGCGCGCGTCGAAGGATTTGGAGATTTTTTTCTTTTTTTAGGTTGGTAGTATTGTCAGTCACATTTATGTCAAATTTCATGTCAAAATATTCATTAGTGTTTGAGATACGTGTCGTTTTGTGAGCTGCTAAAAGTGAGTTTTTCGTTTTTTGCGATGTCGAAATTTGTTGAGCAAAGAATTTGCATTAAATTTTGTCTACGGAATCAATTTTCTGCTGCGGATATGTTGAGGATGGTGCAGAAAGCCTTTGGTGATGAGGCTATGTCTAAAAAAATGTTTACAAGTGGTATAGTGAGTTCCAAGCCGGCCGTGAACGTGTCGAAGACGAAGAGCGTCCAGGGCGACCATCAACCTCAACCGACGAAGCTCACGTTCAACAAATCAAAGATTTGGTGTTGAAAAACCGTCGATTAACATATCGAAATACTCAGCCAATACCATTTTGAAGGATGTTTTGGGCCTTAAGCGCGTCAAATCTCGACTGGTACCGAAAACATTGAATTTTTTTGAAAAAAGGCGTCGCGTTGAAGTGTGCGAAACGATGCTTTCCGACTACCAGGGTGTCATGAAACGCATTATAACTGGCGATGAGACTTGGATCTATGCTTACGACTCCGAAACAACCGATCAATCGAGCGAATATCGTGCCAAAAGAGAGCCGAGACCAAAAAAATCGCGCCAAAGTCGCTCAAAAATCAAGGTCCTGTTGACTCTTTTCTTCGATTATCGTGGGGTTGTACATTATGAATTCCTCCCAACCGGTCAAACAGTCAACAAGGAATATTATTTGAACGTTATGCGTCGTTTGCGTAACGCTATCCGCCTAAAAAGGTCGGAATTGTGGAAAGACAATTTTTGGTTTTTACACCACGATAATGCACCATCCCATACTGCCCTTGTAATTCGTGATCATTTCGCCAAAAACTCAACCCATATCGTTCCGCAACCACCGTATTCTCCTGATCTGGCGCCGTGCGACTTCTGGCTGTTCACCCAGCTCAAAAGACCGCTCCGGGGACACCGTTTTTATACGATAGAGGAGATTCAAGCCGCAGCGAAGACAGAACTGAAGGCCATCCCGGAAAGTGACTGCAACCAGTGTTTCGAAGATTAGAAAATCCGTTGGCATAAGTGCATTGCATCGGGAGGGGATTACTTTGAAGGGGATGAAATTGATTTGGAAGAATAAATAAAGAATTTTCAAAATAAATACAATGTCACCTTATTTTCTGGGCACGACGTGTCGGACAATACGGGTTACCGTCAACGGAACAGAATAGACAAGCACCCATGGCCACTCAGTATTTGGGTTAGGTGGAAGTTCAGGTCTCCATGTTCTCTGTCTATCCACGAATGAATGTATGAGATCAGTTTGTGGGTCCATCGTCCTTTCTACATCATCTTTTTCCAAACAGCTTCTTCAGACGGCGTCTGTTAAAATCCACAAACTTACAGCATATCCGTCAATAGGGCAATGTCGTATTAAAAGCCCCACAACCAGGGAGAGGCTAGCTTTACTGAAGACAAAGAGATCGCTAGATCTGCGCAAGTACCGATGGTGGCCATCGCTGACCAAGCTTCCGCGAAGCCCAGCTATCCAGTAGTAGAACACAAGAGGATACAGGAGCACCGACCCGTTTCCATTCTACCGATAGTGGTTCTGGGGTGCCTTTTCTTTGCCAGCTCATCAGTTTTGCAATTACCTGCGATTCCGCTATGTCCCGGCACCTATGCCAGTCTTATCACAAAGATGCTCTAAATGAGGCCGCACTCCGGAGCAGCAAATCCACTGATACCTTGTTGGCTGCAACCCCAGCGGCCAGCTTTTTAGCTTGCTAACTCCAAGCGGTTTCTTAGTATGATTTGTATTTTTGGATGTGCATGGAATAATTTTTTTCAATTACCTTGAAAAAGGAAGGATCATCATCCGAATCGAATGTATTCTCCATATCTGGCCTCTTAGACCTCAAAAGAATGCGCGCTGAGTAGAAATTTTCATCGAATGAAGAGCTGATCGCCGAAACTGATCGCTAATTTGGCCGAAAAAAATAATTTTTACTATACGGGGGCTTTTAACCTGTTACATACATATGTATATTATTACAAACCCGAGCAAAATAAACTGTACTTTCATTTGCTCAGGTATGGCAGTACCAATGTCACTCTCAGTGCAGTCTCTATTGAATTTACTCATTACGAATGCCTTAATTTTTATTGCGAATATTATTATCAGCCGATCTAAATACAGCAATCGAGTTGACGACATCGATCAAATACACAAATATTTGATTAATACACTCGTCATAATTTTCGCAGCCGCAATTTAGATAATCCATTTGAAAATTTCGAATTTCATGTTTGGTTAGCATTCAACTGGCCTTAATCCCCATAATGAGAGTGTCATCTATGGCTGTTTGTACATACATATGTACAGTATGTGTTTGCGGTGCTATCGTTTCGACATATTTGCTGATAATTGCTTGCGCGTCACTTACTATTTACATTAAAATGCTCTGATATAATTCGTTGCGAGCACAATTAGTTAGTGTCCATTGTAAATGTTTGTCAAAAATGTCAGCTCCAACCCGTCAAATGGTAAGCTTTTGCTCTTATTTCACTCTAACAACTGTTAGCAACCGCTCATCGTTGATCTAATCGTTGTATTTGCGGTTTTTTTTTGTTGCCAAATCATCGTCATATATTTTGTCGTGCGTGAAAAATGTCTATATTTAAATAAAATAAACATGATTTGCGGAAGGTTGACAATTAATTCAAATAAGTGACGGCCAGGGAATGGTGCTTGCATTTGAGGGAGAACTTTTTGCATTCGCGCTTTTAAAAATTTGATTTTAAAGACAAATTGAGCTATTCATCAGCGCTATGGATCAGCTGGTTGATCATATGAGGGTTACTTGTTCATGGGATGAAAAAGAATAATAAAAAATTTTTTTTATTGGCGGTTGGGGTTATAGCCGACTTTCTCCTTTCTTTTCACTGTTAGGTGTCAATTGGAGATTGCAAGGGAAGCCAGGTCCTTCTTCACCTGGTCTTTTTCTTATCAGTTCTTCGTCGCCGTATTTGAATATCTCAGCCGTCACTTCTTTTTGGGTGGGCAATGGAACTTCCGCACCATCGTCATCGATTGGAGAATCAGGTTCACCAGCTCCTGGCGTCAAGCTTTTACTGCCGTTCAGCAGGTTAGAGAAGTATTATACAAAACTTCAAAATGCTCTGGACATCAATCACTAGATCCCCTTTGAGGGTTCTACTAGAGTATGCTCTGATCCTGAGTCCTTCTGTTAGTCGTCGCAACTTTTCTTAAAATTTCCGAGCATAACTTCTTTTCAAGTTCTTCGGTCTTACACATTTTAACCTCTCTCTTTTTTTTTTTTTGTCTGTAAATACGTCCACTTCCATCTTCAACTCTCGGTATCTATCCCATCTCACACCTGCAAAGTCCCATAACTGAGAACTAAAATAAGCCCAAGGATCACAGTAGCTAGAGACACCTGTGAGCTAAAAATATTGAAAAAGTGCGCTTGGCTCCGCTCTCTAATAGGTTTAATGTGCATATGTCTTAGACCACTTATAGCTATGTACGAGTACAGTGGCCAAATTCGCTTATAACAGTTCTTATAAGAACTCTTTCCAACAGTGCAAAAACGGATGAAATCTGATGATAACCCCGCTCACTCCTCGGCATTGTTAAAAACTACTGAAACACGATTAATCAATAGGTAAATACGCCAGAGACATTAAATCTATCCATGATGGTAAGAGATGGATTTATACGAGCCGGTGACTTTTAGATAAAATCACATATCTCAGGATCTGCTCGACCGATTTCAAAGCGCCTTTTGGAGTGGAGAGGGGATGTTTCGCCTTCTTATTTCAGCTAGCCTTCAAATGGATGTTTTTGGCTCCCCAGAGGATACTTGGTCAGGAAGTCGTGAGCTGCTTGAGCCATATGTAAGAGGACCGTTTCTATTCACTTCCAAGTAATTGGCGCTCAGACAGCTTTCCTCACTTGTGTGAACTTCTACATATGACGAATGCCTAATGAGCACTTCTTCAATCTCCTCCTGGAGAAAATAATTCGAGCTGCAGATCTGAATAGAAAAGGTACAATCGTCTATAAGAGCATACAGCTGTTGGCGTATGCTGATGATGTTGATATCATTGGCCTCAACAACCACGCCATTAGTTCTGCTTTCTCCAGAATGGATAATTTAGCGAAGCAAATGGGTCTGGTAGTGAAAGAGGACAAGACGAAATATCTCCTGTCATCAAACAAACAGTCGTCTCAGTCATAACATGAAGTTGTACATAATTCCGTATATCTTAGAACCAGCATCAACACCAACGACATCGTCAGCGTCGAAGTCCAACACAGAATAACTCTTGCCAACAGGTGCCACTTCGGACTGAGTAGGCATTAGAGAAGTAAATTCCTCTCTCGACGAACAAACACAACACTCTACAAGTCACTCATCATTACCGTTCTGCTTTATGATGACAATATATGATGTTGTTCGGCCTTAGGATTTTTCGAGAGAGAGGTTCTGCGAAAGATTTATCTTCCTTTGCGCAAGGCGACGGCGAATACCGTGGCTACGCTGGCTAGGTCATATCGTCCGAATGGATGGAAACACTCCAGCTCTAGATGTATTCGTCGCAGTACCCGCTGGCGGATGCAGAGGAAGACCTCCACTCCGTTGGAAAGACCAGGTTGAGAAGGACTTGGCTACACTTGGAATCACCAATTGACTACAAACAGTGAAAACGAAGAACTACTGACTCGCTAAAGATGAAACATTATATACCGCATCAATCCTTGAAGTAAATGTGGTCCGAAGCGGACCAAAACTCATAATCAAGGATCTTCTTCGATTTTCTAATGAGTTCCGCCCAATAGTTCACGCAAATTATATTTATAGAAGAAAAATCAATATTTTTACAATATCATTTCACTTAATTAGTCAGTTAAGTTTTTCGCGTGACTTCACTTGAAGTGCAGATAAGATACAAACATACACGTGTACACACACCAGTTCATGCTAATAACTGTCACCACAATGGAAATAAATGATCAGATGCCAATGGATTGCAACGTAGACGCAAAGTGCAGCGCAGAGGGATGTTTAGAGATGCAACAATGCTGCAACAACTTATCATACACACTCCATAACAAGTGCTCTTACACACATACACACACACAAACGCACTTGCATACGCAAACACATGGACCATTGCGCGCATACTCTTGAAGTGGATGGTGATGCGCCCGCGAACTCTTGGCGAGTTGGCAGCCAACTCACGAGACCAAATTTAATTGCGGCCGTGCGGTTAGTCATACATATTTGTTGTTGTCGATGCTAAACAATTGATTTGCAGCGCTCACGTGAGTAGGCACATTGACTTCAATTGTTTTTGCGTGATTATGAGCGCGTGCGAAAAGTACACCGAGCTGGCATAAAATATAAACACAACAACATAAAAGGAACTGCAAGAGCGCTTGCAAGTAAGTCTGTGCTGAATACGGGCGCAACGGAATTCTGGGCGTTCATTGGGGTTATTGTAAATTTTTTAGGAGCAAATGTGGCTTTGCGCCTCACGGATACGAAACAGACATATCTTTTCAAAAATTACCTCATAATATAGAATAAGGTGCGTAATCTAGACAAGCAGGTTCCAAGGGACCTCTTGAATTGAAAATCAGTCTACGAAAGAAATTTGGAAATTCAAACGTAATGAACGAAATGATCTCGATATGCAATAGTGTTGGTCTTTAGAATTATCATTATTATATTTCACACATAAGATCAAATTTGACCCGGACTGACAAAAAACTGCATGATACGTGTGATGAATGTAGGGTCCTTAACTATATTAGCAAGCATCTCATTGGTGACCTTCACTTTAACTTGTTTTTGCAAAAGGGTCAGGTTTTTTGTACAAATCTAGCATTGACACGCGTCATACCCAAAACATTAACCAACATGTCTTGAGTTGATTCATTGTTAAAATTGAGGTCCTTTACTATGTCTTTGAAGCCAACACGATGCATTTCAAGCACTCTAGAAAAACCGGTCCAAAGGAACCTGTTGAATGAACATGGAAAATAAGTCTTCCAAAAAATTTGGATGATCAAATTTGACCCGGATTGAAAAAAAACTAAATGATACATTAAATGAATGTAGGGTCCTCTACTCGACGTCGTTTTTACAAAATAATCGGGGTTTTGGTATAAATTTTGCAATGACACGCTTCATACTCAAATTATTACCCAAAATGTCTTGAGTCGGTCCATAGAAGATGTTGAGACTCTCTGATAACTCTCTGTTGTTCAGACACTGTTACTTTAACTTATTCGATGTTATCGTCTTTAACAGTGTTGGAGAGACTACTGAAATTAGGCACAATGAATATAAAAAGAGGTTTTACCAAGTTAGGGTAAACATTTAAATCGATTTTGACAGTATAAACGGCCAAATCCGGGTCAAATTGTTTGGCCCAAATAAAGTCTTCGAAGGAAAAAGATTGCGATAAGTGGGGATATAGTTTGCGTGTTAAGGAGCTGCCTTTAATGATTACAATATTATCTACTTTTCCTGATATTATTAGAGTTTATAGATTTCTCTCTCTGAACTCATGTTCTCTCAAGATGGGTGAGATGGTAAGAAGATCTCGAGTTTTTCTGATGTTATCAGAATTTTTAGATATCTCTCTTTCTCTCTCAAGGCAAATGAAGTGTTAAAGAAATCACGAAAATTCATGATGTTACCAGAGTTCATAGTTTTCTCTCTTATCTCATGTTCTCTCAAGATGGGTGTATCGGTAAAAAAAATCTTGCGTTTTCTTGATGTTATCTGAGTTCCTAGATATATCTCTTTTTCGTTCTTAAGGCGAGTGAGTAGGTAAAGAGATCACGAAACTATAGAAATTCCCACTATCTAACCTACGAAAACTAGGTTAGATAGATTGGTGTGCGAAAGCAATCAGTCTTTGAGTAAAAGGAAAGATTGGACTTGATTTTTTGGATAATTTTTTATCGAGAAATTTTACCTGCCTTTAAGTTTAAACCACAGCCACCATGAATCTCCCAGAAGGGCCAACCCAATGAGCAGATTGGAGTGAACTTCCACAGCTCCCCGTAGTACCAGACTTAAGTCTCCGTTCAGACCTTGCAGCTTTTGCTACTACAAGTTGAGCATCCATCAAACTCAGTGACTGGTGACATTTGTCGCTTGAACTTTAAATGTCTTTTCAGCAGAAAGAATGTCATTCAAAGTCTATAATATCAGTTCAAGCTGAGTATTATAGCACTATTTCCGACAAGACTATGCTGAAGGTTCTACGTAAGTCAAATAACAGTTCAACGAATGATTCAATTGAGAGCTTAGGGATAATAAAACAATGAAATCTTGAACCAAACAGCGTTAAAACCAATCAATCAAACAACATCCCAAACCCTGCCTTCCTTCAGATGAACTTCGACTCCATAAATCTGTAATACCCAACCACACAAACACCAACGGGTCTAAAAACCGCTTACCACCAATGAAAATTGCATGAACAGCGGCCGCAAAAGCATTATCGTCATCGGATTTGGTACAATCATACGAGCCAACGACGAACAGCCATCGAAGCTGGAGTAAAGCATACGCTGCAGCCAGACATTCCAAGCATAAATCAAAAATAGCCGCCCCGAAGCAGCAACTGTAAGTAACACTGGGATTATGGGGTATGGTGACAGTAAAAGTGAAAAGCCACACACAACAATCAATTAAGAGCAATTACTATTAAAGCAGTGACGAAGCACAGCCTCGACGGCTTTAGCGTTGACAGAAACGATCATACCGAACTGAGCATTGAGAAACGAACAAGCGAACCACAGTCGCCGTCTAGCCAGGCAGCGCGCAGCATACTCCCATTCCCAACCTCCAGTAAACAGAAACCAGCAGGCACCAAGGCACCATTCCACAGGAGCTACGTAAGCTTTCGTCGGCTTGAAATTGCTTACGCGTCAATGGAAGGCAATGTAGCGGAGAATATTCACGAACAATAGAAGTAGGGGGTGTTATAGCCGCCAGCCAACATAATAATAATGCAACGAAACTGGCACCGAGTTCGTGGACGTTGGACATTGGACGGTGGGAGGGGTTGTGTCAAAGAGCTGCAGCTTGTCGATGGCTGAGTCTCAGGCCGTCAGCGAGTGCAGAAGCCTCAAAGTAATTTAAGCAAATTTACACTTCAGACACTCATTGAAAGTAAACAACAAATACAAGAACAATACCAACAACAAAAACAAAAACAACTAAAACAGCAACGAATGAATTAAAAGCAAACAGTTACAGCAGTCAACATTTACAGTTGTATGTGCGTATGTGTGCGGCGATGAGAGCGAGCGAGCATAACATTAACAACAAAAACAATAATAATAATAACAACAACAACAACAAACGCAATATATTATATTTGCTGAACAAAAAAGCGTAAGCTGTAAAGGCAAAACCGACGAACAAAGCAAAAGCAACATGCAGCGCCACGCAACCGTTTGATTATGGTAAGGCAGTACAACAGCAATAACAACACAATACAAAACATTACAGAGAACAATGCTTTTTTAGGAGAGTAGCCGAGTAGCCGAGCACAGCAATAGTGTGAGCAGCGCAGCAGCCACAAACTGAGTATGCGCCAAAAAGGCGATTGTGCGACCGACAACACGATTGCCAAACGACAATGCCTGTGTGTGTGTTGGCGATGCCACAAAACAGACAAGCGCCAATCGAACATACACACAGTGGAGTCGGCACGCGTGCAGTGAAGCCAGCAAGCCAGACTAGCAGCAGCACACCGAAGTCATTCTTCAACGAAACTCAGCTGCACGCCAGTCAGCCAGAACGCCAACCAGCCACCGAGCCACTCAGCCAACCAGCCAGCTAGTCAAGTAACCAAGCAAACAGCCAACGAACGCAGCAACGAGCAACCATTGAGCATTCAACCAGGCAACACAGTCGCCAATATAAACTGGAGCAACGCACGTACGCTTCGCGCAAAAACAGTAACAGCGACGACAGCAAAACAAAAGCCAAAACTACAAAAAACCCTCACTCACAACAAAACACTCTCACGCGCCGCGCCACGATGACGTTGCAGCACTCGTAGCTGCTGCTGCTGGAGCAACAATGAGATATCCCGACAAAGGATAACAGCCCTTGGAACACGTACACATACAAAAGCGTACGAAGTTCAAAGCTTTTATATGTAGCGCGTTTGACAAACGCCGAACAGCTGGTGGATGCACAGTGTAACGGTAAGTGAAGAAGTATTGAGAAAGTAAAAATTATTTTGTATGATCGTAGAAGACATGAATTCCTACTAATTTTGGTATAAGAAATCTTTAATATGAGGGAGGATGCATAGAACCACTCCTTCAATGGGATGTTTCATAAGTAGCCAGGTTCTTCTTCGCCCGATCTTTCCAACGGAGTGGAGGTCTTCTTTTCCTCTGCTTCCCCCGGCAGGTACTGCTTCGAATACTCTCAGAGCTGGAGTCTTTTCATCCATTCGGACGACATGATCTAGCCAGCGTAGCTGCTGTCTCTTAATTCGCTGAACTATGTCAATGTCCTCGTATACCTCGTACAGCTCATCGTTTAATCGATTGTGGTATTCGCCGTTGCCATTGCGCAGAGGACAATAAATCTTCCACAAAATCTTTCTCTCGAAATTCATAACGCAAAGCTCTCTGCACCATACAGCAGGACGGGGATAATAAGTGTCTTGTACAGTTTGATTTCTGGTGGTTATAGCTACATAGGCTTTCAAAAATATATTTACTTCTAACGACAAACTCTTGAGTTCAAAAAGAAATTATAATAGCCGGTACTGAACTCACCTTGAATTCTCTGAATTTTACATAATATCGAAAATCTGTTAAGTTAAGATGATTTCCTTAAGGTCTCTAACGGTAATAGAATTTCTGAAAATGATTTCCTTAAGATCTCTAACGGTAATAGAATTTCTGAAACCTGTTTTATTGTTTTGAACATTTGAGGGTCCTCTTAAATGAAGAGAACTGTAGCATTTACGTAACTTCCTTTTATATCCTTCTCTCCTTCCGATAAGTACATAGGCTACAAAGTAATAGTGAAAGTTTTGGAAAAAATTGCGCCTTATTTCTCCACATAATCTTTTTTTAGATACACTTGACCCAATGATGCTCCAACATTTTAACCTAATGTGGATATTACAACTTCTAAAGGTTTAAGAAATAAGCCTCCGAAGAGGTCGGTTTTCAAATCTAATTTCTATCCGGTGATTAACCATTAAATTATCATGCCGGAAGGGTGCTTTTATCTTTGCCAAAGGAGTCATTAATTCTGCAATTTGGTGTCTAAAGATCCTCTGAGTGCTGTAATTCACTTTTTCAGAGTGTCGATGTAAATGAAATCTTATCAAACGGCGGTCAAGGATTGAAAAATATACAAGTATGTCGGGTGAAGTCCGATATTTGCGGTCAACTGTGTAGTGTGTTTAACGTGGGATCCTGCTTGCGAAAGCTTAACTCCACGGTGCTCAGAAGCACAACGGATCAATACAATGCAATGATCAGCGCCCTGAAAATTGGGTAAGGATTTTCAGTACCAATCGGCAGTGTGGCATGGACACATTAACCACCTTGGTAGGGTTCGAGGCCCACCTAAAACCTCTGCCGTACTTTGGGTCCGGCACCCGGTTGCAATGCAACTCCACATTCAAGCTGACAAAGTCAGTTCTTCCCGCGATTTGGGAAGAACCTCTACAAAGGGCCAAACCCAATGAGCAGATTGGAGTTATCTCCAAGGGCTAACTGCTCCCCGTGGTACCAGGTTAAAGTCTTTCCCCTACCCGCAGTAAATCATGTGAACTCTTTTGTATTGAGCTTAAACAGCGTTAACATGTCACCAGCTTAAATTTTGAAATATGTACATTTTTGTCGGTCGCCAGCGAAGGAGGTGATTCGTCATATGCAGAAGCCCAGCCTTCTTCGATATCACTAAGCCAAATTGGACTATGAACTTGACTATTGATATTAATTCAATATTTCTGAATTCCTTAATTTTCTGCTCTTTAGTAGATGAAATATAATATATCGAATATTATCCTAGGTAGGTAAGTAAGAGTGCAGCCCCTTCCGAATCAATTAGTACTAGATGCGCCTTTTTGATACACTTTCGTAAGACCTTTAAATCTTGATATTTCACTCATCTCATTGTTATGTTCAAATCAATTGGTGCCCTCAATGAAACCACTTATCTCCGTTATGCTTTTTTGAAGACAGACACTCAAGGTTTAGTATATGATGGATTTCAAAAGTTCGATACTTGATTTTAAGTAGTGCATCCACAGAAAAAGTGTAGAACCGTTCCTTCGAGATTGCAGCTACGACAAGTGTTATTTTAGGGCATAACCATTTTTAAGGCATATTCTTCATATACTCATTGAACAACAGGGAACAATCGTACCTAGCATATAGAGAGACTCTTTACTTGGCCAACTCATCTGCTTTTTCCTTGCCGAAAATGTTCCTTTGACCGGGAACCCAAATCATGGACAAGTGAAGCTGGCCAGCCAGTGAGCTTAAAGCCTTCCAACATTTATTTACTAAACTGGAACTGTTCTTTGGCGACGACAAGGCTAGTAGTGCCGCCTGGCTAAGTGTAAATGACGACTTTCTATATCCTCTCGTAGTTGTTTAGTAGAACTCCACGTGCCTTCTCTATACCTAGTACTTCCGCTTGGAAGATGCTAGCTGAGTTTGGTAGAATGAAAGATAGACAGATATCACGATTATCAGTTTGTACGCCGCAATCCATTTTGGGCCCGTCGATATAGATTAAGCTAGTATTCTCCTCTCTTATTAAGCCTCTTCTTCATTTACGTCTAGAGGGTATTCTCACCTTGCAGTAACTATTCAAATCCAAGCTTGGGGCATTTAGTCTGATTTATTTTGATAGTATCGACTTGGTCTAGAACTCTTCCTGTTTCAACGACCAATCTGCTTAATTCTTATAGTAGCAAATACGAGTATTGCCACTTTTGGGATGAAAACATCTATGGTCGGTTGGTGTCGGCGCAAATTAAGGGCAACCCCTCTAAAAGTCTTATTATTCGTGGTAACTTTACTGCTGCGCCATCTAGTATATAGAACACGCCGTCGCTGAAATAGAAAAGAAACTTTATCGGATAATAATATATATTTTTTATTATTAAATTTATTTTATAATTTTTTTCTATTAAATTTATTTTTAATTTCGATTAATGCATTTCGCCGCCTTGAAAATCTCTATTAATTGTGTCCACACTGCCACTATTTTAAGCAATTTTTTTCTGTCTGATTTTCAACTCACTTTGTTCCACTGTCTACATATTATATGAGATGAAAACAGTAAAAATAACAATAACAAAAGCAACAACAATAATAACAAAACCAACAACGAAATTTGTAACAACATCAAGAGCAGCCAAAAACATACGAAGATATTCACATACGATTCGTACATTCGTATATTAGCGCTGGAAGAGCACAAGTGAAAGGAGAGCATAATAAATATGTAGACGAAAGAGGAAGCATAAGTGGGAGAACAAATACGATGATGCTGTGCTGTGGCAATGAGACAGCGGTGGCGACGACAACCACGATTCAATCGAAATCCTTGTAAGCGCGAACAAATCTTAACGCAATTAGAGAAGACGAACGCTTGGTCGCGCCGACACGGAAAATGGTGCTGCTGCTGCGATTTTCTATTAACTTTAGTACATTCAAGTATTTGATGTGCAACTAACAAGCAGAAAAGGAGTAGTCAATAATAGAAATCAACAAAAAAAAAGAAACAAAAATCTAAAGAAAAAAGAAACATTGTGCAAATAAGAAATCCTTAAAAGAAAAGTTTAAAGTTCAAGCAAATTTGCTGACAACTGGAAAGCCAAGGCAAAAAGTGTGTGTGTAATAGCAAAAAAATAAAGCAAATATGGCAAAAAGTGAGCAATTAAGCTGAGCGAAAAAAAAATTGCGAAAATCAGCAAATGTAATAAAAGCTGTAAGATTTTGAGAAACGAAATTAAAGTTGGAAAAAAAAGTAATTAAGCTGAAAAACAAATTTTCAAAACGGTTTTCGAGTTTGAAAATATATTAAAACGATTCTGCTGCCAAAAAAAAATTAAAAACGGAATTGATGCTTAAAATAAATTTTGCAAAATTTTCAAAACTTTTTTGAAGCTGAAAACAAATTTTTGAAACGTTTTTGAAGCTGAAAACAAGTTTTTGAAACGGTGTTGAACCCATAAATAATTTTAAAATTGGTTTTCAAGTCGAAAATTAAACTTCAAAACAGTTTTGAAAACGAAAAACAAATTTTCAAAACGGTTTTGATGCATAAATAGTTCAAAAATTGGGTTTTAAGCCGAAAATAAAATTTCAAAACAATTTTTAAGCTGAAAAACAACTTTTCAAAACAGTTTGGAAGCCGAAGAATTCTTTTTCAAAACAATTTGGAAGCGTAAATAGTTTAAAAATTGATTTGTAAGCCGAAAATAAATAATCAATTAAAATTTAAGCTAAAAAAAAAGTTTCAAAACAGTTTTTAAGTTCGAAATTTTTTTCAAAAACAGTTTTAAAACCGCATAAATATCTACAGAATTGAGAAATATGTGTTAAAAACCTATTCATAAACGCAAAAACGCAAAAAAAAATCTAACGGTAGAAGTGCTGGGTGTTAAAATGAGACAGCCAATAAGGCGTTAATTGCGTGAAAATCCGAAACTAAATACTGCACTGACCAAATGGCGAGCATAATGAGGCTAATTTCGGCGTTGATGAGCTGGAAGTAAAGAGGTGAAAATACAAAAATAAAAACGCTCGCAAATGTGCTGTTGTAAGCGTAAAAGATATACAAAGAATAGGCTATTGACAGTATGCTAATAAATATACCGTTATATATAGTGTTTGCATGCTATTCTACGCTGTAGGCCAAGAAGTCTAAACGAATTTCCGCTACTATTAAAGACATCCACACACACGCAGGCATTTATTTGCACAAACTCTATGGCAAACACATTTTCTTATCTCTTTAAAGTATACAACAACAGCAACACAAATGGTGGAAAAGTCTAAAGAAAAAGGATTTGTTATATGAGTGGGTACAGTAAAATTCCCCAAAGCATTCAAGTGTGTTAGAGAAAAAAAAAAAAAGTTGAAAACGAACACGATGCGTGCAAAAAAGTGAAAGGGCATCAACGCCCAAAAAGATGCTGCACACAAATTCTCGCAGCAGCGCTCGTTTTTGCCCCGCATGCGTATACACACACACACGTGCAGCCGCCGAAGCTGCCACCGTTGTTGGCGTGCTCAGTTGGCATTGCTGCTGTTGTTGTGACTTTCGATTTTGTTGTTGTTGTTCTCACCAATTTCGCTGCCGCTGCTGTTGTTGTGGTAACCTTTTGTTGTTGCTTTTGTTTTTGCTGTTGTTATTGTAATTTCATTTTTTGTTGTTTTTGTTTTTCCTGTTGTTTTTGTTATTTCATTTGTTATTGTTGTTGTTATCACATCTCTTTTGTTCGTGTTGTTGTTGTAATTTTTGTATGCCAGCTGCCCTGGCTCGTTGCCATTTTCCCACTGTGGCAGTTTCTGTTAAAGTTACAAAAAATGCCCCCGCCGTCGTTACCGTTACAATTGCCATTAGCCATTTGCCACTACCATTCGATACATTCGCTACGTACCCTTGTTTGTGTGTGTGTGTATGTGCGTGTGCGCTTTTATGCTTTCGCCTGGTGTTGCTGTTGCCATTTCCGTTCTGGCGATAGAGACACAATTTCGTTCGGTCGACGCGTTATGCGACGTTCGGCTCGTTGGGGGCTGTTAATCATGGCCTAGCGCAGCAGGCGGCAAAACCAGACTCGCTCCCAGTGCGTACATGTGTGTGGATGTATGTCACACTGTGTGTGTGTGGGGTTGACAAGCAGCCTGCAGCAGCTGAAGGGCTGACAGCCAGCGTATAATTCTGCGTATGTGTATGTGTGTGTGTTTTCGAGTGTGTGTGTCTTCGAAGCAGTCTAGCTGCCCCAAAGTGCAGGGGTTGCCATTGTTGATGCTGCTCTACACTTTTGGTAGCGGCGGTGCCGTTTTCGGTTAGCGAAGAAGCGTTTGTCTACACAGCCTGCAGCATAGAGACGGCGATTTGGCGGCAGTGTTGCCGGAGTAAGTTTTTTTTTTGGTCTAGGAAATAAGTAAGGTTTCGCAGCAAAATAAGTTTGAATTTCGGAATCTTTCATTTAAATTATTTTTGATTATATAAGGTCTAGTAATATGGTCGAACGAGGTACTGATGATACCCAAATGCTCTCCTATTAGCCAAAGCTGGTCGCTTCTGGGGTAGTGTGTCCTTCAGACAGTCAATTGTTGACAGTACAGATCCGAATTAGGATTTCGATCATAGACGAACAGTTCATAGTATTGTTTGCCAATCTCAACAAACTCATAACAAAACCTTTCTGCCCTGTTATCCCGTGCCCAAATAAGAACACCGCAACAAAGCTCCCGGATTTTCTAGCGACTCGCTATAGTTGAATATGGCCTTGCGAGGTCCTGATGGAACCTAAATTTTCAGCCATTAGTCAAAGCTGGTCGCTTCTGATGGAATGCTTCCTTCTGAGAGTCTAATTGTGGACATTACGGTTCATAAAGATTTTAATCGTAGCAGAACAGTTCATAGTATTGTCTGACAATCTCAACAAGCTCATAACAACTTCTTTATGTCAAGCTTAACTCTTGTGTAATCGAGATGGGTGCTTAAATGACAGATAATAACGTTAGAAGCAGGGAGGCAGTAGATGTAGTGGCTGCCAAAGAGCATATGTACTATATTCCAGGCCACCATGGAATTACTGGAAACGAATCGGCTGAAGATTTGACAAAAGTGTCATACGTCTGGCTATTGAACCAGTACAGGAAATATGGAAATCACTCAAAACGATGTACAATAAAATTTCAGAAAGTGCTCACAGACAAATGAGGGCGAGAAAGGATATCTTAGGGATATGCAGGATCGCCAAAATAATGTGCAAGAGCATCAAACAGAAACAGGCAACTTCCTTTTCCAACGACAATCGGGTCTACGTGAACTGAACGGACCCGGGTTTTTTATACGGTCAAAGACTGTCAAATCGGCAGAATCACTAAAACCATAACAACAACGTATGCTTTTTTATTCACATGGTCTCGATGGGTAGTTGGCTTAATGACAAGTCACAACCTATTGGCATTATCTGCGAGCCGGATGGGCATAAGTAACCACGATACATGTGGAAAGTGCTGGGCATAAGAACACGTCCTATACTTCTTTCCAGCATTATTGAGAACTCATCTTAGATATCCAGGAGCTTCGCAGTTCAAGGGACTAGATGAAGTATCACGATTAGATATCAGATCGATCTTAAAGTTCATAAAAAGTATTGATGTCCTCTATAGCGAATACTTCAACTCAAATTGAACTAAACCTTCATCGTTCATAACTAAGAACCAGTAGGTCTATGTATGACGTGACAATATAACCTAACCTTCCTCCTAGAGCGTGGTGCATCAAAATTATCGGAACGACGAAACAAAACTTCCACTTTTTTCTATTACAGCATCAGAATCATAAACACTATTTACCTTTTCAGCCGCCTAGCTTACGCCTTTAGGTGAAGAAACTCTGTAAGGGTTATTTTCTCTTTGCTGGTGCCCATTTTGACAGATGTTCAAAGAGTTCTGAGTCCAGCAATCATAAAACTATCTGAAAAGTTTTTTTTGGTACGAAATGGTTTTTTTAAGTGCATACATTGTATTATGTTGTCAAAAAAGTCTTGCGGTATTTTTATTGAATGATTTATTGAATTTATTGAAATGGTTTATAACGGTTTGATGACTTATGCCCAGCTCTTGACCGATGCTATGGCTGCTACTAAGCCGGTCTCTTTCGACCAATTCAGCGATTTTATCGCAATTTTCGACGACAGGCCCACTGCCACGCCCACAAAATGGCGAAAGCCGAAAACCTATAAAGTGTCATAACTAAGCCATAAATAAAGATATTAAAGTGAAATTTGGCACTAAGGATCGCATTAGATAGGGGCATATTTGGACGTAATTTTTTTTGAAAAAGTGGGCGTGGCCCCGCCCCCTACTAAGTTTTTTGTACATATCTCGAAAACTACTATAGCTATGTCAACTAAACTCTATAGAGTCGTCTCCTTCAGGCATTTCCGTATAGAGTTCAAAAATGGAAGAAATCGGATAATAACCACGCCCACCTTCCATACAAAGATTATGTTGAAAATTACTAAAAGTGCGTTAACCGACTAACAAAAAACGTCAGAAACACTAAATTTTACGGAAGAAATGGCAGAAGGAAGCTACACCCAGGTTTTTTTTAAATAGAAAATGGGTGTGGCGTCGCCCACTTATGGACTAAAAATCATATCTCAGGAACTATTCGACCGAAATCAATGAAATTCGGTAGATAATATTTTCATAACACCCTGATGACATGTACGAAATATGGGTGAAATCGGTTCACAACCACGCCTTCTTGCAATATAACGCTATTTTGAATTTCATCTGATGCCTTCTCTGTATAATACATACATATAAAGGAAAATACAATTCAATACTCAAAGTACACAAATTGATCTAATCTAATTAATTTTACAGCAAAATAAAAAAAATATGTAAATGACGGATAATGAAATCTCGATTATCACTTTATCATGCGAGAGTATAAAATGTTCGGTGACACCCGAACTTAGCCCTTCCTTACTTGTTTATAACTTTTTTTGATTATTTTAACTTTAGAATTTTATTCTTTTATTAAATTTTTTATTATTTCCTTTACTAATATTTTTTTTTGGCTTTTATTATTTGTTGTTATTTTCATTATTTTTAATTTGATTATATTAATATTGATTATATTAATTATTATTTGGATTTTTATCATTGTTTGCTCTGATAATTTGTTCTCTTTGAAGAGGTTTTTTTTGCTTCCAGCCTTTTTCTCTTTTATTTACTTACTTTTATTGTTTTTTTCCTTTAATATTTTTTACTTTTTTTAATTTTTTGCTTTTAGTATTATTTTTTACTTTTATAATCTTGTAACTTTTTCTATTTTTTAATTTTATTGCCCTTTTTAAAATTTAATATTTTTTACATTAATTATATAATTTTATATTATTTTTTCTTCTCTTATATTTTTAATATTATAATTTTTTTTTATTTATTTGCTTGTCTTAAGAACATTTTCCTGCCAAAAACTCCCTCTAAATTAAATTTGTCAAATTTTTACTATGAAAACTTAGAAGTTATACAATTACTTCTCATTCGCAACAATATGGCAGCACTGTGTGGCCAACGTACGCACACGCATGCCTAGTCACCCACTAATACTACCATAATCTAGCAAATGTCACACACCATGCATATGTATACAGTTAGTACAACACCCTCTCTGGCATTTTCTAGCCATGCATGCATACGTGTGTAAGTGTGTGAGTGGATGGCGGCAACCGCAAGGACATTGAGATAGCGACAACTAACTACTAACAGCCAACAGCTACTAGCCATAAGCCAAGCAACCGCAGCTTCAATAGCAACAGTGGTAGCGGCGAGGCAATGTGAGCGACACACACAAACACTTGCACAGAGCCACACACACACAGCTGTGGCCGCCGTTACAGTTACAGCCGCAAAGGCAGCCTCAGCAGGCACTAAGTCATGTAGTGGCATTTTTGGGTCAAATCGACAATCGGCGCACCAAAACAACATTTTTCGTCCACATATGAGCACGCACATACACAATATTGTTACATACATTTGTATGTATGTGCCTGTGTGTGTGTGCGACTAGGTGCTTGTGCGCTGCTTATGATATACGGAATAAATTTGCATGAGCGCGCAAGGACCTCATTAAATGTACAAATGACTACATTTGCAATTGTAAACTAGCAAAAGTATTTGTGTATATGTGTGTGTTCGTTTATGTGTATGCCACATACATATGTTTTAAGTGGGTTTGGTGATGGTTAGTTGATTTTATGCGTGTTTGAATTGTTTTTATGTGCGTTGAGAATTTAGTGTGCTTGGAGTGGAATGAAAATATTGTTACCTCGACAACCTGTTAAGCGCCATACACATACATATGTATATACATGGATGTACAAACATATATACAAATATAGAACGAAATTTAAATATCAAAAGTTTGGGAAATTCTGTGAACCGCAGCAAATAGCGCCTACATTCATGAATATAATTAATTAATTATACATTTAAAAACTTTCTATTTATGTACATACATATGTGTATGTATATTAACAGAGAAATTTTTTTTACTATATTAGAAAAATAAACACAATAAAATTAATTTCTATGAACAGTTATAGATCTGAAAACTTTAACTTTTATTATTAAAAGTACCTAAAAAAAATTAGAATTAAAATAAAAAATTTTAAATTATAATGATAATTAAAAAAAAATAATTCTAAAGATAATTTAAATAAAAAAAAATTAATTTAAAAAAATTAATTAATTTAAGAAATTATAATTAAAATAAAAATTTGATTAAGAAATTAATTAATTTAAAAAAATAAAATTTAAATAAAAAAATTTCAATTTTAATGATTTAATTGTCAAAAAAATAATTTTAAAGATAAATAAGATAGCAAAATTTTGTTTTTAAAAAAATTAAACAAACTAAAATATAAAATAATTTAATTAAAAAAATTATTATTAATTTAAAAAATCTAATTTTAATTTTTAAATATAAATAAAATAATTAAAAAATTTAATTTTTTAAAATAATTAAAATTTTGTATTTTTTTAAATTTTTTAATTTAATTTTAATTTTGTATTTTAATTGTCCTTAATAATTATAGTTTTAGTTTTATGATTTTTTAAAAATATTTAAAAAGTAGTCATGATAGTCATTGATGAAAATAAAACAGTAAAAATTAAAAAAAAAATAAGTCAATCAACTAAAAAATAAAATATACTAAAAATAAATAACATTGTCAAAGTTTAAAATAAAAAATAAAAACAAATCTTAGTTTACTATTTTATCTGTCAAATTTTAATTTTTTAAAATATCTATTATAAATTTGTATAAATTTGTTTATTAATACAAAACAAACAAATATTCTATGAGAACTTTGCAATTTTTAATAAAGCATTTTGAGAAAACTACAATTATAAACAATTCAATAATTGTATTATAAAAATAAATAAATTTATTCATTAAAAATAATAATTGTATAAATACATATGTATACTTAAAAAAAATAAATGTAAAGTTATTTTATATGAATTATATAAATATAAATAATTAAAATCAAGCACTAAATAAAAAATTTTAATTTTTCAAAATTATAAATAAGTAAATCAGGAGAAATTTAAAAAAAAATTAAAAATTAATAGTTAATTAATAAAAATTTTAATTTTTCAAAATTATAAATAATTAAATCAGGAGAAATTAAAAAAAAATTAATAATTAATTTTTTAATTTTGTTTTTGTAATTATTCCTGATTTAAATACTTATAAGTTTGAAAAATTAAAATTTTTTTATTTGTTTTAAATAAATATTACAATTATAATATTTTGAAAAACTGTATTAAAAACAATTCATTTATTAATTAAAAAATAATAGTTAGATAAACATGTTTAAAAAATATATATTTAAATATTTTTTATATAAATTATATAAATATAAATAATTAAAAACAAGCTCAGGGAATTTTTGATCCGATTCATTTTATTACATAAAGATACTATTATCAGAAAAGATTGTCTGTCTGTATATCTCACTATAAATACTCCACATATTCGGTACCTAGGGGCTTAAACAGTTTTAGTTGGATTTATACAATTTTTGGTCATAAGGTTTTATCCCGTTATATTATTTTCTTCTTGATTTATGTACTATAAAGTGAAAGAATTAAATGAAATTTATAATTGTGTTATATGGGAAGTAGGCGTGGTTGTAGTCTGACTTCGCCCATTTTCACACAGTGATATAGGAACACGAGAAGAATGCCACATACTAAATTTTTTCGAGATCGGTTGGACGGGTCTCGAGATATGTGATTTTACCAAAAAAGGGCGGTGCCACGCTCACACTCCAATATTTACACCGGCTTCTATGAAATCCTCTTATACCATTTCGGGTGTAAAATTTTAGATCTAAATCGCACTTTTAGTAATTTTCAACAATACCGTGAGATGGGGAGTGGACGGGGTTCATTTTTACAGTGTCAATAGGGATGCTAAATGGATTTGTTGTGAGCGAATTTGGTTATTGTATATGGAGTGGTTATGTAGCTATGTATATTAAACCAAATAGATGGCGGGGTCACTCTCATTTGTTCAAAATTTATCTATCCACTTTCCTCATAGAAACACTCATTTCGCCAAAAATTGGAAACATTTTGAACAGTCGATTTTCGGAAACTTGTATTAAGACAAAATTTTCACCATCATTCCCTAGACAGAAACAGACACTTTTTGCTAGGCCCATACTATCAGGCGGATGCATAAATACAGTTTGGAATGTCTAAGCTCTCTGGGTGTTTGCTTCCTTTAGACGGTCCAATGAAACTCGTGTGGCACTAATACATCGAACTTATTTTTGATTCCACCCTTAGTAATATGACTGTTAATGGGGTTTTCTGCTAATTTTAACTTCTGAGAAATTCACACAGGGCTTACTGAGCAGTTGGAATCGACGATTTCTATTATTTTATCGACTTTTTCAACAAATGGCCTTTCATAGCCCGCTGCATCTTTGGTCTCAATTACCTCATTGGAACGAAATGGATAAAAACAATAATGTGTGTGATTGGCCCTTATAATATCAGTATCAGAATTGATATCGGATTATATTATATAACTGTCATTTAAACCGACCAACCAAAACTAAATTTTTCTTCACGAAATCTGACACAGATTATTGTCCGAGACAAAGCTACAACTCTCTCATATCGGACTACTGTAGAATATATATTGTGACAAAAAAGTAATTGGAAATTGTAATTTACATTCCTCGGGTAAATGATATTTCAAACGAAAAAACGTTAACTTCGGCTGCACCGACGCTAATACACCCCTCACAGGTGCATTTCTTTTAGTAACTATGTGTTCAGTTTGTATGGAAGCTATATGTTATAGTGGTCCGATATCGGCAGTTCCGATAAATGAGCAGCTCCTTGAAGATAAAATGACGATATCTTAAAAACTGAGGGACTAGTTCGTATATATACAAACAGACGGACGGACATGACTAAATCGACTCAACTCAACTTACTGATCATTTATATATATACATTATAGGGTCTCCGACGCTTCCTTCTGGGTGTTACAAACTTCGTGGCAAACTTAACATACCCTGTTCAGGGAATAAAAATGTATTTTGTTAAGCTGTATTTAATTACAATGCCAAATATGAACGCAATCTGTCAACCGGTTTGTTTCCAGCAGCTGCTTAAAGCGTAGCTGCTACTTCGGGTCACAGTTTCGCCTAATTTCAATCACTCAGAGGCGTCTTAACAAATACGCTCATTACTCCGAAACTATTTACCGGTTTACTTTGAAATATACGGACAATATTCCCGAATATATCTAAATTCAAAATATGCAAAAAAATAATTTTTTTTTTTTTTTCAAAATTACAAGTGCATATAACAACTTAACCTCAGTACACATCAGTAGTGGGTTGCGATTTTACATCGGATAAAATTTTGTCGCAAATTTTGTATTTTTCAAAAAATTTACTATGTGGAATCATTGCAAATGTTGGAAAAAGCTTACGGTGATTCAGTTTTAACAAAAACTTAAGCCTATGAGTGGTACAAAGCCTTCGAAGACGACCGAAAGGTCGTTGAAAACATACCGCGTTCTGGACGATCTTCGATCTCTTCAACTGATACAAATATGCAAAACAAGTGAAAGATATGGTGCTTGAAAATGGTCGCGCAAGTGTTAGAGATATGGCCAGAGAGCTCGACATCTCTCACGAGTCCGTTCGAATGATTTTGGTGGATATTTTGAATATGAAACGCGTTCTTGCTCGACTCGTCCCGATAAAGCTGAATGTTTTGTTAAAAGAGTACCGTAAACAGGTCTCCTTGGACATGCTTGATCGTGAGAATTCCAATCCCACATTCATCGAAAGCATTATAACTGCCGATGAAACATGGATTTATGAGTTTGACATGCAAACAAGTTAACAATCATCGGAATGAAGAGGAAAAAAACGAGCCGAAAGCAAAAAAATCACGTCAAAGCCGCTGAAAAATCAAGGGAAGCTCATTGTTTTCTTCGACATTCGTGGTTTGGTGTATCATGAATTTGTTGCAGAGGGACAGACGGTCAATAAGGAGTTCTATTTGGCAGTATTGAGACGTTTACGTGAGAACATCTGTGGAAAACAGCCGCAATTGTGGAAAAACAATTCGTGGATTTTAAACGATAATAATGCATCACTGTATGGAGCCACGATTGTGACCGAATTTAAAGTCAAAGATGCAATGAATACTAGCGATCAACCACCATATTTACCAGATTTGGTTTCGTGTGATTTTTTCTTGTTCCCCATACAGAAATTGCCGCTCCGTGCAATCCGTTTTCAGTCGATCGTAGATATGAGACAAAATTCGCTCAAGGAGCTGAAGGCCATGCCAAAAAGTGTTTCGAGGGTTGGAAATATCGTTGACATAAATGTATTACATCTGGTGGGGATTACTACTTTGAAGGCGACAAAATAAATTTTGATGAATAATTAAATATTTCCTGTTTTAATTACAATTTCCGGCTACTTTTTTGCCACAATATAGTATAACAAAAGGAATTATTTCGAAAAAAATTTAATAATGTGGTATTGAATTTATATAAAAAAAAATAACGAAAAATTCGCTCTCTATCATAATCTAAAAAAATTATTTAAATAAAATAGAAACCAAATGGAAACCACAACGCGAAAGCATTCATCAAAAGTAATCACATTGTTTGTAGCAAAACGCAAATCTCAGCCGCCACAAATCGCCACAGGAGGTGATGGCTAAGTAGTAGTGGTAGATGATGAAGAAGAAGAAGTGCCAAGAAGAGAAATGTAAAAAGTTTCAGCAAATAACAGCCGCAACATCAAATCATGAAAAGAAAAGTAATTTAACGCACACAAAGCCACACGTTCAACATAATTCGCCACCATGCCAACCAGCGCTTTATATAATATATAATTCACACATACACATACATACACACGTGCATATTTTCATATGCGCATTGTGCTGAATGAGGACACACACACACACACACATGCATTCATATGAATATGACTGTATACACACTGGCAGTACTCCAAGCCACACACGCGCACCAACAACACAACTTATATAACTGTACGTATGTGACACGCATGTGCATGAGTGGGCGCACGCAGGGTTGCCACTTGCGCGCTTACTTACCGCACCAACTATACTTGTGTGTGTATGTATGAATGTACATATGTGCGCTTGTATGTGTTTGGGTGTTTGTATTTGTGTAGCTCACCGGTGAGATATGAATTTTCATAAGATGTGAAAAAGTGTAGAACTAATAAAATTAAATGATGTGTGAAGGAACTTCTGTGTTTGCAATGCAGCTTGCATTATTGTTCGAAGTAGATGTGCTGTAACTAAAGTGACACATATGTTCGCTCGTGTCACGCAAGCAAAGCTGAGTTGTGATGTCTATATATGTATACATATGCATGTGACCTGTTTTTTGGCTGGCAACAAATTGGTGAGCGACTTAGAGTCATTTTTTGCATTTTTGTTTTCTGTCTTCGGTACTAAAAGCTTTGCTACTAATAAATAATAATATAAAACAAATTGTTGTTGTTGTGATTTGTGAGCTAAGCTTCACTTAGAAAATTGCTTATTCTATGGTTTTCCTCAACACACTACATACTATACCCGTAAACCGAAAAAAAAAGTTGCTGGTTCGATGGTTGTTTCACGTCAGCTTGCGTGGGTGGCATGAGTAAGTTTCTGAAAGCTTAAAAAAATCTCGGCAAGCAACTCGAGTAGAACAAACCTACTTATATTTAGAAAAACAATGTTCCATTGGACTTTTATAGATCTTAATTTTCCATAGACCACCGCTTATACTGATTAAGAAAAGAAAAAATAAACCTTTGGCTTCTCCCCGATTTAGTTAGGAAGTTATCCGAGTCTTAGGCGCGGACATCAAGAGATTCATTGTTCTACATAGAAAACTATTTTAGTTTAAAATACAAAAAAATGGCGCTTAAGGCACTTATTGCGTTCGAACTCGGAGCAGGACTAAAAGCCAATCAAACTTTTCTGAGCTTTTTTTTCAATATGTTAGGTTAGGTTAATCTGGTAGGCCAATAAGCCACGCATAGACCAGTTTGGTTCTTTGCGATACCAGACAGAGTTCAGTTGCTAGCTACAAAAGGTGTAGGAATCCTTTAGGATGCCTGCGCTTGACGCAACTTTTTTCAGTGTATCATACTGTATCTTACCGTGGGGTCCCCAGATACAGCGTAATCTTTCCATTTCGGGAGAAGTACACAAGTTATGCTTTTTTGTTTCCCTGGTGCCCTGCTCATTCCTGCAGTCTTCTCGATCTGACATAGATAGACAGACAGCGTCGGTTCTAAACGATAATGCGTAAGAATCTCCCAACCAAACTCCCGGAGCTTCTGGCGAGTCACTAGGGATATACATATATGGCCTGGCGTTGTCCTAATGGAATACAAATTATCTTTTTTCATCCAAAGCTTGCCACCTTTAGTTCATTCCTTCCTTCAGACCATACAATAGTTGACAGTACAAGTCCGGATTAAGAGTTTGGCTGGATGAGAGCAACTCCTGGTAGATAAATCCCTGTGGTTAAACCTTCCTAACCGTCAGCTCTGACTTGGTTATCGTTTACCGATATCGTTTAGCGATTTACCACGACCTTTCCCACGATATACGGGTCCACGTAACCGGAACGGACCCGGATTTTTTTATCCGGTCAAGGACTGACAACAACGATTGATCACGACGATTCACTTTTCATCACCAGTAACCATCCGCTGCAGAAATGCATCAATTCTTAAATCAGATTCATAAATAGATCACGGACTCCGAGAACGTTGTTGGATGTTTTATAAGTTGGACAGTAGTAAAATTACGGAACAAGCACTGCATAGTGCGTCTTTTCTTCATTTCGTCATTCATGCTGTCGTTGGAACAACATAATATATCGGAAAATAACAGGACTGAGTCGATTTGAAAATATTTACTGAACCAATCGTTACTATTCTTTAAAAACTTTCAATATAGTAGTAGGCTCCATCTGCGTTGATACAGCGCTGCCAGCGCGATTTCCAAGCATTGTAAGCGTCACGGAAGGCATTCTCCGAAATAGTCTTGAGAGTCGAGGTGCATGCTGCTTGGATCCCCTCTGTCCGGCGTGCGCCACTCGGAAGATTGCTTCTTTGTCTCGGGAACATACTCAAAGATCCATGAATCTTTCACACATGGTAAAATTTTTTTCGCACACTTCCACTCGCCACAATTCTGGTCGTCAGTGAGCACTTTTAGAACCATCTTCGCGCACACCTTGCGCATTTTCAATTGCTCCATCGCAATGGGATGAAAAACAGATTTTGATAAATTTAACATTAGGGCAATTAAACGGATACTTAGCCGACGATCTGAGTTCAAAACTTTGCGCACATGAGTCATATTTTCGTTGTTTGTTCAAGTCGCAAATCTCGCCGCACGGTCTTCATCAGCGACCTCTTCCCGGCCCTCCAAAAAGGCCTGTTGCCACCGAAACGCACTACTTCTTGCTAAAAAAACATCTGGGTAAGCCTGCTTGATCATATCGAATGTCTCTGTCGCAGATTTACCGAGTTTCACACTGAATTTAATCGCGTACCTCTGCATTTTCGGCTTGCACCACTCACAGGAACATGTCGCGCGAAAATTTTTGTCCTGATTCTCCAGGGGCACGGAGACAAATGATCAGTCGCTCGTTTGTTAGCCAGGAATGCTCTGCAACGAATCCAGTCGATACGCGCACGCTCCGAAGTTGTATTTTCCCAATAGTCCCCAGTTGCGGGGACCTAGTAACACTCTTCGATCCATCTCCACGGATGAAATTAATTATTTATTCTTCAAAATTGCTAATCTTGTTGGCTGTGAATTTGAATTCTACAGTCATACATGAGTCCCTTAAATTTTTTTTTACTTTGCAATATGTATTATGGGAGTAAACTTTTCTATACCTGGCTTTACAGGTTTGGTGGAATTGCCTTCATATATTTTCATGGGTTGCTGTGGTTTGATTGACTTAATCCGTAAAAATATAGGTTTTGGTTTGCATTTAGCAGACATTTTACTGTGCCCAAAAAGGTGACATTGTATTTATTTTGAAAATTCTTTATTTATTCTTCAAATTCAATTTCATCCCCTTCAAAGTAATCCACCCCCGATGCAATGCACTAATGCCAACAGATTCTCCAATCTTCGAAACACTGGTTGTAGGCTCTTTACGGGATGGCCTTCAGTTCCGTCTTCGTTGCGGTGAATCTCCTCTATCGTATAAAAACGGTGTCACCGGTGCGGTCTTTTGAGCTTGGTGAACAGATAGAAGACGCACGGCGCCAGATCAGGTGAATACGGTGGTTGCGGACGATATGGGTTGTGTTTTTGGCGAAATGATCACGAATTACGAGGGCAGTATGGGATGGTGCATTAGCGTGGTGTAAAAACCAAGAATTGTCTTTCCACAATTCCGACCTTTTTAGGCGAATAGCGTTACGCAAACGACGCATAACGTTCAAATAATGTTCCTCGTTGACTGTTTGATCGATTGGAAGGAATTCATAATGCACAACACCACGATAATCGAAGAAAACAGTCAACATGACCTTGATTTTTGAGCGACTTTGGCGCGATTTTTTTGGTCTCGGCTCTTTTTTGGCACGATATTCGCTCGATTGATCGGTTGTTTTTGAGTCGTAAGCATAGATCCAAGTCTTATCGCCAGTTATAATGCATTTTATGACACCCTGGTAGTCGGAATGCATCGTTTCACACACTTCAACGTGCCGTATTTTTTCCAAAAAATTCAATGTTTTCGGTACCAGTCGATATTTGACACGCTTAAGGCCCAAAACATCCTTCAAAATGGTATTGGCTGAGCCTTTTGATATGCCAACTTCATCAGCAAGGTCTCTAATTGTTAATCGACGGTTTTTCAACAACAATTCTTTGATTTGTTAAATGTGAGCTTCGTCGGTTGAGGTTGATGATCGCCCTGTACGCTCTTCGTCTTCGACACGTTCACGGCCGGCTTGGAACTCACTTTACCACTTGTAAATATTTTTTTTAGACATAGCCTCATCACCAAAGGCTTTCTGCACCATCCTCAACGTATCCGCAGCAGAAAATTGATTCCGTAAATAAAATTTAATGCAAATTCTTTGCTCAACAAATTTCGACATCGCAAAAAACGAAAAACTCGCTTTTAGCAGCTCACAAAACGACACGTTTCTCAAACACTAATGAATATTTTGACATGAAATTTGACATAAATGTGACTGACAGTACTACCAACCTAAAAAAGAAATAATTCTCCAAATCCTTCGACGCGCGCAGTTTAAATTCAAATGCCCTCATTTTTTGGGCACAGTGCAGGAGATAAACTGAAATACTATACTTCCACTTAGCGAGATTCATATTGCCGCAGTCGTAGGAGTTCTTGCTGGACATTGTCTAATAGGCGCAGAAGCGGTAAGGTTGAAAATCTTGTGGGCCAATAACTATCAAAGTTCTATAAAGAAAGGATCTCGGCACACATATCTTCGGCGAACTTAGCGAAATAGCCAGAATTGATTTTAGCCACCTCAAAAAGTGTGTGAGACTTGCTCTCAAAGCGCTCTGTCGACTTTTGAAGGTTAATAAATACTAAGGGGTATTTAGGTAGCACAATGGACTGGGGTTCTCTTCTCGGTCGACCTTCTAACCTAACCTTACATTCAATGAACTGGGTTTCTTAGCTAACAAAGTGAGATCCCTTTTTCGGTCGACCTTCTAACCTAACCTATATGCAATGAACTGGGGTACTCAGCTATCTAAGTTAGATCCTCTTTTCAATTGACCTTTTAACCTAACCTTATATGAGTCTCGGTTGATATTTAAGAACTCTTAGGCAGGAAACCTTCAGGGGTTCAAATAAATGTAGGTATGAAATAATTTGATCATAAAGCGTTTAGTAATCCCATATGCTAGGTTGATTCAGGAATGAATTCGGTATAACCATATGTTTTATATATCTATATAAATAAAAATGAATCGTCAAAATGTATGTACGCTCATAACTTTCATACGACTGAACCAAATTTGATAATTATTTTTTTTTAATGTTCGTTGAGGTTCAGAGATGGTTTCTGCGGAGAAAAAAATTCGAATAATTGCCGAGAAACCCCTAAAACCAGCTCTTTTCAATTTCTCATACAAAAGAATGAATGTTTGTTCGTTAGTAACGCTAAGAGAACGGCTGAACCAATCTTGATGAAATTTTAAGAGGTTGTTCGTTGTGGATCAATTAACATTTTTTTTTTCAATTTTTGTTTGTTTTGTTTTTCAATATTTTGATTTGTGAATTATTTGAATAGTTCAATTTCGGTCGCTTGGTTTTTTATTCCGGCTATTCAAAAGAAAAATATTGAAAATTATCCAGTGAAAACTTTACGTGTGTTTCACACAAAGAGGTCAATTGCAGATTGAAATTGGTTACGAAGCCACCAAGAGGTCGCCCTAATATCGGTTGGTGTTCTTTTTGCCATCAAAGTATGGCAGCCCAAGGCAAGGCAAGAAGTTCTCCCAAGATGAGGTGACATACGTGCAGAATTATGGATCGCGGTTAATCGGCAAGGGATCATCACGATGTCACAGCACTCTGTTGAGTGGCAAAATAGAGGATTTCCGCACACACACTTTCTTCTTTGGTTGATGGTTACACCAGCCAAAATGGATGAAATAATTTGTGCGGAAATTCCTGATATAGAGAAAGATCCAGTATTATATGAAGTGGTGGAAACCAATATGGTGCATGGAGCGCGGACACTACAATCCCTTTTCGGTTTGTATGTCTAACAATAAATGCACGAAACACTATCCATGTGCTTTTCTTTCGGAAATACAAACTGGAAATGATGGATATCAACTCTATCGGCGTCGCTCACCAGAAAATAGAACATTCAGCATTCAACTTAGAAAAGTGAATATCGAAGTTGACAACACATGGATCGTACTATATTTCCCATTATTGTTTAATTCATATTCAAAACTCATATCAGTGTTTAGTATTGCAGTTTGGTGAAATCGATAAAATACGTTTGAAAGTACGTCACCAAGGTACGCAACATGGCGGTTATTGGTCTTAAACGATACGGTCGCTACGTGAACTGCAATGAAGCGTTTTGTAAGATATTTACTTTTGCAATTCATGAACGTTTTCCGACTGTTGTGCATCTCGCATTTAATTTAGAGAATGGCCAAGAGTGTATTTCAACCCAGAGAATACATTATAGCCAGTGGAAACATCGCCAGCAACAAAATTAACATTGACGAGTTTTCTCTCAACTTTCGTCAGTGATCCGTTTGTGAGAACATTGCTCTTTTCGGAAATACCTTGATATTATGAATGGAATGCATCGTCGAAGAAATAGTTACGCAGAAAGCAAGGCCAACCAGTAGATTGACATCCAGGTGTATTATTAACTAATGGATTAGGAAGAATTTACACAATCCACCCGAAAAACGACGATTGTTTCTATCTTCGGTTGCTATTGATTAATGTACGCGGTTCAACTTTATTTGAGTCATTGCGTACTGTGAATGGTTCGATATGTGCAAGTTTTGGAGAAGTAAGCCAGCAATTACAATACCTGGAACACGTTAATCACTGGAATGAAAATAAAGTTCGCATACTTTTCGATAAAAACGTCGACATTGCCAAAGACATTTTACATCGTCTTCGCTAAAAATTGGAAATGGTACAATTTCGGTTGATACTTCCGGTGGTTCGATTTCAATTCCATCTTCCCTTTATCAATTCACGAAAGATGAGCTCATCACAAATGTTCGGCCATTGGCCAAATTATCGTAACTACGATTCCTTAAGTGCACGCGCAATGTCAGCTGCCAAAAATACCGATGTTGTTGACTTAAACTGGAAGTTTCAAAGTCAAATTCCGGGAGACTTGCGCTCATACAAATCGATCTATCGTCTTGACAATGAAGACGACGCCGTGAATTATCCAGTGGTATTTCTAAATTCTTTGGACAGGCTTGGTATGCCACCGCATCATTTGCGTCTCAAAGTAGGATCCGTTGTTATTATGTTTCGCAATCTTCATGCGCCGAAACTGTGTAATGGAACCCGACTGATTGTGACGCACCTATCGAATACAAGGGGGAGAAAGCTGCGTTACATTGAAAACAAAAAAAAAAACACCAAAAATGAAATGATGAATTTAGCTTTCTTTTCATTTCAAAATACATAATTTCACGCAGGACAACGGCTGCGGGGTCAGCTAGTTATATATATATATTCTATATATACTATACATGATTTTTTCTAAAATTTGAAAAAGTTCAACGTGAGCTCCCTAGCAACCATAAGCTTACGAAAAACGCTCTCATCTTCTTCTCCCTTTTTCCTACACAAACACAAATCCCGTTATCGGCAGCACACTCCCATCAACTCGCCACAAAACCAACTCACCAGCAAAATCCTCTCAGCAACTTAAATCACCATCTTAACCTCGGTATTTCGCAGCGCTAACCAACAGTCTGCTACTTTCATCAAATCTCAACCAAATTACAGTTTTTGTCACTATAAATACCACTAACGGTCAAAAGTTAATATTCTGAGATATGTCGACCTTTTTCACGCACTTGTGTCGCTCTTTCTTACGCACACGTTTATGTATGTGTGTGTAGAGTACAAACACCAATTACCAAATCGCATTTTTTATATTCAATCCTCAAGAAGAAATACTTTCGTAACGAAAACATTTAGATTTCAGCACTTTTAATACACTTTTGGACCGCTCAAACCGCTCTCGAGGTGGCATCTACTTGCACACACATAATTTATTTTATATTACTAACTATATATTCTTCTTAAACCGGCTATCTTCAAAGTGCTCTTGACACTTTTCAACTTCTCAGTGGTAAATGTACCAATTTGTTTTATTTAAGAAAACGTTTGTGGCTTTTATTCGCATTACCAAATGGCTGTGATAAGAAGAAGAAGCCGAATAGTAAAAGGCAACAAAAAATAATGTAAATTTTTTATATTCTTTGCGAATATTCCGTTATCTGGTATTCTATGTATTTGCGTGTAAGAAAGACTGTAGGAAAAATCGAATGTACTACTGTGTCCAAAAACAGCGCGCGTCGAAGGATGTGGAAAATAATTTTTTTTAGGTTGGTAGTACTGTCAGTCACATTTATGTCAAATTTCATGTCAAAATATTCATTAGTGTTTGAGATACGTGTCATTTTGTGAGCTGCTAAAAGTGAGATTTTCGTTTTTTGCGATGTCGAAATTTGTTGAGCAAAGAATTTGCATTAAATTTTGTTTACGGAATCAATTTTCTGCTACGGATACATTGAGGATGGTGCAGAAAGCCTTTGGTGATGAGGCTATGTCTAAAAAAAATGTTTACAAGTGGTATATTGAGTTCCAAGCCGGCGTGAACGTGTCGAAGACGAAGAGCGTCCAGGGCGACCATCAACCTCAACCGACGAGGCTCACGTTCAACAAATCAAAGATTTGGTGTTGAAAAACCGTCGATTAACAATTAGAGACCTTGCTGTTGAAGTTGGCATATCAAAAGCCTCAGCCAATACCATTTTGAAGGATGTTTTGGGCCTCAAGCGCGTCAAATCTCGACTGGTACCGAAAACATTGAATTTTTTGGAAAAAAGGCGTCGCGTTGAAGTGTGCGAAACGATGCTTTCCGACTACCATGGTATCGTGAAATGCATTATAACTGGCGATGAGACTTGGATCTATGCTTACGACCCCGAAACAACCGAAACAACCGATCAATCGAGCGAATATCGTGCCAAAAGAGAGCCGAGACCAAAAAAATCGCACCAAAGTCGCTCGAAAATCAGATCATGTTCACCTGATCTGGCGCCGTGCGACTTCTGGCTGTTCACCAAGCTCAAAAGACCGCTCCGGGGACACCGTTTTTATACGATAGAGGAGATTCAAGCCGCAGTGAAGACGGAACTGAAGGCCATCCCGGAAAGTGACTACAATCAGTGTTTCGAAGATTCGAAAATCCGTTGGCATAAGTGCATTGCCTCGGGAGGGGATTATTTTGAAAGGGATGAAATTGATTTGGAAGAATAAATAAAGAATTTTCAAAATAAATACAATGTCACCTGGCACAGAGTAAGTAAGTGAGTTGTTACAGTTTTTAAGGGCTAGCAACTTGAGATGTGTTTTAAGTTAAACGAGCATCTTATTCTAATTATACTAAATGTTAGGATATATGGTTGACCCTGGCACCACCTAGATTTAAAGTACCAGACTCTTATAGATCGCAGAAGTGTTTTGAACTTGCCACCAGTTTACTAAGACGACTAATATAAATCCCAGCTAACTAGCTAGATCCGGTGAAAGTATAACTTTCAGTTTTCCAAAAGCTAGAAAAATGGTAGATTTATTCCACCTGGATGCTTCTATATCACCTTCCTCCTAGCAAATTCGACTTGATTTTTAGCTTTACTAAATGACTAATGAGTGTCTAATGGACAATGTCTAGTAAGAACCCCAACGATTGCGGCGAGATGAAACTTGCTTCAGCGTTCCACTCTAGACCAGAAGGATCTCGCAATCAAGCAGAGCTAAGTTCACGTTCTCATTCTCATATATTTGGTACAAGCGTATCTCCTCTTGCTAGCTCAACGGCTTTTCAGTTTCCAGCGGTACCGCTGTTACCAAACAAGTCTAGTAAAATGAACCATATCAACTGAGGGATTAAGCAATCATACTTCAACCCCGATTTCCAACTTTTAATATGGTTTTGAGTTCAATTTTATAAATTTTTGATTTTTTATAGGAGATCTAAGGATCGCTACCGCTTTTTCTATTTTCGCAATAAGACTATTCACTTTTTTTCTCTACCGTTATCACTTTTTTGTTTATTTCGGTTTCGGAAATCAAGAAATCTAAGATGAGTACTAGGACTTCTATGTTGTGTTCTGATGTTGCCTCTAGGCTAGCAGGGGCGTAGAAATTTTCAGCTCACTCATGATAAGGTTATACCGCCACTTTACTCGGTCGTCAGCTCCTCGTTTCTAATGCAGAAGGTGGTAGCGCGTGAATGCCAGGTTGAGTTTTGAGAGGGATAAGCTATGTTTTCACATCATTAACCATGTTAATGGGTCTTTCCCTATTCCTATGCGAAAATATACATAAGTACATATATAAAGCACTCTCAAGACGCAAATTTTAAGCTAAATTCGATCGATAACCTCGACGCTGTGGAGATTCCTTTCACCTTTTTTATAGTTCTCAAAGTTTACATAAATTCTGTCTGATGAGAGCCATTAAATAAATAACGAGTCGATGCAAAAGTGACACTCGATACTATCCGAGGTGTGCTACTTTTCCCGTTATATCCACGAAGCAAACTCCTTTCCAACTTCAGTTAAACTTCACTAAACTTCATCAACACATCTCTCAAGGCTACACGAAAGTAGACTAAATACATTAGCTAAAATAATTAGCAAAATAAACATTCAATCAAGTTTAATCTTCTAAGGTTCTAATGTTATCTCATTCCGGTATACTTTTAATAACCAGCTCAACCAAATTGAAATCCAATAATTGAGAAGAGAACCGGTAAGATGAGAATTCCTAGAAAGGTGGTGTTATCCCATTTTGTCTCATCGAATATTGGATATATATTGAATATTAACTCTGTAGGTTAAATCTTTCCATGCTAACCTAAAGAATGTGTTAGATCACGATCTCCTAGACAACTCGTTCACTAGTAATTTGCTTTCGGTGACTCATTTCTGCCTACTTGGTCACTTCAGTGTAACTGGAAATGAAATATCTAATTTTTCGGTTCGACTGTTCAAACTTAGACTTCTGAATATATAAGCATTGGTGGAATGTTTTCAGCCTGTTTCGCCTAAGTTTGGGTTAAGGTTGGAGATTTAAGTCAATGCTTTTAAAGTAGAATACTTGGGATGAACCATGGAGATCATTTAAAATACATTATTAGGCCTACGAATTTTGTAATATCCAGAAGAAAACGTGGGAGACCCTATCTTATATACGAGTTTACAACAGCGCGTCAGTCCTTCTGCCTGTTCGCTGTTTGGCGCCAATTGGAGATTCCAAGTGTAACCAAGTCCTTCTCCATCTGGTTTCTGAAACGGAGTGGAAGTCTTCCACTACTTCCTCACACGGCCACTGTGTCGAATACACACAAGCTGAAGTGTTTTCATCCATTCGGACGCGACATGACCTAGCCAGCGTAGCCGCTGTCTATTGTCTGTAACTATGTAAATATCGTTGTATATCTCATATAGCTCATACAGCTCATCGTTCCATCTAGTGGGATATTCGCCGTTGCCAAAGCGCAAAGAACCATAAATCTTCCACAGAAACCTTCTCTCAAACACTTGTAACGTACACTCATCTGATATTGTCATCGTCCATGCCTCTGCACCAAATAGCAGGACAAGAAAAATGAGTGACTTATAGAGTTCAGCCCGATGCAGCACTTGTTAGAAAGAGTTATTCTGCGATTGATTTGACGTTGTTGTTGGTGTTAATACTGGTTCTAAGCTAGACGAAATTATCTATGACTTCAAAGTTATGACTGTCAACAATAACGTGGGAGCCAAGTCGCGAGTGTGACGACTGTTTGTTTGAAGACATTAGATCTTTCGTCTTGCCCTCGTTCACTGCCAGTTTTCTAGTACTTCGCTTCCTTATCTAGTCTGGAGAAAGCCAAAAAGGAAACCGAAAAGGAGGAACCGAACCGGCCTCGAGGAACTTACCACTAAACTTTCTTTAAAAAAATTTGCGGATCAAAAATAATGGAAAACTTTTGTTGATTATGGGCATTATAGGCTCGGTGCAATCATAGACAAAGTTTCTTCTTGCATATGTCTATGTCCCCACGGCATTGGATCATTTAGGTCCAAGTACAAATATCACGATCATTTACTTACCAGCTATAAGCTAGTTATGTAGCTCCTTACTTTTAATGCGACTGCAATAGAGCATTTCTTTCACAAATCAGACCAGCTACAAAAAAATATATGAAAAATACACGTAAATCCAAATAGTCCTGAAAATCCCTTGGCAGTGCTTTCCCAACAAGGCTATTACACATTAACTCCACGCCATTGCTGCCTGGCGTCCGTTCGCCTCCGCTCGTTAGCGAGCCAATATAAAGTGCGCTTTCATTTAAAAAATTTCCTCTGTACACGCATTTCTATTTATTTAGCTGAAACGGCAGTTGTTGGAGCAGCGGTCAGAGCCGTGGTGGTAGTGTGGGTATTGGGGGGCGCAACACCACAGCATCAACATCAACATAACAAGTCGGAATTTTTATCGTTCAATTCCATATTTAAGCAGCAATTTATATTCTCTTTTTAGTTTCGAATCATATTTTTGTCTTGTGATTGCCACACAGCCGACGCTGTGCCGTACCCGGTGCGGTGCCTGATTCTACGAACGTGCCAGCGACGGTCGTACTATTTAGCTTGGGCATTCAATTGGTATTTTTATTCGCGTGTGTGTGTAGGTATTTCCTGTACTTCTATTTATATGGAAGTGTGTATGTGTTTTTATTATAAGTGTTTCTGTGTGTGTGTGTGAATGCATTTAATTTTCGTTTTTCTCTTTTCACTTAACCACCATTCAAAGTGCTAACATGTCGAGCGGCGTTCAGTGGTCGCCAGCCAGCAAGTGAAACATGCAATAATTTGAACGGCCAAGATACCAACCAACCAACCGAGCAGCCAACCAATCGACCAGCCGTGCGAGCTGCCAGTCAAGCTGGTTAGGCATTCAGCCAGCCAGTCAAGCAATTCAAGCGTACGACTGTCTGCCTGCAGTCGAGAAGTCCTTATTTGTATCTTCGTTCGCCCGCCATTATGGGTTTTATCTTTATTGCTGTTGTTGTTATTATTATTGTTGTTGTTGCTATTATTTTTTTCACAATTTTTGTTTTACTTGTAGTTATTTGTTCTTCGCTTTTGCATTAAGTGCGAACACATCTTAATGCATGTAGAGTTGTGTGTGTGTGTGTGTTTGTGTAAGTGTATGAGTGTATCCAGCTCGCCTTTGCCATATTTATGCAATATTAGTGGTTAGCATTTGCATTTTTTATACCCTGAACAGGCTACATTAATTTAGTCACAAAGGCCTTGTATAGAAAACTTATTTATATGACAAGATATTTTCTCGATATTTGGCATGGATTATTATCTAAGAAATTGCCAAAATCTCCTAGCATATTGTTCACATTGGACCACTTTGGCATATAGCTGTCATACAAACGATCGATCAAAATTGAGTCCTTGTATGAAAAACACTTTTATTTGACAAGATATCATCATGACGTTATTCTCCAAAGAAATGCTACAATTTCCAAAAAGTTCGTTCAGATCGGTCCACTATATCTTATAGCTGCTATACAAACCGACCAATAAAACTCAAATCCTTGTATGGAAAACATTTTTATATGACAAGGTATCTCCATGAAATTTGGAATAAAATATTCTCTAAAGCAATGCTACAATCTCCAAATACTTCGTTGAGATCAGACTTCTTTATCATATAGCTGTCATACAAATCGACTTATCAAAATCAAGTCCTTGTAAGAAAAACTTTTTTATTTCACAAGATATCTTCATGAAATTTTGCATAAGTTATTCTCCACTGCAATGCTACAATTTCTCTACATTGCATTCAGATCGGACCACCATATCATATAGCTGCCATACAAACTGATCAGTCAAATTTGAGTCCCTGTATGGAAAACACTTTATATATAACTTCGGTGCCGCCGAAATCAGAACACCTTACTTATTTTCGTTTCTTTTTATTCAATGAGATGCACTGAGTAACCAAGTGCAGGCTTTTGAAAGGCTGCAGTGCCCCGCTGTGCTGTCAGAAGTCACCAATTTGTTTGCTGTACACATAGCGCCTAGATGTATGCTTCTAAGCAATGCTAACTGTCGCAAGACCTCAGTGTGTGTGCATTTATGCAAGTCATATTAGAGTATTTGTATGTATTTAAAAATAGATATATGTACATATGAATCTCTGCACACATTATATATATTTGTAGCTAAGCCTCCGCTTGTATGTATGTGTATGTGTGCGCTTCAAAGTGGGTCCTCATGTATACTCGCACATAGCTGATAGCTGCCCACTTCTGTCTCACTTTCATGCATTGTCATAAATTATTCAAACGTAAACATCAACAACATGGGTGACAAACACCAATAACAACAATAAAAACAACAACACGTCCGTTAGTAGCAACAGCTTAGAAGTGTTTGTGCGTCTAGCTAGCGTCACAAGTGCTTATGTATCCATTTATATACATATATTTAAAATGCTCGAAATACATGGGAGACACAACACAACTTCATTGGTGTTTGTTGTAGGCATGCGAGGAAAAAACATATAGGCTGTCAACCGACACATCCGCTCACTCCGCACCGGCCTTGTTATTTGTCTGGTGGCCTCCTTGGCGCAGACTTTTTAATTTACTGTGTCTAACGTTTAAGTTTTATTGGAAAAATAATGGCTATATATAATATACTAATGGATAAAAGACTTGGCCTTCTATAAAAATAGTTCAATAGTTTTTCGTCTCTGTTATAAACTAAACACGGATATCAGAGAGTAAAAACTGGAAACTGGAAAGAGCTATAGTAAAGATCAAGACAAGCTGAGAAATATACTCCTTGGGAGCCTCTCCGAAACTTTGGATTCTTGAACTCTGTGAACTGCTGTACTCCAGTTAACTTTTTCCAGTTTGTCTGCTAACCTCTTGAGTCCAGCAGTCGTGTTTGTTAACCTAGCTCTCGAATTCTTTCGATCGATACACAAAGTTCTCACTTTGGGGCCCTAAAGTAGTCAGTGGTGTTGAACTGGTTTTGAATATACCACAAACCAACGAAATTAAAAAAGAATAAAATTTCCTGTTGGAGACGGTAGCTGATGCCAAGTCTTGGTGTCGAACCGAAGTTCCATCACCTAATATCATGAACAAACGGTTAAGTTTACAGATTTACATAGCTATACATATAGTTGATGTAAGAAATGGACCTGTGAGGAAAATTATTTCTTCGTTACAGCCGAGCTTAGCTTTCCTTATATACCAACTAAATAAAGCAGTCAGTGGTATTGAACTGGTTTTGAATATACCATAAACCAACGAACCTAAATAAACTCTTCCATTGTAGGTGATAACAGCTGTCACCGTTGAGAGATCCGCGCTAATCGAAGTTCCATTACTGAATAGGATAACTAACTGGTCTAATAGAGACGATTATATTCGTCTCCTGCATTGTATGATTGATCGTATTGATACGATAAGCATCGTATATCGCCGAATCATTTTCATTACCTTTTTCTACTCAAAGCTTATAGCTGCAAGCTCAATGGCGCTTGTGAGTTCGTGAATCTCCAAACCATATTTCAGCGCCAGTTCAAGGCATGAGCTAACGTAGATTTGGACTAAACAACCAAACGTGTTGTAACTAAACCAGCCTAGAGGTATGGAATTGATCTCCCCGGATTAAAAGAAATCCAAAAATTATAGACACTTAATTTAAGACTTTATTTAGAAAATTCTTCTACTCCGATTTAAATTTACAGTGGTTCATTCTTTGGTTTATAAATTTGGTCTTATTGACAAAATTAGGACTGTCGATTTTCACAACCTTCTCTTGAGGCTAATTTTTGACGGCAAAATCATTCGGCAAAAGCAGGAACACATAGTAAGCAGTTGGGGCCAGATTATCAAGCTACGATTGCAAGGAGAATGTATAAGAACTACCCAGCTAAGCTCCCCAAGTCACTGGCGAAACACTACAGAAGTGCTTGGCCTGCCTCTACTCTGATAGAAGCCAAGTTCTCAAGTATAGGCCAAAACTGTCCATTCTAGGTTTACGACTTCCTTTAGATGCTAAAATTGTTAACATTACAGATCCGAAATAAGATTATAGTCATAAGAGAACGGCTCTTAGCAGATGATTCCCTGTCAATCCCACCAAAGGCCTTGAAAACCCTTTCTGGCTGACAGCCTAGTTTAGTCATCGTTTACGCCGGCTAATCGCGATTCCAAAACGATCGTTTTCCCTTGACGTTTTCGAAAAGTAACTCACTTTACATCAACAGTGACTATCCGCTTCGGAAATGAATATAGATTGTGTTCAACAGCGAATCGCCTATGTATATTCGGTCCATGAAATTTTTAATGTTAACTTATGTGGCGCCCGTACATCGAGCTACTTTTATATACACCCTTATTTGAACTTTGCCAAAGACACTGATTAGAAAAGCCTTCGATTTGAAAAATAATGAATTTCTTTTTACGAAATCTTATACTGTTGTGTCTTTTTTTCATGGGAGCTTGTTTCTACGTGGCAAGTCCCCAACCTAGCTCACAATCTCGCAAGGCAAGTGGTATAAAGTCTTATGAACATTTATATAGCGAGCCTCTTGCTTCAGACCGACACCCACTAACGACACGGCTGCGTTTGGTGAACAGAAACTGCAATTAGACTTCAGCGAACCCTTAAACCGAGTATGTCGGAGTGGCTCCACTGAACCTACCTCTATTTTATCCTTGACTCTCAACTTCACATGGGTTGGCTATCGCATCTTACACACATTATACCCCAGGTTTCAAGACCGGAGCATATTTTTGTAGTGTCCAAATTGGTGAACTGATTTTTAGAACTTACTGAAGTTATGGAGGGCGAACTTCTCCAGCCTGCTGAAAGACAGTGAAAGTGTAAAATCTGGAGATGGCGAACCTGATTCCACAATCTATGACGTTGGAATATATGTTCCATTGCCCGACTATGATGAGGTTTGATTAACAATTACCCGTCTAAAGAACAACGAATCAGCAGGGGCGGTGATGTGATGGTTTTTATATTAAGGACTTCCTGATAGCACTCTTGAAGTCGATGTGGGTTAAATAAAGTCGTTGGTAGATACAAATGGGCGATTAACACCTCGAAAGATTGCTGGAAGCTTAAATTTGTGTAATGAGACAGCCACAGGCACATGAAACGTCTAAAATTAAATTTGAAGCTTGACATGTGAGTTCCTCACGTTCTTACAGAACGAAATTTGCTGCGTCGCATTAACGGCTGTGATTTGCTTCAAGTGATATCAAAGAAGTGATCCTTTGGCGCAGCGCATTCTTACTGGAGACGAAAAATGGGTTGTTTGCAAGAACCTGAAATGCGAGAGATCGTGGTCTAAAAAGTATGAACCAGCTCAAAACACTTCGAAGGCCGATAGTCACCAAAAAAAAGGTTATGTTGTCTGTTTGGTGGGGTTTTAAAAGGGATCGTTCATTTTGAGCTTTTGTCGGAAAATACTACAATTAGTGCTGAAGTGTATTGTGAGCAACTGAACAAATTGAGTGATGCACTCCAATCGAAGACGTCAGAATTGTTCAATATAAAAGTTGTAGTCTTCCATCAGTATAATGTGAGATTTCATACAAATTTAATGACTCACCAAAAGCTTTTGCAGCTCGAATGGGATTAGCTACCACACCCAGAGGCCAGAATTGATCAATAAAGAAGATATAGTGTTCCACCAGTATAATGTATGAGGTCTTGCTCGTACACATTTTAGGAATCCTCAAATTTGTGTAGCTCGAATGGGATTTTCTACCACACCCACCATATTCTCTTCATACTTGACGCCTTCGGACTATTACTTTCGCCCGTCTCTGCAATTTTTTTTTGTTTTTTGGATGGAGGAATCTTTAGCTTTAAACGGGACGTCATAAAACCACTTGGACCAGTTTTTTCCCTGCAAGGATCAAACATTATGTGAGCTTAGAACCAATCTCCTGTTCAAAAAATGGCAAAGGGTATTGGCAGACGACCCATTTTGGGTCAAAATAATAAAATTTTATCCCTTTTTCGTCAAAGTTTTGTATCTACTTACTAATGCAAAATAGCCCACTGTAATGCTATTAGTTCAACCCTTTGTCGTCAAGCACTTAAAGGCCATGATACGCCGTTAAGTACTTGCAGTCTTATGCGCTGATATTTATATGTTGTTCTCATGTATGGCATAGCTATTGGAATGCTTTGTGGCAATTGCCTTTATACCAGCGGCGGCGCACAATACTCCATTTCACTTGCTTCCAACAGATATCCGTTAGGTTTGTTTCTCAACCGAATATAGTGACAACAGGCATGCAAGGATGTAAACATATTACCACGTATCACATTTAAGTATGTATGTGAGTGTGCCCTGTAGGAAATTGCGGTTCAGGCCAGAGTGAAGCGTATATAATGCTGCGTAACATTAACCCTTCATTTACTCGATTGCTCGTTGACTGTTACACTTGTAGTGGTTTTTATGTTTTCCTTTATGATTGTAGATTTTCATCTAAGCGTATAATATGTGTGTGTGTGTATATACTAGAGCGTGTGATGCTCAAAAGAAGCCATATCGTGTATATCAAACAACAACAATAATAAAGCAACAGCAGCAGCAATCTTATCCAGAAAGTCGGCGACGGTGGCAACAAAACCCACTTAATTGTGCCTGACAACATCGTTAGTGAAGCTGCCAAGGCACTTTTTATGGCTGCCCAAACACATGGCTACAGATACTACATACTGACGCGAGCCCATTCGCTCCCCTATACACATACACATACCGAGCGTAAAGCTTCCTTAGTTTAATGTCGCGCTCACATGCGAGTTTCTGGCGTTGACTACAAGCCGTTATTTAAAAGCAGCATTTGTACCTACAAACATTTAAACCCTTATATGAGTCTACGAGGTCCGTTGGAGTGATACAACAGTTGTTATTGATTAAGCAATAGTGGTAACTTTTGCAATTTTTTCTTGAGTCGTACTTTTGTTTATAATTTGCAACTCACAGGTCGAGGACCGAAGAAGTAGAACCATGAGTCGAGCCGGTTCCGCAGATCCGAATACTTTGAGCAAGAAATTCCAAAATTTTTGAGGTACTTGTTTCACTACTTCTGTCTAAAAATGAGGAACCAGAATCATGAGTCGAGCCGGTTCCGCAGATACGAATACTTTGAGCAAGAAATTCCAAAGTTTTTGAGGACTTGTTTCACTACTTCTGTTTTACAATGAGCAACCAGAGCCAAGAATCGCTCCTGTTCGGCAGATCCGAATACTTTAAGCTCCGAAATTTTGATTAAACGTCCAGATAAATTGTTGTTTTAACCAAAACCACAAATTTCTGAAATTGTTTAGTTGAAACGACAGTCTTCTGTAAAGACCTCTCCTTAGTTGATCCGTATATTTCGATTTGTTGTTGTAATAACTTTTTAGGTGAGGTTGTCTTGAAAAGCTAGTGAGCCAGGCATAACCCAGTTTAAGTCCTTTGCGATAACAGTTGGAGTTCTGTTAGGAGTTTTTTGTGAAATAGTTATCTTTTAGGATGTCTGCGCTTTAACTGAATTTCAACAGACTGACGTTACCTCTTCCAGTGTCTCATACCGTTGAGCCTATGGAACAAATGCACAAAAGATACTCCATTTTCCCCTTGCTCTTGACATTTCCTGCAGTCTTCTCGATCTGCCAGACACATTCTGCAGGTGTGTGTCGCTACCAGACTGAAATCAGGGAGTACTCCAATCATGTTTCTATGGTCGCAGGCACTGATCTGGCATTTCAACTTTGTAAATATCCGATCTACCGTTTTTATTTACCTTGTCATGCTCCTGACGAGACCGTCAATAGACAATGCATAGATTTTCCAATGTTGATCAGGTTTTCGGTTGACAGCCGTACACCACTGTTGGCAATTTTGTCCTCCTTGACCGCGATAAATTTGTGACCTGGCACCCAGTAGACGTGTAGTCGCTTCGTTCTGGTGGCACTCCCTGCTGCGGCCCTGCTTTCCAAGACACTTCTAGCCGATATGAAGCCCTGACTGCTATTTGGCTGTCCACGTAGTTGTTAGCTCTGGAGTTGTCTGCTGATTCATAAGAGGCCAGCTGTGCGGCTTTTCCATTAGCGGAGACCTCTGCTTGAAATGTACTGTAGTGATCTGACAGATTAAAAGGCTGTCTTATGCCGAACTCTTGACAGTCGCCTCGCCGATTTTACCGCGCAAATATCTACGAAGAAGTGTATAGTTGGTTGATTTAGCACCAATTCAAGAGTCGTCGTTGGTCTCATTATGCAGAGCGCAACATGCCTCTATACGCCTTCCATTGACCTCCTGTAGGTAGATTTGTGTAAGTTTGTCGGAATACTGGTCACTGTTTGGTGGTCACACACGACCGCGGAATGGAGCTGACAGACCGAGAAGACTGGATGAAATATCTAGAGCAGGGCACCAGAGAAATAATGTATTATCTCTTTTGCCTTGGCAAGACTACGCTGTATACATCTGAGGTCCCCACGCTATGATACACTGGAGGAAGTATTAATAGTTAGGTATCACACACTGTTGAAATTCGCGTCAAGCGCAGCATACTAAATGTTCACTACTTCTCATGGACCTGGTAACTGAACTCCGTTTGGTATCGCAAAGGACCGAAACTGCTCATTGGCCTAGCAGACTAACCTAACCTATGTATATAAGGCATTACTGAGCTTTCATAATATTTCATCCTGTCCAAGACTGCAACAAGGAAGTTGTAACAACAACAGGTCAAAATCTAGTCTTCGTATGAAAAACATTTTTGTTTGACTCATTGAGGCGCTCATGTTAACTATAAATACCTTCTTGGCTGTATTGTTGGCTTCGCACTAAAAATGTAGCTTGAGTAACACAAGTCTTCAGTCTTTCATTTTCCATCAAAATGCGTAAGGTTACTTATTTTTATTGGCTGTCAAACTCGAACCACTTGACACGAATCATTTAGGACAATTTGTCATCTGTCACCGAACATCTGTTATTTGTCACTCGCAGTGTTGCATTTGAAATTCACAAAATCACTGACTTCTCCAACTTACCGCATGCACGTACCCATATTTGTAAGTATGTATGCTCATTTGTACCGATATTTATGTTTTTATCTATACCGTTGCGTGGCAATATGAGCCTCGGCAATTTCCGCTCAAACCTTTCGCCCAGCTGCAGCTAGATAATATCCTCAATTCGTGTGCACCTTTCACCACCTTTAACTGCTGTCTTTGCTGCCTCTTCTACCGGTTACCACCTTTTGCCGACCTCAATCTACCAAATAAATTGCTACATGACGTCTTTGTTGCTACTAAATACTCATTTGTATGTGTAAACAGAAATATTTATGTACCCAACCGTCAGACAAAGCAGCCGAGCAAACTGAGTATCTGCTGCCATGACGCTTTTTCTCCTTAATAAATCGCCTGTGTAATGTGTGTGTGTGTGTATGTTGAGACGTATGTGTAATGGCTGGCAGAAGTAAATGAAGCGTGCTTGTGTTGGTGCATTTTGTGTAGAGAGATAGCGTCTTTTGAAAAACTTCATTAGTATGCGCATAGATTACTTTTCTTGTTTTCATTTAATCGCAGCGCTTAAGCATCTTCTCACACCATTTGTAATTTAAAATTAGCTACCAACTTAACCTAAATTGAATTCTGTGTATGCCGAAAGTCTGTGGGCCCTTTTTCAATTTTTGCTCTTAGTTGACTTACGAGTCTCTGGCCTCCTTATTTGCATTTCTTTGCTCGCTATATTTTCTAGTTCATGAGTCTTAGGTAGCCACTTAGGGTGAATGTCTGACAATGCACCTAGGCCTTAAGGAGGCCCTTGTGAACTGCGCACTAAAATTCATTCACCCTTTTCTTTCCTCTCTGAACCAGCTGATAAAGTTCAAACACTTACTTTGGGTCTTGGAGTCCAAGAGACTCAAAGATAGGAGTTGTAAATACTATAAGAGACTTTATATAACTTTCATTAAAAGAAATTGGGTTGTAAAGATCTCTGTTTAGACTGTACTCAAGCTGCTTTTTCGAATCCTAGAGATTCCTTATTAAATTTCATAAGATTTCTTAGATCTTAAGTTATACTATTTATCTAAATTATTTTTCGAAGACTAACAAACTTAGATCAGTGCTTAAAATTTGAAGTGAATCTAAAGACAATTATGGCGCCTCCGAACTCAACTTTTTTCCAAGTTGTGGTTTTCAGAATGGCTAAGATCTCAGCTGGTAATCAGAAAAGAAGCGAAAAGTCAGTTCAGTTCAGTCAGAAAAGAGGAAAGCTAAGAGAATCTTTGAAAACTTTTTCAAAAATGGAGAGCTCTTGAAGAACACGACTTTCCTTGACTGTTGTGATGCAGATATTGAGAAAAAGCTTTAACCACAGAAAACGGGCTGTTTCGACCATACGTAGGGAGAGGTGTCTCAAATGTGTAGGGTTAGCTGGGCATGCAAAAAGTTGGTTAGTGTCATGCGGGACTCATTGCACGCTGGACATAAATTTGATATTTTGGCGTCAATTCTGGATAAGTAGGAGTTTAACCTGCTACAGAATTCAGAACGAAGCTGCGCCAAGGTCACTCTCGATTCTCGCAGCTACTCAAGCTCATCGTCTTCCAACGGTGTGTGGTTTGACTTCAAGTACGCCATACACTGAGAGGAAGTCGGGTGAAGGTATTTATAGCTCCACAGTGAATGACGGTCAGTGCATGTCTGATGTTATTTGCGTCCGAAGTCTGGTCGGCTTAATGCTTTATTTAGTCGACGAAGTTGAGGAAGGACCTTTGAACTTTTAATGCTTTTAAAGGCGGTTCCGCTACATGCAGGTGACTGCAGGGATGATTTCTATGAATGCACCTAAACAGAAAATGCTTGGAGAGGACTTCATTTTTTCCTTAACGGGAAACATGTGGATCTCACTGTGCAGATGTTTGATGGAAGACATCAAGAGGTATCCAGTTTTAGTCTGGAGTACAATGTTCTGACATGACTGTGGCTTCCTTGTGTGGGCCTCACTGCATCCAGGCGACCATATTGGTGCCGCGTAGCTAAGGAAATTCCGTGTTTGAGAATAATGTTGAATATTAAAACCTAAAATTGACAATCAACTCGAATTTGTGACCAAACGTAAATTAACATCAAATGTTATAGACTCTGACCTAGAGTTTAAAGTTGGTTGATTGAATCATTGTGAGAAGAGATCGCTAAAGTCTGGACGCATTCAAGCCATCATTACACTCATTAAATTTTCAAAATTTACAGTTAGCGCGATATAAATTCACATGACATGATTTAATTGAAATTAATTACACATATACTTCATTTAGAACTACCTTGGAAGGAAAATATGTAGTGCATTTTAGCTCAGAAGGCATCGTCGGAGACCATATGAAGTATATACACGACCTAGTCGCTCAATTTTTGAAGTACAGATCTGAAATTTCGCACACGTTCTTTTCTAGTAAAGAAGCTACTTATTTGTTGGAACCGTCGATATCGGATCACTATATCATATAGATGCCATACAAACTGATCGATCAAAATCAGGTCCTTGTATGGAAAACTTTTTTATTTGACAAGTTATCTTTACGAAATTCGGCACGGATTAGTGTCTAAAACAATGCTACAATATCTAAACAAACTGTTCAAATCGGATTACTATAGCATATAGCTGCCATACAAACTGATCGATCAAAATCAGGTCCTTGTATAGAAAACTTTTTTATTTGCCAAGGTATCGTCACGAAATTTGGCATGGACTAGTATCTAAAACAACACTGTAATATCTGAGAAAATTGTTCAAATCGGATCACTATAGCTTATAGCTGCCATACAAACTGATCGATCAAAATCAGGTCATTGTATGGAGAACTTTTTTATTTGACAAGATATCTTTACGAAATTCGGCACGGATTAGTACCTAAAACAACGCTACAATATCTGAACAAATTGTCCAAATCGGATCACGATAGCATATAGCTGTCATACAAACCTACCTGGCAAAATTATGTGCTTGTATGGAAAACTTTTTTAATTGACAAGATATTTTTACGAAATTCGGCATGAATTACAATCTTCTAACAACAATTGATTTTGATTGAACCGCTTAACCGAAACTCGAACCCAGACTCGACCAATTAGTAGTCCAACACTTGTCATACTCAGCTGCGGTGATCGCCTTGGCTGCAATATTAATAATGCATGCATCAACCGCTCTCAATGCAAAGTGTGTTTTTCTTAGCTTGAGCAAAATCCATCACCATTCAATCTTGGCAAAACGCTGCTTACAATCTAACCTAAAATGGCATAGAATATTCGATTCACAATTACCGAAAATATTTACCTGGCAGATTAACAAGTTGGATAAGTAAATAGTGGCCGCACAGAAAAGCAATTAGTGTTAATTTAGATTTAAGCTGCAGTTAAAAACTATATAGATGTGCTAGTGTGTGCATGTGTATTTTGTAATTGAGAATGTGGATATGTATGGCATGCATATATAGCCCTCTATACAAACACACATATATATTATCCATATGTAAATAAATATCGCCATTTAACTTTATTTGCGGATCCTCAAATGTATACTTCACACACACATACACACATGTGCTTCCATTTAAGTACACATAAAAACTATGCTCATTGCAAATATTCATTGGCTTTTGCGGTTGACATCAACTGGAAAATCATTTGCCACATACCAAACATTATTTCACACTGCACCATCAAATCTCGCAAGCATTCCCACCATTATTTATAACCCAACTGAATGCCAAACTCATATAGCCCACATATATGTATTTTAATGTTTGTGTATGAGTGAGTGTGTGTGTGTATTGGCAGTAAAATGCATTTATGGCAAACGTTTGTGTGCTGATTTCCGTTATAGCGTCCTTTAGGGAAGCTTTTTTCTATAGATCTGCACATATCTACACATAAAATCAGCGCCACAACGCCAGACAAATATATCTACTATATTATCTTTATATGTATGTATGTTTGTGTACATGTTATGTGAAGACGTTTCTGTGCGGAAAATTGCATTTTAAATTTTTTTTGCTAACTTTACTAAAAGCTAGCAATTCAGCATAGTCCACGAAGACAAAGCAGCATGCGGGCATTGAGCAAATATACATATATATATATATATATATATATATACAAAAAATATGTATATATGCTAATACCAATACACATCTACCAGGGCAGTCCTTTGAGTCAGTGATATTTTGTAACATTTTGACCAAGATTACTTCATCGCCATACTTTGATGGCTCATTTAATGGGTTTTTCAAAATTTTTTTGGCATAGACCATAGACTTGACGTAACCTCACAGGAAATAGTCTAACGGCGTCAAATCACACGACTGATGCAGCCAATTGACTGAGCCATTTCCTCAGATAACATGTTCACCAAACTTGGTTTTCAATAAATCGATTGTGACATTCGCTGTGTGGCTTGTGGCGCCGTCCTGCTGAAACCACATATTATCCAAGTCCATATCATTCAATTCGGCTCAAAAATATTCGGTTATCACTGAGCGGTAGCAATTTTCATTCACATTTTGATCATCACGGAGGAAGTACGACCCAATGACGCCCCGTCCCAAAACCGCAGCAAACGGTAATTTTTTTGGTATGCAATGGTTACTCATGGAGTATGTATAGATTGCTGCCTGACCAATAACGTATATTTTGCTTATTGATGAAACCGTTCAAGCAGAAATAAGCCTCATCGCTGAAAGTGATTTTCCGATGAAAATCCGGATCATTTTCAAGTTGTTTCTCAGCCCAATTCACGAACATACGACGATTCTGGTAGTCAAGCGGCTTCAGTTCTTGTGTCTATTTAATCTTGTAAGGGTGTAGACCAAAGTTTTTTCGCAAAATTCGCCACAACGACGTCACAGAGATGCCCAACGCATGACAACGACGTGAGAGAGACTGATTTCAGACTGTCTCAATTGATGGGCTAGCGTCAGTAATATTCTCGACAAAAGGGGCACTTCCTTGTCTCACTGGGTCGGGAATATCTTCTACTGCACAAATCTTTATTTAAATTTCTCCATTAGACGCTCAATTGTTTATCCGACAGGAAGATTAAAACGACCATAAATTAGTCGTAGCACTCTCAAAGTTGAGGCCACTGACTCCAAATTTTGGTAGTACTTTTTAATAATTTCGCCGCGTTGTTGAATCGTATATCTTTCCATGATGAAATGGCAAATCTTAATGAGGAGAAATGTCAAAAAAGCGGGGAAAAATATGGCGGCGTTATATCCTATAGTGATTCTTGTATATTGGCAGTTCGGATAAATAGGTCAATGAGTTTGTGAAATCACCAAAACCGAAATCCCCTAACTCTACAATATCCTCTCCGAACCATCCCGCGCTTCTGATGAAATTCATCAAAACAAAAATTTTTATTTGGGCATTCGCTTAGAAGATGTTCTCCGGTCAACTCTCCTTCTACTTTTGCAGCATCTACAATTCTAGCATTCCTACTACTGTAGTTCCTGTGCCATTCCTTTAGAATTTTAGTAGGATGTGCCTGCTCTGACTAATTCACCTGCTTCACATTTATGAGGAATAAAATGATGTCTTGGAACCCAATGCAGATGAAATAGGATATTAAATACGCTACGGGATCGAGCTGTTCTCTCACTATCTTTGATGAAACTCTAAGGAACTTTACTGATTTCATAGTCGCTGACTCTTTCTCAGAACAAGAAGACTATCTTTATCTGATATCCACCTCCCTCCCGATTATCTAGTTTGGACGCTTATCCTTGTGTCACTGGCCACCTCATCTCTTTCCCACTCTACCCCGGAAGAGAAAACAATAGCCGGGACCGCATTGACGTTCAATTCCATTGGATTTCGAAAATCCGTGATATTGGGTAGAAACGGATATGGAAACCTCCTAATGCTGATTTTTAGACAAGAGAGAAGCGCACCAAGATATCAAACAGACCAATGGCTAGTCGAATACTGCTATTATTTCATCACTTTGCTCTGTCCCAACTCAGAAACCTCCTCAAAGTATGACGTCCATAGTTTCTTCTGTAAAATTCGATGGATTCCACCGAGTTTGAAAGCAAAACCTTTGATAGCTTGGTCTTTAATATTGTTATCGAAATATTAATTTCGTTGTTGTTGTTGTTGTTGTAACGTTTTCTACCCTCCGTTAGGGAGGTAAGGTTCTGATAAGTAGTCATGAAGTCATCCAACGGTAGGCCCAGGAAACGTGCTGTTTCGACGGAGTCGGACCATAAGGAGAGGGGTGTGTGGGGTTAGCAAGGCAGAGGTGGTTAAAATCACGCGGGGACTCGTTGCATGCTGGACATATTGTGAGACAAACTTCCCATGGCAGCCGATTCTAAGGTACCGCCATTTACTCAAGTGTTCAACCGGCCAAGGTCTGCTTTTTCGGAGATCTAACCTCATTAGGATCGGTAAGTCTTAGATATTCGTTTCCTTCATCCATATGGCTTGCTTAGTGTTACTGTAGTCAACCACTCTCTCTCAACTGCAGCCGTTGTTTTATTTACTGCGACAAACCTTGCGATTATCCAACCTCCCTCGTTATAAAGGCAAACACCGACTGACGGTTGCAATTGAGCGGCGAACGAACGTGCTGATGGACATTGAGATGGACAGGTATTTCACTCTATTTGAGTATCATTCAAATGGGTGCACAAACAGCCAACGATAGGCACACATATAATACAAATACGCACATATACACCTACACCCATGTGTGGGTATGCGTGTGTGATTGTAACAATATGTACGTCAATATTTACATATGCACCTTGGCAAGCACTTGCATTAAGCATACACACCGGCGCACAGGCAGTTGAATGGAAGCTAAATGTATCTATATTTTTCCTACAATTATATACATATGTGTGCGTGTGTGTTTTTATGTATTTGTAGCAACGTGTAAGTAGTTTGTGTGCAATCACTTTTCTTTAACGTGAAACGGAAATGTTTGCATTTCCTAGTGCTGTAATATTTATGCGCAAACATGAATGACATTTGTGTCTACTTTTGTTGTTGTTGCTCTTGTTCTGTTTAAGGCTGTGTGTGTATGTGTGTGCGTGCGCTTTTCTTCAAAAATGTCGCCAGCAATTTTATCAGCTTTTATGGCCTTTTATGAAATGAATGAAGATGGATTTTTCGATATGCACACTTACGCTCATACACATACATACAAATATACAGTTATAAAATGCATTGCATGGTAAAGATGCTGGTTTACCCAATAAACCATTGAGCTTACAAATGCGAAAAAAAAAATTTTATATTTTGTAAAAATTTTTATATATCAAAAATCTTTAAAAGCACCCTCTTCTAATCATTTCATTGTAACACTTCCTTGGACAATAGTGTATACCAAAATTTCGTGAAGATATCTCTTCAAAAAACAAAATTTTCCGTACAAGGACTTGGATCGGTCCGATTCCAACGCTATTAATTTGTCTTGGAGAGAAACGGACGTATGCAAAATTTCAAATCCATATCTCAAAAACTGGGTTGCTAGTTCCCATATAAATACGCGAACATGTCTAAATCGACTCAGATCGTCATGGTAAAACGCGTATAAGGATTCTTTCTGGGTATTAGAAACTTTGAAGTAAATTAATGTGTATCAGGCACCATTTTCTAGATAGTACATTTTCGAGAAGCACATTCCGGGAAATTTCTTCCAGTTTCTGTAAGAAACTTAAGTGATCCCACGAGTAAACCTCTCTAGGAATTCATTCGTTTTTCAAAAGATACCTCTAGATAAATCATTTCTTCTGGACTCTGTATGAAATATCAGTGATAGCAAGTCTAATTCCTGCAAATAATCTTAGGCTAGGTTAGATGGCTGAACTAGGAAAATAGCACGTGGAGTGCTATATGTAGTCCTTTGTGAAGCCATTAAAAAGAAGAACTCCTGTATTCGAACTTATAAATTAGCAAAACATTCAGTAGCTCATACAAATTTTTATTCCCGCTACCTCGGTGGGATATCTGAAAGTATGCGATCCCCCTTTAAGTCTTCATCTACCATGTTTAAGTCTTGACCCCTCAAACACTGGACAGTCAAGAAGGAAGTCTTGAGTTGTTTCCACTTCCTCTTCTTCTATACAGCTTCTTCAGATGGCGTCTGGTAAGATTCGCAACCTCACAGTGTGAAAGCCAATAGGACAATGGTCAGTTAAAAGCCCCACAACTAGGGAGAAGTAGGCCTTACTGAAGGCAAAGAGATCACTAGATCTCTTGCGATCGATCTCGGGCCAAAAGGCTTTTGCGACAGCGCAAGGTGGCCCAGCGCTGGCCAAGCTTCCTCTAAGCCCAGCTATCTAGTATTAGAAGAGAATACGATAGCAGCAACCTGCTCCCATTCTACCGATAGCGGTTCTAGAGTGCCTTTCCTTGCTAGCTCATCAGATTTACAATTTTATGCAATTCCGATGTGGCCTGGCAGCCATATCAGTCTTATTACAAAGACACTCGATGCTATTGATAGCGAGGTTAAACACTCCTCGACCAACCCTGAAGACACTGTTAATGAGCTCAAGGCTAGTATCGCCGCCTGAGTCGATAGGACGACTTCTCGAAGGAGGCTGCTCCTGGAAAAGTAAGCCTGCAACCTCGGCCTGGAAAGCATTGCAGTAGTCAGGAAGTCTGAGGCCGGAGTAGACAGATAGTAAATGTTTAGAGTCAGTCGTCATTTATTATTTAACATAATTATTTGTGATCTCTGTTTTTCCAAGACGGCTATTTAGATTCAATACCTGTGGCTTTCAAGACAACTGCTGTTTTCCGCTTCTTGAGCTTGGCATACTCCTACGATCAACTTAATTGTCAGCTCCAACACCGCTTTTCCGCCAAAACCTTGAAAAATACCCCCAACACTAAATATTCAGTGTTTTTTTTTTACGTCATAACGGTGAATATTGTCATTATATTAATCTCGCAGCAACCAAATTATTGCGCAACTCCACCCCTTCCCTCATAAAAGTTTTTGCAAAAATATTTCAACAAGCGCCTATAAGCAGTTGCGGTCGTACTGCAGTTGTAGCATACTTTTGAGCGCACCTTTGTTGATTCTAATTTAGCTTAACGTATTTTCAAAATCCCCCCAACTTATAGACGACTTCTAATGCCAATTTGTGTAGACAAATGAACTATTTGTTTTAATTAAGTGCACAATTATAAACCCAAGCGAATACAGAAGCTGCTAAGCACGCGCACAAAGCCAAGCAAGAGCGCATTTGCATGGCAAAGCGCAAGTGCTGATGATGTACCTTGAGTATAAATATTGAGGTGGTGTGTTTGTGTGGGGCTTGTATAAGTGTGTGAATATGTAAATTTGTAAGTTACTAAAGTTTGGACTTTCATGCGTCTGTAGGTATGTAAGCATTTAAAGAAGTTTGTATGTGTGAATTTTATAAGCTGAACAGGATATATATATAGGGTTTGTAATACACAGAAGAATACTTTGGAGACCCTATATATGTATATATTCTTCTTCTATGTTCTTTTATAACATGTATATATATATCAATATATATATATTATAGATCAACGAGATGAGCTGAGTAGATTCAGACAAAAGACAGGCTGTCCATCCAACCGTCTGTAAATACGCAAACTATTTCCTAAGTTTATGAGTTATCGATCTGAAATTTTGCATAGGTCTTTTTCTCAATAATAGGTTGCTCATTTGTCAAAAATAACGATATCGGACCAATGAAGCATACAGCTGCCGTAAAAACCGACCAATCAAAAACTAGTCCCTGTATGGAAAACTTCTCAAATTGGCAAGATATCATCATGAAATTTGGCATAAATTAGTTTCAACGCTAGAACTACATTTTGAAAAAATAATTTAGATTGGATTGCTATAGCTTATAGCTGCCATACAAACTGTCCGCACAAAATCAAGTCCTTGTATGGAAAACTTATTTATTTGACAAGATATCGCCACGAAATTTGGTACAGGTTATTTTCCAAGTCAATACTATAATATTTGAATAAACTGTTCAAATTGGATCACTATAACATATAGCTACAATACAAACCGACCGATCAGAAGCGAGTCCTTGTATGGAATACTTTTTTATTTGATGAGATATGGGCACGAAATTTGACATGAATTATTTTCAAAACTTACGCTATAATTTCCAAAGAAATAGTTCAAATCGGTCTACTATAGCATATAGCTGCCATGCAAACATATCGGTCAAAACTAAGTCCTTGTTTGAAAAGCTTTTTTATTTGACAATATAACGTCATGAAATTTCGCACAGATAAAAGCACAAATCAACATAACAATATATAAACAAATTACTCAAATCGGACTACTATAGCATATAGCTGCCATACAAACTGACCCATCAAAATTAATTTCCTTACCTTTTTGTGTGTGAACGCATGTAGTTATAAATACATATATATATGTATGTATATAAGTATAATAGTTTATACATCCAACAACTGCGTGCTCAGCACCCCATAATATATGCCCATTACTTACCGTCTTGCATTATGCACACAACTAAAAACATTGCTGATGGCTACGGCACTATTATGCGGTCGCATGCCGACCAAACTGCCGCTGCCGAGGCTACTTAAGCTGGTGCAACTAATCTCGGTCGCACAGTCTGCACTCAAACTCGCTGCCGAGAAGGTGTCACCAACAACATAGACAACACTAACAACAACTGCAATACTCATTACACACACACACATACAAGCAAACACAACCAGCTTTGGCCTTGCTAGTGGCAAAAGCAGCGTAAATAAAACAAAAATTAAAAATAAAAATAAAATTGTAATAAAACAACAACAATGGGAACTAAAAAGTTCTTTAATTAAGTGCAACGGGTTTTATTCTAATACTTCTCTCCTCATTTTCGCTTTCAATTTGCAGTAACGCAACAAAACAACAACAACTAAATTACAACTAAAATAATTTCAAACTAAAAGTATAGCAAACGGGAAAGTACCGTAATTACGCAGCAACAACGAAACGGAAGCACCGGAAAGCCAACTGAAAAAAAGGCAACAAAAACAAAAAAACACACAAAGCAAGAAAATTCTAAAAATTTATTAACAAATATTTTTTGAACGCAACGAACGCACTGCATAAATTATATAATATTTGAAATCAAAGTATCGCGGCGACAGCATGCCGTTAAAAGCGCGACGCACGAAGTTGACATTACACACGACAACGGTGAAAATGAAGTTTACTTGACCGAGGCGACCGCGGCATCAGCAACAGCAACAATTACGCACAGCCGTTGGTGTGGCAAATGCATTAACAAATACAACAAAAACAACAACACAAACAGTAGCAATAACGGCAGCACCAGCAACAATAACGGCACCACCAACACCCGCCACACAGTGGAGTTGTGCTACTGGCGTTGGACTTGGTTGCGGCAGCATTGTCGACAATGGTTGTGGCGCCAGCGTGCACTGGCATATTGGCCGTTGCCGTTTACCTTTACAGCTACAGCATACAATGCTGACCGGCGATCAGCTATCAGACAACTAAATATTTACTTTAATCTCTTGCGTATATACTGTATGCTTATACTTAATTACTTTACGACCGGGGGCAGCAAAAGTGGTGGCTGTAGAGGAGCAAGCAGCGTCAACGACAAGCAAACGGTAGCAAATGATGTTGCGTATACGCCATGTAGACATAGCAGAGATAGTGTCAGAAGAGTGACAATTACAACTACAACAACAAGTAGAGACTGTAGTCAGCCAACAATAACAACAAACAGCAGCACAAGGAAGCCAACAACAACAACAAGTAGAGGCACAAGTCAAACAACAACAATAGCAAACAGCAGCACATGCAAGCCAACAAAAACAGCAAGCAGAGGCAAAAGTCAACTAACAACAACAACAAACAGCAGCACAAACCAACCAACAACAATAAAAGCAAGCAGCGGCAAAAGTCAACCAACCTCAGCAGACGTTGCGTATACGTCAGGTAGGCCAATAGCAAGCAGCACAAACGAGCACACAAAGCATGTTGCGTATACGCCATGTAGCACCAGCTGCTCCACAAACTGCAGCCACCGTCGTAACTCTAGCGTTGGTGTGCTCAAATCAAACATCATCACCAAAATCAACTGCCATGACTTGGTGTTTGTAAAACCAATCAGTCACGGTGGCAGCTGTGACCGAATATCGAGCGACACGAAGAGCAATCAGCACACAGCGGCGGGCAAATACAACAATAACGGCGAAGAAAAATATAAGGGCAGTAAGTGGCGCAAATTGCATGCAGTGTGGGTGCTTTTCTGCTTGTTGTTGCAACGGTATTTAGCCGCCGGTGTGTTGTTGGTGAAGTGTTTGATTATCGAGTATGTTGCAAGCTGCCTTATTACCATGCAAATTGCTGCAACGGGTAGTGCAAATACGGTGAAGACTACAAAAACTAAAAATGCAACAGCAATAACAACAACGGAAGCGGCAGTAATAGCAATTGCAATAACAAAAACAACAAAGTTTGGTGCAACAACAAAAACAAAAGTTGGTACAACTACAACAGGAAAAGGAAAATCAGCAAGAATCTTGGCCGTAGCGACAACAACAACAACATTGAAAGTTGCAACAACAACAAACATTTTTGCTCCAACAACAACAACAGCATTAAAAGCTACAACAATAGAAGTAGCAGCAGTAGCAACAACAGCACTATCGGCAGCCGCAACAACAACAACAACAAGAGTAGCTGCAAAAGAATCAGTAGCTGCACCAACAACAGCCAACGTTGTAAAAATAACGTCATCAGCAACAACAACAAAAACTTGCACTGCAGAAACAACAACAACAACACTAGCAGAAAAATCAAAAATTATTGTACCGCATTCGCCCTCCTCGACAACTAAACTCATTTTCACCACTAACGTGCGCACCCGCCCTCACACAAACACAACGATCAATGCAGCAGCAATCAAAAAAGCATATAACAGTAGAAAACGAAGAAGAAGCAGAAGTAGAGGCCACAGCCGCCGCTGTAGCTCATCGAAGAGACATAGCTGTAGTGCGCTTAGTGACAGTGACAGCGTCAGCTTTAGCTATTTATCGCACTTACACATACAACTACTAGTAATACAAGGAATTTGCATTATAAGACTGATATCATTAAAGAGATTTCTACAAATTCCTAAGCAACAATCAAATGTATTTCATAAGCGTTTACAAAACTGCCGAAGCAGCGTCATTGCAGCGGCTGTTGTCGGCTGTCGCTTAGCGCGCAGCAAGCATATGTTGAGGCTAAAAGCAAAAACAACAACAGAAACAACATTAGCACCGACAACAACAACGGCGTTAACACCAAAGACAACAAAAGCGCCGTTAGCGCGAGTGTCTGAAGTGTCAGTGACAACATCCTCGCAGCCGCCGCAGTCGACGCCGCAAACTAAGCACGCACAAACGCCGTCACAAGCACAGCCACAACTACCGTTAGTCACCCACACATTGTCGCGGCCACAGACATATTCGCGCGCCCAACCGCAACCACAAAAGCAACTCAAGCGCCAGCCAGACCAGCAGCAAGTGCAGCTACAACAAAAACAACAAACACAGCAACTGCAGCTACAACAAAAGCAGCAACAATCACAGCTACTGCAGTTACAACAAAAACAACAACAGAGAACACAACAACAACATCAACGGCAGCTACAACAGAAGCAACAACAACCACAGCAGCTCCAGCCACAACAAAAACCGCAACGACAACAACAACTGAAGGCAGAAAAAATAGCAAATATCACTTGCGGTTTCGCACAGCGCATCATCACGCCGCTGTTGTTGCAATGTTTTTGTCACTTTCATTTTATTATTACGAATTACTTTCATGTCTGCCGCTGGCGTTGGCAGTGTCGCTCATTACCGTTGTTACATCGCTCACTCACTGTGTTGATTTTGTTATCTTCCTTGTGGCATGGCACTGAGTGCTTTCACGGCAGCGTCAAGTTTAGCACGAATACGGTGAAGACGAAATACGGTCTGCTACGCGGCATTGTGGTGCGTTCGAGTCCCATGGTTGAAGCATACTTAGGCATACCGTATGCCTCGCCGCCGGTCGGTAGCTTAAGGTGAGTAGAAAAATTGTAATATTGAATTTGTTTCCAATATATGTTTAATTTGCTTTAAAATTGGTTAAAAAAAATTTAAAATATAATTAGTTAAAGGCAAGCAAAATCGTCACTTCAGTTGCGAAGCTGTGATATCCTTTATAGCTGAATTTTTTACAACATAATAAAGTATAAAAATTTATCTAGATTTTGATCGACCAGTTTATATGGCAGCTATATGCTATAGCGGTCCGATCTAAACAATTTCTTCGAAGATTGCACAGTTATTTTGGATAATAGTCAGAACAAAATTTCGTAAAGTTGTCTTTACAAATAAAAAGGTTTTCATACTGGGTTCTCATTTTGATCGACCAGTTTGTATGGAAGCTATATGATATAGTGGTTGGATCTGAAAAATATCTATGGAGAGTGCACCGTTATTTTGGATAACAGTTAGTACGAAATTTCATACAGATATCTTGTCAAACAAAAAAGTTTTCCATACAAAGACTTGATTTTTATTGGTCGGTTTGTATGTCAGCTATATGAGAAAATCTCTCAATTTCTTATACAATAATCCATGCCAAATTTCGAGTAGATATCTTGTCAAACAAAAAAGTTTTCCTTACAGAAACTTGATTCCGATCGTTCAGTTAGTATGTCAACCATAAGCAATAATTTTTCGATATCGGTGTATCCAGCAAATATGTAGCTTCTTTCAGAGAAAATAACGAGTTTCAGATCGATATCTCAAAAAGTTATTGACAGGTTCACATATATACAAACAGACGGACGGACGACAGACAAAGCTAAATGGAATCAGCTCATCATTATATATACTTATATATTTTGTAAGTTCTCCGACGTTAATTTTTGACGCGTAACTATTTTTCAGAAAACATTTTCATTTAATTTAATCAAAATATCACATGTATTCATCAACACGTAAAGTTAAACTCAGCTGGAAAGTCGGAAATTACTATATCGGGCATATTAAGATTAAGGATTCTCGTATACTGGAGAACATTTGTTCACTTTTTTTTGTCAAGAAAACTCACACCTTGACCAAAATATTCGGCAAATGTTATTTTATGTATGTATGTATTATACATTATATAAGTACCCGAATTCAAAATATTTAATTATTCATCAATATTTACTTTGTCGCCTTCAAAGTAATCCCCATCGGATGTAATATACGTTTCATACCCAAAATATCTACCAAAATCATTCGAACGGACTCAGGACAGATGTCAAGCTCTTTTACCATTTCTCTAACACTTGCCTAACGATTTTCAAGTATCATATCCTTCATTTTTGTAATACTTTTATTCATCAGTTGAAGAAGACGAAGAAGTCGAAGATCGCCCAGAACGCGTAATGTCTTCAATGATCTCTCGACCGTCTTTGAAGCCTTTGAACCATTCGTAGATTTGTGTTTTTGACAAAACTGAATCACAGTAAGCCTTTTCCAATATTTGCAATGATTCCGCGCACGAAATTTAGACAGAAATCAAAATTTCAGAAAAAATCTTTGTTCGATATTTTTATTCAATGTAAAAATCGCAACGCACTACTGAGGTGTACCGACAGCTGTAAACAAACTGATTGACCAACAAATGCGAATTTCAAATTCGTATGTTAGTGTTCATAACATATTGCTTTCGTATGGCAAGGGGAGAACTTAATCTAATTTATACATTTTTTTTACCAGATCCCATTATAAAACAAAGAAAGCAAGGTAGCCTCTTAATTTTATTAAGATATATCGGAAATATACCAATATTTTTGTTATAGAATGAGCTATCTTTAATGAAGTCGTCATATTCACTATCTCGAGGTTTGAAAATATTCCCTTCTAATGTTTAATCCAAAACTAGATACATCACAAAAGTCCTGCTAGCACGGAATTTCATTTCGATGTCCTCATTAATATTTAAATTATTTATTGTAAGCCTAACTTAGCTTAAACGGTGTCATATGAAAAGTATCCGTCAAACTATAACATAAGAACACCTAATGAGTATTCTGCACAAAAACAAACAGTAATTGTTGCTTACCATTTTTTTAGCCCAAAATGTTGGTATATCAAAAACATACAGAGACTATGCTGTGATCAGATATCCACATTACACAAATAAATAATAATATCTTTACAAATATAATTAAGTCGTTAGTTGTGCTGAAATTCTTAAAAACAAGCTAAGAATGACATCTTAGATCTTGAAAATGTTAAAAAAATTAAAAGAATTTCAAAATAAACGCAATCTGAGGTCGGGAAAGGGAAACACATGGTTAAATTTTAAGGGTTAAGCACAAAACTAAGAGTCCTATAAAAAGATATATAACAAAGATGTTGGTAATAAAAAGATCTGAAACTTTTGGGTAAGCTACTTTTTCACATAACCTCAAAATTTATGTTTGAAATTGAAATAGCCAAGTTTGATAATGATGAAATTTTATGTAAACTTACCTTCTTTTGCCCCATATACACCCGCCCTTTTTATTTAAAAAATTAGGTTAAATTAGACTCTGCGGTCTTGCTATCGATACCTGCTCCAGTGTATCATACAGTGGGGACCCCAGATGCTTGCAACGTAATCTTGCCAATGTGAAAAAAGTGCACAAGAGATGATCCATTTTTTCCCTGCTGCCCTGCTCTAGACATTTCTTGAAGTCTTCTCGCTGTATCAGCCCTATCCTGCGGGCCTGTGTCGCCACCAGACAGTGACCAGTTAGTATTCCCAACATGTACCTACAGTCTCTTCTATCGAGTGCCAATATAATAGAAATTTTGTATACTTCTGACCTACCGTTTTGCACATGACCTGGTAGTTCATGCAGATAGTTCATTCCACAGGATTTGATTTTCTTTGCCAAGCTTCTGTCGAGATCGTCGTAAAGACAATGCTTGGGTTTCCCAATATTGATCACGTTTTCGGATGTTAGCCTTATACCATTTTTAGCAATATCGGCCTTTGTGACCTGACACCCAGTAGATGTGAAGTTTCTTGCTTCTTTCTGCCGCCCTGCTTCCCAAGACACTTCTGGCCGATATGCGATGTGAGGTTACTGCCTTGATTGCTGCTTACTATATGTTGACTCTGGAATCACCAGCAAGTGTATTAGAGACCAACTCCGCGGCATTCCCAATAGTAAAAACTTCAACATGAAATATACTGCATTGGTTCGGAAAGTTAAAAGGTTGCCTTATGCCTAACTCTAGACAGTATATTTCCGGACGAACTCCATCGTCCATTTTCGAGCCATCCGTATAGAAGTTTAGAGTTTTGCACGTAGCTAACATACCTTTACGCCAGCCATCTTTTTCTACGTTTACTTTGAACCTTCTTTCCCAGTTGAAAAGTGGGATCATTTAGTCGGTGTTTGCCTAACCGTCATTACCTACTGAGCTATACCCGAAGATTCTTTATGTAAATTTCCTCCTTCAGCCAGTAGTCCCGCCGTTTGTTCTGCGCAGTTTTCAGCTAAGAGGTCTATAGATGGCAAGTTGAGTACCAATTAAAGCTCCTATTATGCCCATCTTTGAGAGCCTCTGAACCCTTTCTATTGGCTTCCGGGAAGTGAATTTTCGTACGCCTATTTACCATACCACTGCACCGTAGAGCAGAAATAGTGTTGCAATAGCTGTGTAGCATCATTTAAAATATTAAGGAGGAAACTTTGTTACGATTTAAATTCAAAAAAACCTAATTTTCGATTCAAAAACTCTCTCGTCAAAATATCAGATTTTTTTTTTTTAAATCAGTAGGCTTCATGTTTGTTGAAATCCCTACTTTCTGATGGAATAAATGTTGTAAATCTTACTAAACCCTTCCAAGCGATTACTTTTTTATTTCAACTACCTATCATTTCGCAGTACCAGCTGTTTATTATTTCCTCCACATTTTTTAATATATATGTCTTAATTTTTGAAAACACAAATTTTTCTAAAACTACATATTTCCTATACCGAAAAATATTGAAAATAATTTCATTACCCACCATTGCCAGATTCATGCCACCCATCACGCCATCCACTTGGAAGAATGTCCGGAATGCAGATCGCTTCTCGCCCGTGTGCCCGCAAACGGTACCCATACCGCCCAATGGCCCCGAGGCGTTGCTAGAAGTGCCGCGGGCACGTTTGGCGCAATTGCGACGTCTGCTGCCGTTACTCAGCAATCAATCGGAAGACTGTTTATACTTAAATATTTATGTTCCATATGAAAATCGACGCAAAAGACGTAAGTATGAAATATATATAATTTAATGGGACAATAGTTGAAATAAATGATAATAACAGTAATAATAATAGTTGAATGCTTAATATTGTTACGGAAAACGCTATGGAGTCATCAATTCCGTAGTGCATTGCAGTTTGTTGTTGCAATTACTGCAAGCATTGTGGAAGTGATAATACCCTAGCGGCAAACAGCGTGATTCAAATAATTTAAAAGTGTGAGTAAATCAAATTACGAGTATAAGAAGTAAGGAAGTTCAAATTTGGTCGTTATCGAAAAAAATATTCTATATAACATATAGGGCTAAGTGTTTTACGAAAAATCAAAAAAAGAGAATTTTCAACCTCCAAAATTTCGCCTTTTAGTCCATTTTACATATTACCATTAATATAATTTGGGAATAAAGTTGTCTCACAGCGCAATTTTGAGGAGTACAAAGTCCCATCATTGAAAATAAAAATGTGTTTAAGTCTTAACTTTCCAAACGTGGGACAGTCAAGAAGGAAGTGTTGAGTAGTTTTCACGTCATCTTCTTCCACACAGCTTCTACAGAAGGCATCTGGTAGGATTCCCAGCCTTACTACGTGGACCTCAATAGAGCAATGGCCTGTTAAAAGCTCCACGACTAGAGAGAGGCTAGCGTTACTGTGAGCAAAGAGATCACTAGATCTCTGGCGATTGATCTTGGACCCAAAGGCTTTTACGACAACACGTGTACCGATGGTTGCCCAGAGCCGGCCAAGATTTCGCAAAGCCCAACTATCCAATAGTAGAACATATCCTGGGAGCACCAAGCCGCTCCCATTCTACCGAAAGTGGTTCTAGAGTGCCTTTCCTTGCTAGCTCATCAGCTTTACAATTTCCTGCAATTCCACTGTTGTCTGGAATCCATACCAGTCTTATCACAAAAACACTAGATCCTATGAAGAGCGAAGTTAAGCACTCTTTGAAGCACTGTTAATAAGCTCGAGGCTAATATTGCCGCTCTCTACGATGATTACTTCTCTAAAGAAGGCTGCACTCTGGCGCAGTAAATCTACTGTTGCCTTAATGACTGCAAGCTCGGCTTGGAAAACGCAACAATAGTTAGGAAACCTGAAGTTGGAGTTGATAGAGACCTACTGACAGTAAACTTTCATCTCAAGCTTTGACCCATACTGAAGTTGATAGAGACCTCCTAATAGTAAACTCCTCCACCAACCTTTCCCCAAACTTTGATCCATCCGTAAAGAAGCTCACAGCTTCTCTCCTTCAACGGCTTCTTCCCACCCACAACTCCCTTGCCGGCATATGGACAGAGATAGAGCCGCCAGAGTTCGGTTTGGTGACTTTATGATCCAAGTGATCTGGTATGAAGTCAAAGTGTGTGATAATTGCCGCGTGCTCAGACACGTGTTCTTTAAGGAACCCAGATTCTCTGAGTCCGATAGCAAGTTTCGAACCTTTCGACGATGTCTACGGACAATATGTGGAAGATGGCGTTAAGTGCCACGGTTGGAGTGGACCTTAGTGCACCACACATGCTGATGAGCACCTCTCGTTAAACGCCCTCGAGTTTCTTTCCAAGTGTGGTGTTTTCTATAGCCCTCCACCACCGCACTATGGTGTCGTAGAGCCAGGGGACCACTTTCGGTAAGAAACCCCACTTTTTGCAAATGACTAACTAATTTGTTTCGAGAGATTGAGTCATAGTAAGAAAGTAATTTCTGCCGGCTAAGTACTACAAAAAGAATAAGACTTTGTTTATAATTATTTAAATTCCTAATTTATTCTTCAAAATAAATGCGCATGTCGATTTACGCTTAATGCCTTCAATTGACTCAAAACGATTTCCTCGGCGTGGGTTTTTCGGCTTCGACTCATCTTTGTCACGATATTCGGCTGATTGATCGTCTGTTTCTGAGTTTAAGCATTGATCCAAGACTCAACGCCAGCAATAATATATTTCATGACGTTCTGTTATTCTGAAAGTATTGTTTCACAGACGTTAATGCGACGATACTTTGCGAAAAAATTAATGGTTTTGAAACCAATCGTGCTTTCCCCTTTCTAAGGCCTAAATGATCTTTCTAAATGGTTTTCACTGATTCTTGTGATATTCCAACAATGTCAGTAAGATCTCTTTATGTTAATCGTCGATTCTAAATCACCAATTCCTTTATTTTATTGACGTATTGATAAACTGTTGATGTTGATTGCCGTACTGGACGTGGTTCGTCGTCAACGCATTCCTGACCCTCTTTGAATAATTTGTACCAATCAAAAACACTTGCTTGCGAGTCATCGAAGGCCTTTTCCAGAAATTTCATTTCGCCAATTTTAGCTAAAGTCATGAACTCATTCGCCTATTAAGTGTCAATAAAAGTTTTATTAAAAGTGCTCGCTAGTTCACATCGACCTTAACTTGTATTATATTATATAAAATCAGTAGCAATCAGTATAATCTAAAAAATACAACACTGATAAAAAAAAGTCCTATGTATAATTAAACACATAATCTCCTCCTACAGGCTCCACTAGCAGCAACAGCATGGAGCACACGCACGATCCCCCAACCCTACTCGCCACCGTACTACTACTACATGGCGAATCGTATGAATGGAATTCGGGCAATCCCTACGATGGCTCGGAATTAGCGGCGCATGGTAATATAGTCGTAGTGACGATTAACTTTCGTCTCGGCATATTTGGCTTCTTGAAAACGGGTGGCAAAGAGAGCGCGCAGGGCAATTTCGGCCTAATGGACCTCGTAGCTGGTTTACATTGGCTAAAGGAAAATCTGCCCGCTTTCGGCGGTGATCCACAGCGCATAACATTGCTCGGGCATAGCACGGGCGCTGCGCTGGCAAACATATTGATGGTCTCGCCTGTGGCTAGCGGTAAGTGCTCTAATTTCGTCGAATGATTTCCTTCAGTATAAAATTTCTTATTTTGTAGATCTTGTACAGCGCGCAGTGCTGGTTAGCGGCTCTGCGCTCTCGCCGTGGGCCATACAAAAAAATCCATTGTTCGTGAAGCGTCGTGTTGCCGAACAGACTGGTTGTCATGGCGATATGTTGTACGATGATTTGGCGCCTTGTCTGCGCACCAAAACCGTTGCTGAGCTCTTAGCCGTGAAAATCGATCATCCGCGGTGAGTTTGACTTTTGGTATTGTAAGATAAAGATATTTTTGAAATAAAAACAATGTTTCTTGCAGATTTTTGAGTGGATTTGCGCCATTCATCGATGGCACAGTAATATCGCCGAACACCGATCCAATTGGAGAATTATCGTTGCCTTTAGGTTCTGCTATTGTTAGGTAAGGATCGAAAGATATGCGAAATTTTTGTTTTCTAATGAAATTAATTAAGTTTAGGAAAAAAATATAAAATTTATTTTAATACGAAAAAACTTTAACTTTGAAATTCATCCATATTGATCGAATTCGAACTTTATTTTTCGATCTTATTTTTAAAAATTCAAAATCACCGCTTTCTAAATACCGTAATAGAGATGACGTTTTTTAAATTTTTGAAATATTAATTTCGAATTTAACCTATCCTTCGACATATGAGTTTCGAATTTCTTCCCATAGATTTTTCATCGATTTCGGACTTTAAAATTTCAAAATCACAGTTTTGATTACAGATTGAGGCACAAAATTAAAGTTTATAAATTATTATGACGGTTTTTATCAATTTTAATTGAAAAATAGTTTTCGAAAATTATTCTAAACAGGCATTCTGATGGTTTTTATCAATTTAACTGAAAAATTGTTTTCGAAAATTACTCTAAACACGTATTCTAACGGTTCTTATAAACTTGTATTGAAAACATAATTTTCGAAAATTACTCTATACACGTATTCTAACGGTTTTTGTCAAATTTAATTGAAAAACTAATTTTCGAAAATTATTCTAAACGCTGTTATAATAATTAAGCTTTTAAAATTTTGAAATAAGAACGGGAAAATGGATTTCATTCAAAATTAATTTCGAATATGACCCATATAGGGTTTTCTTCGAAATCTGAATTTCGAATTTTTTTAAATTATAGGAGTCAATGGTTATTTTCGTTTATAAAATCTTCCGACGCAATTTTATACTGTACAATTTCGAAAATAGCTTTTTTTAATATTTTTTATTTTTTAAAACCACTCTAATATTTTTAATACACCATTATTCTGTATTTAAATGAAATTTTGTATTTTCGAAAACGAATTCATTTTCAATATTCGGGTATTTCAACTGTTTCTTTTTACTCGCCAACAATAGTACATCAGGAATTGAATTTGCAAACTTTCCGAAACGCGACCTCATTTTTTGCCTTACCTCAGTGGAATCGTATCTGGATTTGAGTGCACAAGATTTGGAATTTGGTTTTAACGAAACACGACGTGATCGTATACTAAGAACATTTGTTCGTAATAATTTTCATTATCATTTAAACGAAATATTTGCTGTGTTAAAGGTAAGTAGGCACAAAAAACCTTTATAAACATTATAAGTCATGTGTTGGGGTTGAATTTAGTGCGTTCAGAAAAGTGTATATTTGGGGGGATTCTGAAATATTTTTATGATTTTTTTCTTTTATTTTTTATTATTATTATTTTTTTTTTTGTTTATTAATTTCTATAGTTTTTTTTTAATTTTTTGTTTTTTTTTTATTTTTTTTTATTATTTTCTATAAATATTTTTTTAAATTTTTTTATAAATTGCTATTTAATTTTAATTTTTTTTTTAATTTCTTAATAATTTTTAAATTTTTTTGTAAATTTCCAAAAAATTTTATTTCATTTTTTCTTCAATTTTTTATTAATTTCTAAAGTAAAAAATTTTACTTTTTATTTTTTTGTTGATTTCTATAAATTTTTTTCTTAATTTTTTAACTTCTATAATTTTTTTTAATTTTTGTTAATTTCTATAATTTTTTTTTTGAATTTTTGTTAATTTCTATAAATTTTTTTCTTTAATTTTGTATTAATTTCGAGTTTTTTTTATTAAAAAATAAATTTTATTAAAATTTAAATTAATTTTTTTTGTTTAATTTTTTATTAATTTCTAAAAAATTTTAAAATTTTTTTAAAATTATTTTTTCATAATATTTTTTTGTTTCCAGAATGAATACACCGATTGGGAGAAGGCCATACGCAGTCCCCTGAGCTCACGTGATGCTACTCTCTCCTTTTTGAGTGATGGGCATACCGCGGCAGCGCTGATTAAACTAGGCTATATGCATAGCTTACGTGGTGGTCGCAGTTATTTTATACATTTTAAGCATAGAACAGTCGAAGAGGAGTATCCGCAGGTAAGAGGCAAATCACTAATATCTAGCTATGCTGACAAAATTAAAAAAAAAGTAATTATAATATATAAAGTATGTGCACGAAAAAAACTGGTCACATAGAAACCCGCACAGCTTAGAAATTTGTAACGGTAAAATCAAAATTAAAATTTACACGCAAAGTTTAATACATTATCTAAATAATTGCTTTATATTTTTTTCAAAAATGTGGTTAGTGTAAAATTTGTCAGCAATGAATATACACGTTCGCGAATCGGTTTTGCGCAAAAAGCTGGAAAATCCAGGCATGTCCCACAGCGACATCGCCAAAAAATTAAAACTTGCAAAATCTTCGGTATCTTTTGTTCTTAAGAGATACAGTGACTCCTTATCATTGAATAGAAAAGCCGGTAGTGGTAGAAAACAAGGATTTGAATCTCCACTTATAGCAAAAAAAGTGTTGACCTATTTGAAACGAAATCCCGGACTTTCAGTTCGAGATGTCGCCAAAAAAGTTCAAATGTCACCTTCATATGTTCAGAAAGTACGCAAACGAAATGGATTACGTTCCTTCAAAGTGAATGCAGCACCAAACCGCAATGATAAGCAACATTTTTTGGCAAAACGACGTGCTCGACAATTATATGACAAGTTCATGCCTAATTTTAACTGCGTTGTAATGGACGATGAATCCTATGTAAAAGCAGACTTTAAACAAATTCGAGGGCGACAATTTTACACAGCAAATGTTTCTGATAAATTTAAAAATAAAAAGCTTGACAAGTTCCCAAAAAAATTTCTAGTATGGCAGGCGATTTGCCAGTGTGGTTTTAAAAGTGAACCTTTTATAGGCTATGGAACAATAAATCAAAAAATTTACGTTAATGAGTGCTTACAGAAACGTCTTTTGCCTTTAATTAAACTTCATAAGGATCCAGTACTCTTTTGGCCTGATCTTGCGACATGTCATTACGGAAAAACGGCTTCAAAGTGGTACCAAGACAATAGAGTGGTCGTTGTTCCTAAAGAGGTGAACCCTCCAAATTGCCCAGAGCTCAGGCCGATTGAAACTTATTGGGCCATTATTAAAGCGAAATTGTTAAAGACGCAGCATACAGTGAAAAATGAGAGGCAATTTAGAAATAAGTGGCGAAACGTCACTAAAGACTTCAATAAGGATTCTGTGCAAGCGCTTATGAAGGATGTCAAGTCTAAATTACGATTATTCGCTTATAAAAAAATATCCTGAATATTATATCTTGAATACGTATAAATCTACATATAAACTATAACTTGTATAAATATTTCTGAAATTAAATAATAAACATAAGTTTTATAACGTTATATGTTCGACCAATATTTTTCGTGCACATACTTTATGTTGTAAGAAAAAGGTACTAAGTAAACAAAGCAAGAAAAGAAAGAAAGATATAGCCACTCCTTACTTTTCAATAGCTTAAATTTCAACTTCCAATTACTTCTCAGTCCCTCATTTTCTTATATATTGAAAATTGTATTACATTTTTTTTTTTTTTTTTAGCTATCTAAACTGTTTTCCTTTTTCATGTCAACCTTCAAAAAATTTTCTTTTTACTAAAATTTCATATTTTTATAATAATTTTTTAACTCTTCCTTAGCGAACCGGTTCCGTTCGTGGTGAAGATGTGCCTTTTTGGTTAGGATTACCCATTTCACCACTATTCCCGCACAACTATACAACTCAGGAGAAACAGATTAGTCGCCTTATGCTGCGCTATCTCGCGAATTTTGCGAAAACGGGGTAAGCAAATTGTTAATTAAATATTTTATGTTAATTATAAGACATATTAAATAAGTAGAATTCAAATTTTATCAAATTAGAATTAATTTAAAGTAATTAGCAGTGACATTAAAGTTTGAAAAATAAAATAGGGTTGCCAACTATATGAAAATTATATGCACAATTAGATAAAAACATTAATTAATTTTACCAATTATAAAAATATATAAATTACATGTATATACCAACAATAAACTCTTTTCATTAAATTAATAAAAATATGGTAATTTTTATTTTTAATTTAAAAATCAGTTTGCGGTATTAAATCAATAAAAGTAGGGTTGTCGTGTCTCTAAAAGTTTAAAAAACTTAGCCAATTTTTCTTTTTAAATTTATTTCTTGATTTGTGTGAAAAGAATCAAAAAAATATATTACTTTAATCCAGTAGGAAATTATAACAGTATCACGAACGAGTTATTAAAAAGCTAATAATTTTAAATTTTCCATAAAAAAACGAAAATAGGGTGTGCCTAAAAAAGTAAAAAAATTATTTAATTAAAGTTTAAAAAATTAGTAAAAATTTATTTACTTAAAATTAAAAAAAATTAGTTAAATTTAGCTAAATTTTTATTTTATTAAAAAAATTAGTTAATTGTTTTATTTTATTTATTATTTTGTTTTTAATTTAAACCAGTTTGGGATTTTAAATTTTATTATTTTCATAAATTATCGCACTGTTTTGCTCACTGTATATATTTCATTCGATGTTACTTATACGCCATGTAATCATATTTGTACTCGTATAAATATTACTCATACGCCTTGGTACCACATTTGTAGTTACTTGTATAAGTGTTACTCATACGCCATGTTTACTCATGCCATGTTTCAATGTTACTCATTAGTAACAATAATCACCCCATCACTCTTTCAGCAATCCAAATCATTCAGGTTTAGACACACCATCCATAGCTGCATCAGCATCCCGATCACCCGGTTATATCACCGCACAACTCGACCATGGCAAAGTGAAACGCGCCTCACTCAAAACACTAAATACCGTCAACAAGTTCTTCAACCTCACCATACCACATCAACTCAGCCTGCAACATGGCAATTTGCTGGACACGAGCGGCGCCATAAATCTCGCGCTCATCTACAATCAGCGACGTAGCGGTGCGATGCGTGAACGACGCGCTTACTACAAACGACATATGCACAACAACAACAACAATAATAATAATAACAACGAATCGAATGAATTACTCAATGCGGCATTAAGATTTGTTGCCGATGAGCCGAGCCTTGGACGTGGTGAGCATTTGCCCTTCTGGGATGCCTACGATGTGGTGAATCAACTCTACTTGGAATTGGGTAAGAGTTTATGAAGATGAATGTGAAATGAGGGTAATGGTAGCTGTATTTTCTTTATTTCCGAAATCTTTGCAGGTAATAAGGCAGAGGTGCAGAGTCATTATCGCGGTCACAAATTGTCCATGTGGTTGAATTTGATACCACAATTGCACAAGCATTCCAATATCAATGATCAGTCCATGCGCCATCATCAGTTTCCCGATGACATCAGTAATCGTGATTTGTACGAAGGTAAAATATAACCAACGAATGTGTAAAAAAATTACTAAAAGCAAACGAATTCTCGCCCATACAGGTGTCGTACGTCCACAAATGCAAACGAAACCGCCGGATGATGAGGAAACCGTTGTGGTGAAAACGCCAAAATCTACAACAGCCACAAAGGCTGTGAGCAATAATACTAAGACTGGTGTTAATACTTTGATCGGCGCTACAACAACAGGTAATACTTTGAGTTTCCCTAAAATCCCTGAAACAAAAATATGTAGCAGTTATATGATGAAGTGGTCCGATTCAGACAATAGGTTCGAAGTTTGTAGCGTTGCCTTTGAAAATAATCCTATAGAAGGATCCGATCAGTTAGTTTTCTGGTTACTCATCTCACTGCCTTCTATATCTCATAGGTTTTTTTCTCATGTCTTCTTTTTTTAAGTTTTTTAAAGTCACATGAGAGCAATAAAGGTTGGCCTAAAGCTTAAGCCTACCAAAATAATCCAGTCCAACGTCTCCAAATCGTCCAGAAAATACATACATATATCAATCCCCCGATCCAAAAACATTATGTAACGGAAATAACTAGTAAAACCTATTAAACTCAGGTCCACAATCCATATCGGATTACAATTTTTTTAGGAAATGGTGACTTTACTTAAAGATTAGTTTTGAAGAATGCTGAGGCCATGACATTCCTTCAGCGAGTAAAACCGGGTCCGACCTAATTAACTTTACAAAGGATTCTTATTTTCGTTCTGTCCGTTCTGTTGCCACATCGGTTAATAAATATTCCGTGATGAAGTGTTGAGCTTTTTTAAATGAATAGCCATAAAAAACCCTGCGGAGATGACAGTTCCTGATTGGAACCTAGGTGCAGATCTTTTCTTTCCATGCATCCTGGTTCTTACGTCCAATTGAGCAGATCGCTAGGGTAAGAGTTCAGTCCTTGATTGGATCCGAGGAGCGGATCTTCTCTTTCCATCTATCCTGGTTCTTACGTCCAATTGAACAGATCACTAGGATAAGACATAGACTCGGCGGATGTATATGGTCTGGATAAAGACGTCCCATATAACAAAATAAAATTTTTCTGCAATTTTTCCAACTAGTTTATATCTTATAACTAAGATGTTCCGGGAACTCTTCTTCTTCCTCTTTATTGACGTGGACACCGCTAACGCGATTCCAGTTAATAACAGTGCCCCAGTCCTTTTTTCTTTTCACTAGTTTGCGCCAATTCGATATACTAAGTGTCGCCAGGTCCTTATCTACCTGATCTCTCCAATGGAGTGGAGGTCTTCCTCTTCCTCTGCTTCCACAGACGGGTATTTAATCGAAAACCTTCAAAGCTGGAGTGTTCTCTTCCATCCGGACAACATGACCTAACCAGGAACTTTATTGCCCCAATAGTATTTCCGAGCATTTCGGAAATAGTGGAGTTTGTAGCCGGCATATTCTTCTTTCTTTTGATATTGTCCGGAGAAAGTCGTCCGATATTCGAAAATAAGAATGTTACCTGGTTCTAATCCAAATTATTCGGGCATCAATAAGGAATTATTCGAAAATATTATTTTTTCTATTATTTTACCTAGTCGTACTTAGTAGTTCTATAACCAAAAATAACACGCACAGATCGGGCATCAAGCTGGGATGTGCCACAAACTCCACCAACCTGAAAACATTGAGCTACTCCGAGATTATGGAGCTTATATAACCGATATGATCTTTTATACCAAATAAAGTCTTCCAAAGTCATTGCATCTACTTATTTTCACACTCTCTGCTCTACAATCCACAGAATGCAACCCTGACAGCACGATATATGCGAACATTGGCGATAGCGCGTCCACCCAACAGCCCGCAGCAACGGAAAATCGCACAATGTTGGAGAATGGTGGTCAACAAAAGGATCTGGCGACCGCCTCCACCGGACTCATCGGCAATTTGGAAATGTTCCGACGCTTGAGCGGCAAACAATTCCCCAGCTACACCACAGCGCTGGTGGCCACCGTCGCCGTCGGCTGTTTCCTGCTCACACTAAACATACTCATCTTCGCCGGCATTTATCATCAACGCGAAAAGCGTGCACGTGACGCCAAAACCAAAGAAGAACTACAAGACACGAATGAGACCAGCAAAACGGCTAGCATACTCAAATTGAATACGCTGGGCGATGACGATGGCAGCATGCGCTTTGATGCGCTCACCAGCGGCAAGAGCACAGTCGTTTTCGGCGAATACAACTACTACGACGAGAAGCCGCCGAAAGGCTGCGGTAAAGATGAGAAACTGCTGGTCGAACTGCCGCCCACACAAACAACCGCACATATGGAATTGAATTGGCCCGGCGGCGGCGGTGGTTCGAGCAGCACTTTGGACCTGCTAAAGACGAAACATCACAGCGCTTTAGAGGCGGCCAGCTACAGCGGCAGTAAGGAAGCGGCGGCTGACATGCAGCATCTACAAGGCATCAGTAATATCGAAATGGCCACATACAGCACACAAATGCCACTGGCACCCAGCATAGCAGTACTTGAATCGGCGCTAATGCCGAGCAGACGTAGCTCATTCATGGCCAGCGGCAGTCAGACGTCCATGCAATTCGATTATGCGGTGCAATCATCGGATCAGTTGTCGTTCAAGGAGATTGAGAATGCGGTCAAAGTGTCCACCGACGAGATTGTCAATGATTTGGATGATGATATACCGGAACCGCCACCACCGCCACGTTCATTTCAAAGCGCACACCTGCAACAACAACAGCAGCAGCAACAACAAGGTGGCATCTTGCGTTCGTCGGGCTCAAATACGGTTTCGTCGGCGAGCGGCAAGAAACGTGTACATATTCAAGAGATTTCGGTTTAGTCTTACTCAAATACGAATACTTATGTAGGTATGCATACAATTACTAATGAATACTCTAATTGAATATCGTACAATGTACTAGCTATTCTACAAATATTAAAAAAAAGTTTTTTGTTTTGCTTTCCTTTGCCGTTAGTTTAGCAAAATCTAGTTTTATTGTTGAAATTTATTTCTTTTTTTAAAAACAATAACATTTTACCGTTAACTTAGCAAACAAATAGTTCCAGCACATGTGCAGTTACTTCAACTGTAGCATGATTTTTACTAAATATTACTGTATTCTATACTTCCGAAATGTTACCCTGATTTTCGCGTTCGCTTTTTGGTGGCGCCCAAGATATGTCTAACTGGCTTCTTATTTAGCAAATAAACACCTAACATATTCTGCTGTAAATTATATTATATTTACGTATTATATATATACTTATATATATTATATATTTAGGAAAATTTCAGATACAATACGCATATTTGTGCGTATTAAAATAAAAGTAAAAAAAGTGAAAAATAATTATTTATTGTATAATATATTGTATGGTGACTATATGAATGTAAAATGTAATGTAAGAATCAAATTCTTTTTTAGTACTAATAAATTTATATTTATTGTTGGACAAAATTAAAACGAGCTTTTATTTACGGTGAAACGGCAAAAGTAAGTACTAAATAAATAAACCGAAGATATACAAATGTGGGCAAAAAATAGTAAGACTTTATTATTTAAATTTCGCCTGAAAATCTATTCGCCGAAATATGTATTTTGACTAGGTTGATTTGACTGCCAGTGTCATCTGTGCGAAATGTCACATCAAAATAATAACTACTGTTTATTTTCCGTTTGTCTTTCTGAAGTACACAAAGTGCATTTGGCGATTTTTACGATGATTAAAATTATTCAACAAAGAAGCTCCATTAAAATTTGTAAGCGGAAACAAATTTCTGGTGCCGAAACACTCAGAATGTAGGAAAAGTTCTTCGATGACAAATATTAGTCACGAGCAAGTAGTTTTGATTGGTGCAAACCAATCAAAGAAGGCCAAGAAAGCGATGAGGTTCATTGTCCACTTTCACGACGACCATCAACAACAACAGGTGATCAACACGTCAATAAAATAAAGAAATTTGTGCTTGAGAATCGACGATTAGCAATCAGAGATCTCACTGGCATTGTTGGAATATCGGAAGGATCAGTGAAAACCATTTTGAAAGACAATTTGGACCTAAGAAAAGTGAAAGCACGATTGGTTCCAAAATCACAGAATTTTCACAAAAACAGCGTCGCTTTAAAGACTGTGAAACAATGCTTTCCGATTACGAGGATGTCATGAAACGTATTACAACTAGCGTTGAGTCTTGAATCAATGCTTATGACCCTTAAACAGATGATCAATCAGAAAACCAACGTCAAAGTAGGTCAAAAATCAAATTTATATTGACAGTTTCCTTCGATTATCGAGGTGTGGCGCATTCGAAATTCTCTCCGACCGGCCAAAATGTCTACAAAGAATACTATTTCACTGCCTCGTTTGCGCGAAGCTATTGTTAAAATGAGGTCGGTATTATGGGCCGACAACTCACGATTTTTGCACTATGATAATGTACCGTCGCATACAGCACTGATTCTTCGTGTGTATTTCGTTAAGTTTTCAACCAATATTGTACCGCAGTCACTGTATTCGCCTGATTTAGCTCCGTGTGACTTCTGGCTATTCAGCAAACTGAAACGTCCGCTGCGGGGAAACCGTTTTGAGTCAATTGAAGACATTAAAAGCGAACGCCAACTACGCCCATGGAAGGCTATTCCGGAAATTGACTATAACCATTTCGACGAATGGAAAAAACCTTGGCGCAAGTGGTTTTGCTTTGAGGGGGACGAAATAGAGTTTGGAGAATAAATTAAGAAAATTATGAACAAAATCTCACCTGCTACACATGCAAGAGCTGTAGCACATGAAAACTTTAGTTAACTCTGCTCTACTACCGCTCCCAATTTTTTGCTACCGCTACACCAGAGTAAAGCACAGCACTTCATTTTTTGCTATCGCTACTGTTTTTTACCTAACATAACTCCGAGCAGAGCAGAGCTCTTTTACATTGTTCTGCTATGGCTCTGCTACGGCTCCCGACAAAGTGAGAGCGGTAGCTTCAGCATAGCAATAATTCTAGAAATTTTGCTGCTACGCAGTAGCAAATGAAAACCCTGGTTGCCAATACTTTTTCCTTACCACTTTCACTTCCTTGCGTACCAGCTCTTTTATAATATGAGTTTGCTATAAATAACAAAGACTTTTGCTTCGAAAATATTCCGAAACCTTCCCATATGTATGGATTGGCGAACCAGCACCTATGCCTTGAGAAGTTTTCGAGCCGTCAGTGTACCACTAGTTCTTCCCTTAGCATGGAGTTATTCCATTCTGCCGAAAGTAACCCTAAATTTCTTTGTGAAACTTCACCTAAGGGTTTAATTTGTCCAGACGATACTATTTTCCCTTTTTCATACCCCTCTGCTGCCAGAAGAGGCACGATATGCTTCGCTGCTTAATTGATTACTATATGAAGCGGTGTGAGCCAAGTCCAAGATGAACAGACGCAGACAAACCGTTCCCACAACAGTCGGGTCTACGTAACCGGAACGTATCCGGATTTTTTATCCGGTCAAGGACTGTCAACTTGGTAGGATTCTGGCGATACAACAACACCAACAAATATTTGCAAATTCTACATTTGAAGTCAAATCGAAGTCTGCGATAGTCTGTTTTTTTATCCTTAGAAACCTCCCGAAATAGTTTTGAGTTTATCTTTTTTAATTGTTCTCAACTTTGAAAAGTTTCTATGAAGTCTATTAAGTTGGCGGAGAGATATTTATATAAATATATACAATTTTAATTTATTTACCAACTTTTTATATTTAAAATTTCTTCATATTATTAGTGCTAATTTATAAAATAACTTAATCAAACTTAAATATACTCTATACTTATACAGAATAAGTATATCAACTCAGAAATATACATATTTCAGCACACATGCACATTAGTTTTAATATTAGCGCAAAACTTTAAAGTGTTCACGGTTGTGGCACAATTTGCAGTTATACTATATACTATATATTTACATATGTATATATTTTTAAGCAAAATTTGCGTTATAAATTTCTTGTTTTTTTATTAAACAATAGTTGTTTTCAATTTTTTTTTTTTTTTTTTTTTTTTTTTGTTTAATTTTTGGGGACACTTTGCTACATTGGCTTTTAATGGCGTTAATTTTTTTTACCATTAAAATTAGCGACAGTTAATATTCCCCACAGTACAATATACCCAAATATTTTGAGAGTTTCGGGAAGAATCAATACCACACTAGTGTAACACTAGCTACTATCAAGTGATATACTATTCGTTTTCGACTTGCGTCGTTTTTTGGTAGGCGTTGTAAACGAATCGTCTAATTCTTCCTTTTTAATTTGTGTTGCATTCAATAATTCGCCATTTATTTTCTTCGTTTTACTTTTCAATGTAGCTTCGTCAGTTTTAGTATTTTCTTGTTCTACACTATCGGCATGTTTACGTTTCTTTTTCTCCGATGAAGGCTCCTTTTTAATAGGTGTTGGTGTGGTAATTGGCACCGCACTTTCGCCAGCTTTTCTCTTTCTTTTACTGGAATTAGCTTTATCTTTTTTCTTATTTGCTTTCGCTGGGGTGCATTCCTCTTCCGATTCCTTTTCTTGCTTGATTAGATTTACTAATTCGTCTAGCTCTTGATTATCACGCGACTCAATGCCGGAATCTATGTTGCTATCTGCACTTTCCGGTTCAACCTTTATAAATTTATGCTGCAAATAATAAATTTAGAATTAATAACATAAATTAATAAAAAATTTTATGGTCCAAATGTTTAAAATTTTCCACTTACCGTAATTTTATCGCCACTGGCTGTCACAAGATCACCTTCAATGTACGGGAAGACATTTTGTAAATTGAAATTTTTTATGCGAAATTGCACCGTGTCATCCATTTTAAACTCCTCCTTATTGAGCTTAGCTGCAAACCTAATGCTCACATTGAAAACCCTGTAAATGATTACGCCGATATGATGGTTACCAATGTGCTTCACCACACCGCTCAATATCGCACCAGCGATTGGACAGAACACATAGCAATCGGCATTCACGTCAACATGTATACGTGGATCATCTGCTCGCAAGGCAGCTGACTTGCTCAACACTTTAATATTCTTTATGTCCAAGACAATACCTTCGAGACTGTCATCATAGTAGCCAACTTTGCGTCTCATTATATGAGCACTGAGCGCATGTTTAAAATCGGCAAGGCAATATGGACCTAATGATATATGTAAATTGGAATTTATTTTACGCACACAGGAACCTTCTTGTTTCGTATAGGATTCTAACTCTTTTATGCTATATTTCACATATTCTTGCAGTCTTTTTGCCATTTTTATATCATAAAATCTACACAAAATTCTAAATATTAGCACAAGCACATTGAATTTAATTCCAACCAAAATCCAACCTCGCCAAATGTCAAATAAAAGTTTTGTGACACTGAACACACGCTGAGAGTGAATTAAACGCTGAACAGCCTCTTTGAGCATTGAGCTAATATGAGTGAACAATACGAATCATAAACAGCTATTAATTTATTATCTATTATTTGAAAAAATTTAATTTTTGTTTCAGATAAAACTTGAAATTGTTGTAAAAATGCAATTTATTTAAATCATATCGCGAGTTATTATAATATCGTGGCATACACATGTGGCAGGGTTGCGGCGAATTCGCAAAGCGCCATCTCAGCTGTTTGCCGATTTACTATTGTATTACAATTTGCTTACATTTGTAAAACTTGTTGTTTTTCGGGTAACACTGCAATATTAAACAAAAAAAGTAAAAGTTGTGCATTCAATTACGTTCGCAACGTGTCCGTTAAGGGTGATCGTCGGAAATTGTAAATTTCTTTCTAGTCTTATCGTACAAAACTAATACCATTGCTTATCGCTATATTATTAGCTTATCTTATGTGAAAATGTTTATCTAACAATAAAATCACAAAAAGCCGAATGAAACAAATATTTTGAGTTTTGAACGTTGATATAGTTGGAATAGGCACATCAATAACTAATAATGGTATCAGCAGCGCATAAACGTTTGATTATTGTATTTACACTTGTGCTTGTCTTCCTTTTTGTCCGCTATGTGCTCTTCCATAGCGCCGTACTGGCTGTAAGTACATATGAATATATTAAAATAATAATAAAATGTATTAAACCACATAAAATGTGTAATTTATTTCCGCCTCATTTAAACTAATAGCCACCACCAGAGCCCAAACGATCTCCAGGCGCGCCCGTGTTGGTGTCGGTGTATTATGAAGCATTATGTGGTGATTCAAAGCATTTCATAATCAAAGAATTACTGCCGGCATTTAGACAAGCTGCACCACTTATGGATATAGAATTGATACCCTATGGCAAGGCACAAACCTTTATCAATTCCGATGGTGGTTATCGTTTTGAATGCCAACATGGCAATGTCGAATGCGAGGGTAACATGTACCATGCCTGTGTGATTGAGGCCATTGAAAATCCACAAACTCGCCTGAATATGGTTGCGTGCATGATACGTGATAATCGAAATCCTAAGGAGGCAATGCTTAAGGTAACTAAATAAAATTATCCAACTATATTTGTAAAGATCTTACAATTTCCATTTAACTTTTGTCACCCGGCACCTATAGCTTTGTAAGTACAGGTGCAATAAAGTGCTTTGCATGTTTATGTGGTAAGAAAGCGTGCAATTATATTCATGTAAAACAAAACAATGAATGAATGTTATTCACACGCTAACTTCACACCAGTTGCTGTTACTTATTTGCAATCGTTTAAGCACAAATATGCATATACGCAATTGTTTATATATTTACAAAGCTTTTTTGTCATTATTTTTTTAATTTATGTAACATTTTCTTACAGTGTGCCCGCCAACATAGTGTTGAAGATACTGATCTCATACAAAAATGCTTCAGCAGTGATCATGCTGGAGAATTGCTAAAGCTTAATGGCGACGCAACGCATGCACTGCGACCGCCAGTTAGTTTTATACCCACTATCACACTGGATGGTGCTCAAAATCGTCAACCAGCCATTTTAAAAGACTTGTTGGGTGAAGTATGCCGAATAATTGGCGATCCACAGAAAGTCAAAGAATATTGCGTTACATAGAATGAACATTGGACGTTTGCCAAATGGCGAAAGATGTATGAAACAAGCGAAGCAGCACATATGAACAACAAGTCATCCACTTGCGTGTAGCCCGTAACAAATGCATTTTTTAATACTTATCATTTTGAATATTTTACGCATGAAATTTTTAAATTAAGCTAAAAATTTATATATATATATTTATAAAGCATTTATGAAGTAAGCACAAAAAGATAACTATGTATTTTTTAAACAACTTTGTAAAATGATATTACTTACTTTTTATTATGGCGATTGTAAAATCATTATTGTTGTTGTAAATACAGCTGTAAAAATATTTGCTTGCCAAATGCCTCAATCCACCTAACATATTTTGTCTGATTAATGAAAAAATTCTTAAAAATCTTAAAATATAAGTAAATATAACAAATCTGCCAACAGGAAACGTCTCGTTGATATGAATAGTGCTTACCATGTGATAACAAAATTATCTGAAGTACGTGACATATTTTTTCCTTGTGGTGACGGTCGTAATACGCATTTGCTGTTGCAAAAAATTACACTCTGCACACTTACTCCTTTTAAGTACACACTTTATTTACAATTATAAAAGCCCTCTAAAGTTCTTTGTAGTGTTGATATTGCATTTTTACAAAATTGGTCACTTTACAACATAACCACAAATTTATAAAAGTTGTTGACTTGTAGTCAACAACACAACGCACAAAAATTTCTTTATAAATTGTACAACAAATGTACACAAGTTTATACTTAAACTTCACTAACTAATAACAATCTCATTTGGCGTAATATTAATATTTATGTTTTCATCGAGTACACGCGCTTTATCAATTGGCTTGTCAGTATCAACATTGCTATCTTTCAGCACTAAAGCAAAACGCTTCATAAGACAACTTTTGGCATCACACAAGCTGAGCGCTAAATCCAACTTAACCTCTTCCTCCGCCGGCAGCAAAGCGGCATTGCGATCAAATTGCAAATTCATTATACCATTAGTTATTTGGCCTGAAGTCGCTGAGGCTTTCAAACCCGGTGTAGCACTTTTTAGTGTCCAACGTTGTGGTGCCGCCTCAGTGAACTTCAATTCGTTAGTTAAATTGATATTTACATGCAACTTCAATTGTACACAGGTGCGCAATGGCACGTTTTTGAGCAGTTGCAGGCCGCTGCTAAGTGCTGAATCCGTTTCCGTGTCACTTGTGGCGGCCGCAATCTCATTGAAATCTAGTTTGAAGGTTTTCGCATTAAGTGTCTTCATATCCACCAATTGTATGCGGTGATTATTGGTGTCAGCGATGTAAAGCAATTGGCCGCTGGCGTCGAAACACAAGCCCGCAGGTTCATTGAATTGTAATGGCGCGCCACTTTCATCTTTAATCAACAGTGTTTCTATACAACTTGTGCTGGTGTCTATTACTTTGATTTTGTGATTGTAGGTGTCGGCAACAAATATTTTATCAGTTGCACTGTTATAGGTGACAGCAAGCGGATGCTGTAACTTTGCATTATACTGTTTGCCATCAATGTCACCGAATGCAAACAGATTCTGCAATGCAAAAGGTAAATAAATATAAAATATCCATGTTTTAAATATTTTACACTTACTAATGGATTACGGTCACCGCCCACAACTGGCATTACTTTGCCATCCACCATCGACACTTTACGTACGCTTGAACTCTCACTGTCCGCAATGTAGAGAAAATTTTTGCCCAAAGCTAAGCCAGAGGGTTGTGCGAATGCGGCATTTTGTGGATATGAATTATTGCGATTCTCCTCCATGCCATTGCCGATAATTGCTACACATGCACGTGGATCTAACTGTCGGTATTTCCACCAAATAATACCCTCCGGAAAGTAACCCCAAATTTGGTGAGTGCCAGCCATAGCCACTAAAACAATCGCTTTTTCAGGTACATTACGTTCATCCAAATGGAATGACATATCCATGTCGCGCATACGAAAGGCTGCTATGTCCCAAGGCGATGAGATGGCTTGTAGCGGACCCAATTTACCGCCCACACGATCATTGCCCTGTTGTCCCGTGCCGGCAAGGGTTTCAACACGACGCGCACTCAATGTTATTTGACGTAAAGCATGATTTTCTGTATCGGCGACAATTAAAACGTCATCATCCAGAAAATCTAGACCTTGTGGTGAGTTAAAACGTGCCGTCGCAAAATCACCATCAACGAAACCAGCCGTGCTGCCTCCTATGCGCTGACGCACTACACCAGCGCTATCAAAAATTAAAACACGATGATTGCCGGCATCAGCAACAGCAAATTGTCCATTCTCGCTACGCGCAATTTTTGCCGGAAAACGTAAGTTTGATGCTGGTACCGCATCGGTGGACAATTTCAGCGGTATCGCAGAGTTATCAATTTCACCCTTTGCTTTGTAATGACGTAAAGCCTGTTCGGTAAAGCTTTGTAGAAAAGCGCCATGTCCTTCACCCATCAGTAGCAACATTGGCGCACCGCTGGGACTCAGCACCAGTAAAGATGGCCAACAACGTATGCCAATTGCGCGCCATAACGTCATGTGCGCATCGTTCACGATGGGGTGTGTAATACCGTAACGTTGTACTGCAGAGAGTATGTTCGCACCATCCTTTTCATTTTCGAATTTGGGACTATGTACACCGATCACAACAAGACCACTTTCGGGTGGATAGAGTTCTTCGAGCGCATGCAACTCTGGCAAAATGTGCATACAATTGATGCAACAATAGGTAAAGAAATCGAGCACAACTAGCTTGCCATGCAGTGACTTCAAAGGCAATGGCCGTGTAACATTGAACCAATCGAGATCTGCGAATATTTTAAACAATAGTATTCACATAAAAGATGGTGAAACAATTAATGAAAAACCTGCTTGAAATTCGATCTTCATATTTTTCACAGGCGCCAGTGCTGCGTCTGCATCCCAACGACATAGGAAATCAGCAAAGACTTTAGCTTTCTCTGTGCCATCTTTGGCACGGCGAAAACGCCCTTGCAATTCCTCAGTAGTGTAGGCCAATATATCCATAGGATCCAAAGGTTCCGTATCCATTGTAACTCCTCGCAACTGCTTGTGAAATATTGCTAAATGACCAATGCAGCCGCCCAAAAATCTTTTAAATGGCGAAGCAATTTTGATTGTTAAAATATGTGAAATACTGTATATGTACAAAAATGTTGTAAATTTAGGCGATGATGAAAGTCCGTAAATGTTGCCACATCTGACAAATTTATGTAAAGCGAAAAACAGAAACGGTTGAGTAGGAAAAACAGTTTGTTGGGATGTCCGGTAACTTTATGAGTTAGGGAAGAGAATGAGAAGCCAGCAACACTTTTGAATGTGAAAGATTTAGCGGCGGAAGTCATTTTGAAATTGTGTAAGCGGAAGGAGTTGCGCAGAAATTGCTTAAATTGGTATTTAAACATAATAACGTCAACTCTTATGTGGTTACAAATTAAGGGTTTAAATATTTGATGTAGAAATGCATGTGTTTGGATAATGAAATCGTGCTATATTCATACATATAAAAAATATTTTCCACGGCATCCCACATTTTGCTGCAAGAGTTCATGTTATCTGCGCTGCAAAATGTTAATTTTTATGTCGGAAAAAGAAGTATGTCTATGGAATTGGAATACCAGCCCAATATATTATTAAGGTAAATTTTGTTTATTTAATCATACACGAGTGTATTGTACAGTGCAGAATTTTCATTGTTGTTCATAACCCAACTTAACTCAAACCGACTCTTTACAAAATGGCGGCATGTTACTAACTGTCATAAGCTAACGTATTAGAAACAAAAACAACACAGTCAAAATTCTGAAGATAAAAATTAATTATTTTGTGGGTTGCACGCATTCTCCGCCGGCACTAAAAACACAAGGTCTTTCAGTTCGGCAGAGAATCCGGCCTATTTTAAACACAAAAAAACACAATAAAACGCAATTGCCTTGATCCGAAGATATTTATATATTTTATTGTATAAAATAAAGGAACATCATAATTTGTTAAAGTGTGTACTTAAAATTGATAGTTTTTTACACTTGCCTTTGAAGTGTGTGCCGTTATTGATACAAACATTTAATAAGTTTTACGTAAAATATATAGTAATTGTGTGCTAATAATGTTAAAATATTTATATATATGTATTATACATATACATATGTGTATATATGTTATATTTATTTATATACTTTCTTTGTGTTAAATATTCTTTCTTTTTTCATAACTTCATAAATGTATATTCTGTATAGAAAGTCCTTAAATATTTTATTTCATTATTATGTTCATTTTGTTTTTTTCTTTTAAGATTAAGAGAGAGAGACATATGTCAAGATTGTTTTTTTGTTTTTTTTTTTTCATTTTGTGGGAGAGCAAAAAAAGGTAGATTTTGTTTTTTATTTGCTTTCCGTTAACAATTATCTATGTATATATGTATATTGTTTTGTTTTTATGTTTTTTAACGATTCTACATACTTTTCGGTGTGCGTGGGTACATAACGTAAATTCACTTTTTTGCCATAGTTAATTAATTAGTTATAATGTAAAAGTGATTATGAATGACACTTAAATGACAATAGTTGAACAACAGCGAAGACAATCAAAAAAATATATATTTATTTTATTTAGTTAAAAATTTTGCTTGTTTTTTTTTTATTTGTGTATTTATAAAGGCCCGAACAAGTTGACAGCTGGATGGTCATCGGCAGTGTTGCCCAAAAATTGAGCATACAGTTCCTTGTAACGATCCAATGACAGACCACCACGTTTCCTGTCATCGTCCTGTTTTTGAATGCAAAGAAAATAAAAATAAAATCAAAAGAGTTGAAAGAAGAATATTTTATTAAAAAATTAATTTAAATATTTAATTTTTAATTAAATCAAATTATTAGATTATAAGGTTAGACTAATAATTAACAGATTACTAAAAGTAATTTATTCAAAAACTCAATTTTAAAAATAATTTATTCAAAATGAATAAAAAAGTATATTTAATTTTAACATTATAACTATACTAATCAATAAAAATAAGTAATTGAAATATTTTCTTTTTAAATTAACTATAAAAATTTTTTTTTTTAATTCAACTTTAACAAAATAAGAGTTTACTATTAAAGAAAAATTTTTTACTAAAAATAAGTTATTCAAAAACTAATTTTAAGTTAAAAACTAAATATTTAATTAAAAAAAGAAATCAATTTTAAAAATAATTAATTCAAAGATAGTTTTAAAACATTATAAAAGTTTAGTGTTAAAATATAAAAAAAAAATAAAATAATATAATAAATAATAAATAATAAAATTAAATTAAATTTAAAGTAATTTAAAAATATAATTATATAATAAATTAAGATAATTAAAAAAAATATTTTAAAATTGATTTTTTGAGTAAATTACTTCTAGTGATTTACTAATTATTAATATAATATTAAAATATATCATTTAATTAAATAAATTAATATTTTTTAATTAAACTAATTTTTAACATTAAAATTTATTTTATGTTAATTATATTACTTTCTTACAGTATAAAATTGTTAATTATTATAATAAAATTATAATGTAGCATTTAATTAAAAAAATTAATTTCTAAAATTTTTAAATTTTTTAATAAAATTAAATTACTTACATTTAATAGAGTATCGAATGCTTTATCGATTGGTGCAACATCATCGATAGCTATTCTGGTAATGCAGTTATAACGGTATTCCTCAACACCCACAATACCGTCACTATTGATGTCTAGGATTTTGAAATTGGCTTCAATAAATGCCCTCATTGCCTGTAGTAGAGAAGAGAGCAAAAATTATATATTGATTTTTAATAATTAATTACATTTTTAGCTGAAAGTACAGTGAATTATTTTTTGTTCTAACCAAAAAGTTGTAAAAAATTCAAAAATAAAAATATTCATTAATGGGAGCCACAGTACCCACAAACACCAAGGAAACTTTCTGCTAAAGAATCTTAATTTGTTCCCTTAACAGTTCGATATTGTTTTGAAAGGGCCATCTTCTTTCGGTAAATAACCTTCTTTCACCAAGAATTTAAAAAAATTGAGTTAATTTCTGATTAAAAAAAATGTTCTTTACCGAAAGCAGGAGTCTTGGTAAAGTTACCTAGAACTTAACTGACAGATGGCTGCTAATCAGATATTTAAAAAACGGAGTTAAGTTCTGGTTAAAAAAATGTTCGATTGCGAAAGAAGAAGTCTTGGTTAAGTTAACTAGAACTTAACTGTCAGATGGCTGCTCATCAGGCATTGAGAAACCGGCCCTAAATTCATATTACATGACTAGTCTCGAAAAATTTATCGTCTTATGTAATTTGATTCTGAAATTATGTGACTGAACTGTAGTCAAAAGTATTTTAAGTATCTGGATTTCAAAAAATCGATTTTTGTTTCGAGAAACGCCGTTTTCAGAGTTGGTGAGGAAAATTTCTCCAAAACGACTGGCCGAACAATTTGAAATTTTAACACGACCTTCTAAGATACATATATATGTTAGGTCATAAGCGGGGGGAATAAGATTTCTTCTAAGATATATTTGTTAGACCATGAGCGAAGTAATAAGTTTTTCAATAATAAATTCAAATTTTTAAGCCAAGCTAAAGTGTAAAATTTTTCACAATAAACCACTTTTTTTGGACAAGCGCTATTTTGAAAAAAATTTAATTTTTGGATACTCCTTCGATCATTATTTTTATTTTTTTTTTTTTTGTTTTTTTGGTTTATGTATTTATAATCGTATCACTGAAAACACTTACCTGGGGGAATTCGTCGTATTTCTTGCCAACGCAAGTTTTTCGTACGGCTTCTTTGAATTCAGCATTTGAAATTTTACCGTCCTAAAGCAAAAAGACATTCAATAAATAATGTAAATTAAAGCTGTAAACAAATGAAATATTTATGGCGTTTATTTACTTACTTTGTCATCATCAGCAATTTCTGAGATTTCATCCCACAAGTTCTTCATAAGTTTTTGATATTCTGCAATGCGGGCAGCACTGCAGTCGCCTTTGCCCTCCACAACGCATGCTCGTACAGCCATGCACTGGAAGTCATTTTGATCCAAATAGCCATTGTTGTCGATATCTAAAATGAAATAAAGAAAGTGTCAGTTATTACGGGATTATATACAATTAGAATTTTTAAATTTTTTTTTGTAATTTTTTTTTCTTAGTGTACATATATTTAGGAATACACACAGAAAATTTCGTATCGTTCCGGTGAATATTTTCGATGTCAAAATTGTGTTTTCAAAGTCGGCGACCAACATTCCTCGAAACTGCTGAACCGATTAGTCTCAAATTTTGAAAAGAAATATATTTTTTAGTAATTAAACGAAGATTTTTTTCTCACCGAAAAAAATATATTTTTTTATAAACAATTTAAGTTCGAAATTTTGGTCAAAAATCGATATTTTTAAAAACCGCTATTTTGTCAAAACATTTTATTTTTACTTATTCTTCCAATTAATTACTAAATTTAACATTACTTTAACGAAATCTGTTTTTTTTTTTAATTTCAGAGGATTCAGTTCAGAGATATAGTGGTCACCGCAAAACGCCTTTATTGAGAGGAGCTCCCGGAGATCAGCTGTAGTTCCTGTGTGTACAAATTTTTAGATCAATAAATTTGAAAGTTTTCTTGGCAAATAATGAGGAAAATTCGCTTTTATCGGCCTTCTTTAGGGTTATAACCTCTTAAATATTTATCAGTTATAAATACTTATACATTTACATCAGTTTCTACGAAGTAAAGTACAGGTATGTACCATCTATTTTTGTATACAAATTTCTAAATAGCCGTTGTAAACATTTCGATACATTAATTCTACCCGGTCAAACCCAATTATTTTAGATTTTTTAATTGTTTCTGTTGGATTCTGTTGAATGAATTCATGGCGAACCACACCACAGTAATCAAGGAAAACGATGAGCATCACCTTGATTTTTACCGACTGCGATGAGGTTTTTTCGACTTTGCCTTATCTTGGCAGCGCCATTCGCCAGTTTGTTGAACAGTTTCGACGTCATATTTATAAACTCACGTCACCAGTAATTATCCGTTTGAAAGTAGAGTCCTCAGGCACGTTATCAAGATCTCTATCCATCTCTACTCAACCTCATTTTAGCAAAGAATCAAATGCTTCGTTCCTCTCATATAGATACTTGTAATCATCATAAGTTAGACTCCCCCCAACACTTCTGCAATGTCTTTCAAGATTCCGTAGCCTGGATTTCATTGGAAACACGCAATTTCATGCAAAATCGTACCTAAATTTTTTCTCCAAACTAATCAAATATGATCAGATGGTAGTATATACAGTTGCGTGGAAAATTCCCTAACTCTAGGAATCCTAAAAAAATAGTATTCTGTGACCCCTTTATTAATAATTTTTTGAGTCAATTAGCACAAAAATTGACATGAAGAAATTCTCCTACCAAATAATTGATACATTTAATGGCAGCGATATATATAAGGAGTATTCCAAAGTAAACAGGACTTTTTGAATCTAGCGCCTACTGGAGACGCCATCTATATGTCGACTGGTGCGTTAGAATCTGCCATCTTTATCGACTGTCCAGTGAAAATTTTGCCGAAAAAACCATTTGTTCTGTTTTTTGAAGTCCTGTTTACTTTGGAACACACCTTGTAGAACATATACTTTTGGTAAAATTTTTGCCTGTTCCAAAACACATTAACAATGCTCTTAATAAGCATGCAAATGACTAAGGATGTAAAAAGATGTGAATTACCTAAGCATAAGACCACCCCAAAATAAACTTCTGGGTACTAATCCAGCACACAGCTGGAAATCCTCTCTTAGCAGATTAATGGCCAACAGAGGTGGCTCCACACAAGAAAACAGAATACTCTTAATGCCAACAACTATAAGCGTCTTACTATACTGAGCAGAGATTTGGGTAGATGTGCTAAAAAACAAAAACTGGCATAAAGTATTGGCCAGAGTGTATTAGTCATAAGTGGTAAAGCTCGAATTGACCGGATAAAGAAAGGAACTATACTCGCATGAGAACGAAGAAGGAAGAATAAGAGTCGCGGCAGATGGTTTAGTGACCTACATTCATACCGTTTCTGTGACGGCGCTGTTCGCAACAACTCGGACTAACGTATGGAACGAATTAACGCATTTTACGTCAAGATCTTTAATTTAAAGCATACCAAAATACAAAAATTGAATCCGCTCAACCTACCCAAGAAACATAGCTTCACTATTAGACGTTTTCAAGCGAAATTTTGTTTAGCGATGAGCCCCATTTCTGTCTCTATGGGTATGTAAACAAGCAAAATTGTCACATTTTGGACAAAAAGTAGTCTGAAGGGATTGAAAAGCTGCAATTTCATCCAGAAAAAACAACAACGGGTTGGTGTGGTTTGTGTGCCGGCGGAATCTTCGATTGGCCACCAAGATCGTGTGATATCACATCGTTAGACTTTCTCCTGCGGATATGCATATGTAAAGTCTAATGTCTATGTGGACAATCCCGTTTCGTTTCAGGCAAAACATCTCGCATGTCATTCGCCAGTTACTAGCCGAAATGCTCGAACGAGTCATCGAAAATTGGACTCAACGGATGGATCATCCAAGACGTAGCCTCGGTCAATATTTGAAAGAGATAATCTCTAAAAAATAAATACCAAAGAATGTTCTTTCCAATGATAATAAACATTCCCCATTCAATTTGAAATTTCTGTGTTTTTTCTTAAAAAAAAAAAAAAAAAACAGGGAGCTGAGAACGAATGATAGTTCTTCTTAAGGGGTTAGGGGTAGTTAGAATTTTCAAAAAAAATTATTTTTTTTTTGCATTTTCATCATCATCTTAAAAATATTCTCTGAAAATTTCACGTTGATACGATAATTAGTTTTTGAGTTATTCGAAAAATAAGAAAAAGAGCTCGGGCACTTCAAAGCGCTAGTGTGAAACTTTAAAAGCATTTTTCTCAAAAAAAAACTATGTTTTTTGAATCGGTGAAAACTGTAACTCGAAACCGTCCTGAACAAAGGATTTTTATTTTTTCGAAAATTTCGATTTTTTAAGACCAATTAACTGTTGATTTTTTCGCAAAAATTTAGAAAAAAATTTTCTGAGGCCGCCATTTTGTTAATTTTGAAAACAAAAAAAATCCTTCGACCAGGTCCGGGATTATCTATTTATGAAATAAATTTTTTTGTCCGATTGTTTTTAGATGAATCTCCAAGGACTTATACTTGTTACCGTAAGTACCTTTTTTTGGAACAGGTTCAACACAAACAACTATAACTTCGGAAATTAAATTTTTTTTTTTTAAATTTTCGTGACTTCAAGTCAACACATTCTATAATAATGCCATATTACTACTTTTGGAAAATAACATGATTTAGTAGCAAAAAAAATACTGAAAACTCTAATTTTTTCGTGCCTCTGACTACCCCTAACCCCTTAATAGTAAACAAAAAATATATAAAATAATTATACATAGTAACTGCAGCGAATATCAGCCCTAAAATATAAAAATCGAATATTTCACAGACAATATTTATGTATATATCTATATGTAATTCTATATAACACTTCATAGTTGCTTGGTCCTTGCTGGTAATATGTCTGCAGAGTTTATAAATAGCGTCTATGCAGCACTAAAGCTATTGCACAGTGAATAGGAAAATTGTTGAGCGTTTGTCTATTCGTGTACAGTTACTATCAGCAGATCTGGGTACTTTAATTGCACGCACACAACCAAACAAATACTCAGCTAAGCACTTAAGTGAAATAAGCGTGTGTGTGTGTGCGTTGCAAAAGCTTTCGCCCGCCAAAATTTATTTGTAGAACAGACCGAGCACACAAAAAGCTAAAACAACTGCACGCCCAGAAATTTATATGCTCTATTACTTTTAATTAAATTAATTTTAAATGTATAACATAAGTTGTATTTATCAATTTCCCGGTGCATAAAAAATCTTAGTCAACCGAATTCTTGCACTTGGCCGCAGACACACACGCTTATACCTACATACATATATGTATGTGGTTGTGTATGTGTTTAGTGAGATATGTTTTGCTTGTTTGTGTGCGAATTGCTGGGTGCGTTTAACAACTTGTGAATTTTTGCAGCTACTATAAATTGATATTCACACACAAACACATCTAGGCGCACACACTTCTATTCTCACATATATACATACATATGTCTTTATATTTTATATAGAAAAGTAAATATTATACTTATTGAAAGTGAAAGAAAAGTGAAAGAAAATTTAATATTTTTGAGTAAATAAATTTATGATTACTAAATATCTCATATTCATTTAATATTTTTTTTCCTAAATAATAATTTTTGCAAATTTTGTAAACATAACGGTAGATGGGTATTTTTATACTCTTGCATTATATTGCACCTGAGTATAACAGTTTTGTTCACCTAACGGTTATATGTATCACCAAAAACTAAGCGATACAGATATATGATTATCAGGTTGACGAGAAAAGTTGAAACCTACGTAACTGTTTGTCTGTCCGTCCGTCCGTTCAAGAAGTAACTTGACTAAAAATTGATATGAAACTAAAATGAGAGTGTGCATTTGTGCTTAGAATGTGTAAAATCGGTTGAAAACTTGCCTAGACCCCATATAATTAACAGGCCTTATGCAACTGGCTTTAGTCCTTGCAAGTTCCAATAGTATGAAATGTTCGGTTATACCCGGACTTAGCTCTTCCTTACTTAATTGGAATGATTTGGGTTTGAAGTGGAAGCACTTATACTGACCAATGAGAAGAAATAAACTATCTTTTATGAAGATATTTATATTGATTTTTATCGGTCTGTTTGTATGACAGCTATATGATATAGTGATCCGATGTCAGCAACTCCGACAAATAAGTAGCTTCTTGAAGATAAAAGGAAATATGAAAAATTTTGGATCGGTATCTCAAAAACAGTTTGTCTCGCTGATCACTTATCTTCTTCGTTACTGGCGTAGACACCGCTTACGCGGTTACAGCCGAGTTAACAACAGCGCGTCAGTAGCTTCTCCTTTTTGCTATGTGGCGAAGCCAGGTTTTTCTTCACTTAGTCTTTCCACCGAAGTGGAGGTCTTCCTCTTCCTTTGCTTCCCGGCAGGCACTGCGTCGAATACTTTCAGAGCTGGAGTATTTTCATCCATTCAGACTACATGACCTAGCCAGCGTAGCCGCTGTCTTTTAATTCGCTGAACTATGTCAATGCCGTGGTATATGTTGTACAGCTCATCGTTCCATCGACTGCGGTATTCACCATTGTCAATGCGCAAAAGACAATAAATTTTCCGCAAAATCTTTCTCTCGAAAACTCGTAACGTCGACTCATCAGTTGCTGTCATCGTCCAAGCCTCTGCACCATATAGCAGGATGGGAATAATGAGTGACTAACAGAGTTTGGTTTTTGTTCGTCGAGAGAGGACTTCACTTCTCAATTGCCTACTCAGTCCGAAGTAGCACCTGTTGGAAAGAGTTATTCTGCTTTGGAGTTCGAGACTGACATTATTGTTGATGTTGATACTGGTTTCAAGATAGGCGAAATATTTTACGACTTCGAAGTTATAACTGTCCACAGTGACATAGGAGCCTAGTTTGCTTCGCTTCCTCATTCATTCTGTAGAGAGCAGAACTAACGGCGCGGGTGTTGAGGCCAATGATATCGATGTCATCGGCGTACGCCAGCAGCACCGGTAAGAAAACACATCACAAACATTAACCCAGAAGCTTTACTAAAGCATTTTTGATTCAACTGAGTTAAACGAATTGTTGTGATAACAGATAGGGCACAATAGACCATAAGTTCCTTACATCTATTAATATATCGGACCTGCATATATTTTTACTAGAAAAAACTCATATTACCGCCGCTGTTTGATATCATTGCATTGATCTACCGACGCTTACATTTAACACCTCATCCAACCAATTAAATTTTCAAGGAATATTTTGGGTCACCCTGTACATGAAATGATTTACAGTTTACTACTTAGTTTAGTTACAACTAAGAAACTAATTGGATCTAAAATCATATGTAGCCTTTCTTCGGGTCCCGTTTTATCGCACTGTTGCGTTCTATCTTCCTAAGGCTTCAAACGACCAACGAAATTTTTAAATTACTGAATTTTTTCGGTGATTCATTGAAATTAAAAGGATACTTGTTTATGCTTAGTCCGATGTAGGGAGTAAACTTTATATTGGCTGGGTCATGTCGTCGGAATAGATGAAAGCACTTCAACTCTGAAAGTATTTGACGCAGTACCAGCCGGGGGAAGCAGAGGAAGACCTGCAGAGAAGCAAGAGGAAGTGTGAAGAGAAGGAAGGATGCAGAGAAGCAAGAGGAAGACCTGCACTCCTTTGGAAACCCAGGTGGAGAAGGACCTGGCTACACTTGGAATCACTAATTAGCACCAAACAGCGAAATAAAGGCTGGCGCTCTGCTGTAAATTCGGCTATAAGCTCGTAAGCGATGTCTACGCCAATAAAGAAGAAGAAAAAGGGAGTAAAGTTTACCAGACATAAATTTTACATATTTTCAATTTTACAATATTTCAATTGCCGTCGGCTGATGTTAACACAAATCACTGAGTGCATTTCTGACATGAGCTTGCTCAACACAAACCATCACTTGGAAGAGAACTGCTTAAGGCTTTATGTTTTAATAGAGTCAGTCAGTCTACGTAATAGAAACGGACCCAGATTCTTATGCCGCAGTCAACTTGGTAAGATTTTTAAAAAATTATATAGTGAAAAACAACAACATAGCATGTACGGTATGTGACTAATGTCTTATAAGTCACCGTTACTCTTGATTCCTCTCTTCGATGCCTCGGAGTTAGTTTCGAATTGATATCTACCACAAGCAAACGATGAGTTTTCAAGTTTTTCTCAGGTATCTCAGGTATGCAGATTTTAGCTAATATATTTTTTCGACTTTATTTATTTGCTGTCTTTGCCTTTAGTAACAAAATGTAGTCGAAGTAAATAAAATCTGTGTTGGTCGTAGAACAAGAACAAGAAGAAGAAGAAGCATGGCGCGGTTCACTAAATTTCGCTGCAAAGTTATATACTACTTAGTATTTACTACTTCCTTACAGACAGACATATACAAACAAACATATGTATGCATGTAAGTTTGTATATGCGAACGGAAGGAGAGTAGGTGCTAGCATGTGCGTATTGATATGTATGTATGTATACAAAATTTCGTTGAAAATTTTTGGCGAAAACTGCTTACATTAACGAAACACATTAATTTCAAAACAATATTTATATCAGCACATAAATTTTCGCCAATTCGGTTCGAATGTAAATTGTGCATTGTTACAGGTGTGGGGTAAAACTATTCAAACGGTTTTGTTTTTTGATTTTTGAGTTTTGTTTTTTGTTGCTGAACATATGCGCATACTTAATTACACTATAGTAAATAGTTGCTGCTAATGGAAGATTATGATATACAGCAGATGTGCAATCTATGTATGCACATGTCTACATATACTATATATGTATATGTATGTACATAAGTATGAATGTATATTATTCATTAAACAAGTATACTGGTGATGTACGCTTTGCAGTGAAGTGTCTAAAATTCCTACAAATTAACTTTACCTGTTTATTTATGTGTCATTTATTAATTATTAACTATTTTCTAACATTTTCTTTGTACACTTACCATACATATACCGTACAACAAAGTCTACACGGTTATCCCAGGAGTATGACATTTTTTTGGTTTTTTGTCGGTGGTTTTTTATATCACACACAATCTAGAATAGTTATAATAAAATACAAAAAAAATATTTAAACAACTATTTTAACACTTGAAATAAAAAAAAAATTATGTTTCTTTTTTTAATGTATTTTCACACTTAAAAGCTGCGCTATTGAAAAAGTTAGTTTTTGTATGCTTGTTTTAATTTTTTTTTTTAATGTATTTTGCATGCAGATCACTAAAAAAAAATTATTAAATATTAAATGCTGCTTTTTAATTATTTTTATTCATTTTTTTATTGCATATATTTTTTATATATTTTTCTTAAGTTTTATTGTTTATGATTTATTTTTAATTAAAAACTCATTTTATTTATTTTATTCATTTAATTTTATATTTTATAAATTATTTTTATTTTTTAGAAGTTATTTTATAATTCTCTTAAATTTTATTGTTGGTTTTTTAGTTAAAAAATTATATTTGCTTATTTTTATATTTTATAAATTATTTTAATTTTTTAGATTTTTTTTATAATTTTCATTATTTGTTTTGGTAGGCTTTGTAATAAAAAATTAATATTTATTTAATTTTATAAATTATTTTTAATTATTATTATATGCATCTATTTATTTATTTATTTATTTATTTTTTTTTTTTTTGATTTGCTGGTTTTCAAATAAAAAAAAAATTACAAAAAAGATAGTTAACAAAATTATTATTAATTATTTGTAATTTTTATCATTTATTTTCTTTAAAAACTAATAATTTCAACTAAATAAATTTATTTATATTTTAAAAATTGATTTGTTTTTATTCGGTTATATTTTAATTTATTGTTTTTTCAAATTCTTGTTAAATGATTTTGTTTTTGTTTAATGTTTCGTAAAATTATTTTTAACTATTTCAATTTATTTTATTTTTTAAATAAAAGTTTACAATTCGTTTTAAATAAATAAGTTTTTCTTTTATTTTATATATTAATTATTAATTATTTCTATTAATTATTAAAAAAAGTTTAATTTTAATTATTTAAATATTGTTTAGTTATTTAAATTTATGTGTCAAATATTATTTGTTGTTATTTGTTTTTTTTAATAAAAAATGTATGCTATTTTTTAATATATTCTTATGCAAATATTTTAGTTAAGCTTTCCATATTATAAGTAATATTAATTTTTTATATTAATTTATTTCATTTATTAATTTTTTTTTTTTTGAAAATTAAAAAGCTTTTAATATGCTTTTGTCATATTGTCATATTGTCTTGTTTATTGGTATATTGTATGAAAATATTTTATTTATTTTTATTATAAATGATTTCTATTAGTTTTTAATAAAAGTAAATTATTTATTTATTAACTAAATTTAAATTTAGATAACTCAAAAAATTGTATTTAAAAAATTAAAAAAACGATTATTGAAAATATGTATTATGAAAAAAAACTTCTCATATGCTTTTTTATGCTATTTAGTTTTTATTTAATTACGCATTTAATTTAAATAATTTCTATTAATTTTTAATAAAAATAATTAAATATTTTATTTATAATTTAAATTTTTATAATTTAACTATATTTAAATTTACATTATTTATTTTGTTTCTAATATTTTTTTGTTTTCCAGAATTAACAAGCTTTTTTCTGCTTTTATGATATTTACTGGCTTTTATTTATTTTTATTTTATTATAAAAATTATTTTTCTATTATTTATTTATATTTTATTACTAATTTTTTATTTTGTTGTACATTTTTTTAAAATATTTTTATTAGTTTTTAGTAAAAGTTAATAATTTCTTAATTAAATTCTATAATTAAACCAAAAAATATTTAAAAAATTTAAAAATTATTATTGATTTTTTTTTTATTTTTTGCTTTTGATATTTAACAAAATTTTAAATTATTTAATTTCTTTGTTGTCATTTTAAGATTCGAAAAGCACATTACTCTTATGATACTCTCATATTTCTTCATATATTATATATTTTTATTTTATTGTAATATTTTTTATATACATGTATAGTTGATTTATGTATTTTTTTCAATAATTTCTACCTTTTTTGTAGTAAAAATATGTATGTAATTTTTTATATATGTTGCCAGTTAAAATATTAACTTATTTTAGTCCTATTGCCTTATTTTATTTGTTAATATATGGCATACAATTTATTTTTATTTTTTTTTTAATTTTTTATTTATTTGTATTTTTATTAAATTAACTTCTACCATTTTTTGTTAATTAAGTGACATTTATATTTATTTTATGTATATTTATATTTTATTATATATATTTTTTCTTACTATTCCAACTCTTTCTATAAAAATTTATTTTATTTTTATTTTTTGACAGTTTTTTTAATTGATTATAAATTTTATAATAAGTTTAAATTTATTTCATTTAAATTTTCAAATGTATTCTCCAACAACGTATTAACTTAACAATTTTATTTAATTTATACCGTTGTTATATGTTGTTAATAATTTTATTTTATCAAATTTCCATTTTTTTATTATTTATATATTTAGTTAATAATTTCATTGTATTTTATTAAATTTTTTTATTTCAATATTTTTTTCTTCATATACAAAGTAAATCTTGCAGCTTCTTATTAGTTTAATTCACAATTTATTAGTATGGGGTTTTTTTCTCGCGCTCTACCTGAGTGCCGTTTCGCTTCTGATCGACTGAATGTATTGTGACTATCAAGTGAGCTTCAAAGCACCGCCAAACAATGCGAAATTTTCACTTGCCACATTTTCATACAACATTGCCGATGCTCGAATGCTTAGAAACAACAAATTCACAAAAATGTTTGTAAACATTCGATTCAGCTCGATACGATTAAATTGTTATTATTGTTGTTGCTGTTGTTATTATTATTACGACTATCGCCATTGTAGTATTTTAGTCAATTGTTACAATTACATGATGAAAGAGTGTGTCGGTGTGTGTGTGTGGGTGCCTGAAGCCGCCTTCATAGACGCAAATGTGGCCAGCATCACCGATTCAGGGTCGTCATCATCTGTTTGCACCCAAATACATACATGTGTATGTATGTATGTTAGGTGTGTGTGCTGTGGTTAGTTGCCCATTTGATGCGTTTGCTCAGCCGGCCAAAAGTGTCCGTCCGAACGAATAAATTTTCGCAAAGCAAAAACAGAAACAATAACAAAAACAAATAAATAAACAAATTGCGCGATTTACAGTTGCAGAGGTTGCCAGTTGCATGTTGCACCTCCTGTTCTCAACATTGGCATCTGCCCGCACACGTGCATTTGCTAAAGCTAGCACATTAACATTTGGGAAATTTTACTCAGCCAACTGTTAAGAATTGCAGATCACCGCCTATCACCGGGAAGGTTGAACGTTCTACTTTAAAATTTCTTCTTTGAAAACATACATATATACACTTACACATGCACCTACATTCATTGAACAATAGGTGTATATGTATGTATACATAGTTTCAGCAAAATATCATAAAAGCAGCATTTTTTCGAAACCACCTGCCAAAAATGCTGCATTTTCATATTTATGAGCATATTATTCGCTCAATAACTTTGAGATGCCACCACGCGCGCTATTTGTACACACACATCCATACATACAACTACGGTGTATTGTGAACTATAAATGCCCGTGTCTGTTCGTACGAAAAACGGAAACGGAAATGATAAGTGTCGGTAATTTGCAATTAGTTTGGTATTTCGGAATATTTTTTTTACGATTTCTCTGCTTATTCTACAAGTCATTATTGAATACAAGTCATAATTTTATCTCTTCTGTTATATTTTTGAATATAACTGAATGGCTCCAGTATTTTCATATCTGACTTTCGGATTTTCGAATTTTTTGGCCTTTGGTGTTTTTGGCTTTTCCCCTGGCAACAGAAAATTTTCACAATCACACTATCAGAGCTGAAACATTTGGAATTTCGATGTCGATATCATCATCTTTCAAAATTCTACATTGTAGGAATCATACGGTGAAAATATATTAATGTGTGCTAAAAATAGTAAGACTCTAACTTTTTTAAGAATTTAAATTTCGCGCTACAACCAAACAGTGACATCTATGCCAAATGTCAGATCAAAACCATCATTAGTGTTTAGAACACGTTTGTCTTTCTGAAGTACATGAAGCGCATTCGGCGATTCGAGAACTTGTTGATGACGAACCACGTTGGGGACGATCATCAACATCAACTGATAATCAATATGTCAATAAAGTAAAGGAATTGGTGCTCGGGAATCGACTGTTAACAGTCAGAGCTGTTACTGGCAACGTTTCAATATGCGAAGGAACAGTGAAAACCATTTTGAAAGATCATTTGTGCCTGTGAAAGGTGAAAGCAAGATTGGTTCTAAAACTCCACATTTTTCGAATAACAGCGTCGCGTTAGCCTCTATTAAACAATGGTTTCCGGCTACCAGGATGTCACGAAATATATTATTAGTTCATTACTGGAGATGAGTCTTGGATCTATGCGTACAACATGGAAACAAACGATCAATCGACCGAATATCGTGGCGAAAGTGAATCGAAAAAAACACGTCAAAGCAGGTCAAAATTCAAACTTATGTTGAGAGTTTTCTTCGGTTATCGAGGTGTGATGTACTCCAAATTTCTTTCGACCCGCCAAACTATCAACAAAGAATACTACTTGTACAAGTATTTGAATCTTATGCGTAGATTACGTGAAGCTATTCGTAAAAAGAGGAGGCAATCATGGGCCGTCAACTCTTGGTTTTTGCATCTCGATAACGCACCGTGGCATACTGTATTGATTCTTTGTCCATTTTTCGTCAAATTTGTCAAATTTTCAATGTCGTGCCGCAATCAGCCGCCAAACTCAAAAGTCCACTCCGGCTATTCCGAAAAATTACTTTAACAACTGTTTCGAGGAAGAAGAATAAATTAAGATTTGTAAGATTATGAAAAAAGTATTACTTTCTTTTGCTCATAGTAGCATGTATTTATGATTGATTGTACAGGTCCGATATGTAACGGAAAGTAAAAATCAAAGGAAATGCTGTTTATTGGCTATAACCTCTCGGAAGGCATTACGAAGTCGCTGAGTGCATTTTTGTCATGAAAAAGCTACTCATATTGTAGTTGTAGCGGCATAAAGTGCGGCGGCTCTAATCACAGAAATTTCGCCAAATTCGCCAAAAGTGTGTCTAGCGAGATGTTTCAACATCAGTCTGGCAAAAGCTAAACAATAGAGAAGAAAGTGCTTTCTTCCATACAGCTTAGGCAGATGACGTCCAACAAGAATGCAACCTCACCTCCTATGAGTGTATTCGATAGTGTCCAAATAACTTCCGCTTTAAGCCAGAAGGATTTTACAGCTTCTCTCTAGTATCATACAACATTTTATAATTGCAATTACAGTATCTTAAAAGTAAGTTTATAAGTAATGTGAAGTTTTTTTGTCTATCGAACAGTAACAGCTTGGCACGTAGCGCCGTCCTGTTGGAATCAGATGTTGACAAGATCAACTTCTTCCAATTGCGGTCATAAAAATTTGGTTATCATCGTTTTATACTGCTCTCCATTGACAGTAACGGCGTCACCAGTTTCCTTTCGAAAGAAGTACGGACCAATGTTTCCACCAGACCAAAAATTACGCCAAACTGTCAAACTATTCACGACGTTTACGGTGGTTCAATGGCGTCTGTTCTTAAGTGAGAACAATGTTATGCGTATGCAAGCTCAAATCCATTCTAAAAATCCGGCTGATTTGTGACAGCCCCAGTCCTTGAGAACGTCTTGGAATCGACAAATTGTAGTCTTCAGCAACACTTGCCTGAACGGGGGCTCATTTCTTTGAGTGGTTCTTTGACGCTCAAGACTAATCAAGGGTGTTTGACCTTTTTATCAGTAGGATCAAGCTATTATATTTTCCAACTGCCTTGGGCGCTTGGTCACAGCGAAATCGCTGACACCAGCAAAGCTTTAGAGCTTACTAGACAGGTCGTCCTAACAAAAGTTCCATCAGATTGGGAACGGGTCGGTACTCCACTGTTCTTACGCTTTAGTTATGCATATATGGATCTTTTCCCGTTACCTTGTCCTGCTCAGCTCTGTTTGGTATAGTAATCGACGCTATCTAACGAAAGGTTTACGAAACGTGCCACTTAGATGGGGTGGCACCATAGGCTTCTTTGTTCTAGTATGTCAGGCAAGAAAGTCAGTTAGGTATACTAATCAACGTTATCGAAGAGAGAGGTGCAGGATATTAGTTGTTTAAACGGGTACACCACCATAAGGACAGAAAGACTTTTTTTAAATATATCGAGCGCGAAGATCACTTTTTTTTACCGGATTTAAGTCTGCTTGTATCCAACCGAGGGAGGTGCTGCATTTTTAGCGAGCTAACTCTGCATAAATCGATTTTGATATTGTCATGACTGTAATCTAATATGGAAACCACCGCCAACAAGATTGAATATCGTAAGTGTGCTGCATAGTTCAAGTGCGTACTGCTAGTCTCTCACGATCACATTTGTTTATTAACTGTTGTTACTGCCACGCTAAAAGTTCCAAAAATTTTTTTTGCTACATATTTTTGGGTTGTTCCTCAAAATACTTGAAGGTCAACACGAGGCAAGTGCGCTTCCACTGCTACAGAGGCTGTCACATATGAAATGCCATTGCTGAGTCAATGGCGAGCTGGAAAATCATCCCACCATAAAGTTCCTCCTATCTGCCCACAATTAAAAAACAATCCGGCATATATGAGCAGATATTTATGTACATATGTATATGTACATATATGTATGTACACACGTATATGCTTCTGGCAGTGAAAGAAAAAAGTCGCCAGCCCGGACCTAGGCCAGGTGCCGCCGAAAGTATTTGTATACACCCACAATTATGCGTGCCTAGGTACTTATAGAGTGTAAATATATACAATTTCTTTCCTTTGATCAGTCTTTGCTGCCAAAATAAACACCGCAGACTTTATTGCGTATGCAAATACCTGTGACTGTATATATATATATATGTGTGTGTGTGTTTGTGAACGGGATGCGCACCTGATAAGTGGCTCTTATAGAGTAATCAAAACGAAAATTATTTACTCTAAACCATATACTTTTTCCAAGAAACCCAAGACAAACATACAATCCTACCAACATACCTAGACCCTGACTTGTTTGTGTGGAAAATTCTTTCTTTGTATGAGCTTATTTAAAAGTCATCAATTATAAATTAGGGTCGGAAAAAATAATAAATTCATAAGCGTAAAGACTTTAAATCTTAGGAAAAGTTGGTGAGAAATCGAATTTTAATAAAATGAAGCACATAAGATGCGATTGATGGCGAAAAAAATAGAACATAACTTTTAGATTCTACAATAAATCAGACTAAAAACAAGAAAAAACTTAGTCGAATATCCTTCTTAGGTACAATTCTTATAGTATTATAGGGTATAGGTTAGGTATGATGGCTGATCCAGAGATCGCATTTGGACTACAATACAATTCTTTGTGAAGCCATACAGAAATAGAACTCCTGTAATTCGAACTTATTCGTCAGCAAAGCCCCTCGTGGTCTATAAGAATTTTCTCAATCATTTAATTACTATACCCACCAGTTCGGTAGAATATTTGGAAGTGTGATCTCCCAAGTTTTTAAGTCATAATCTCGCAAACACGAGACAATCAAGAAGGAAGTGCTGAGATGTTTCCACATCGTCTGCTTTCTTACAGCTTCTGCAGCTGGCGTCGTTAAGTGGAATTTTGGGTGCCAGCTGTGTACACAATGGGTGCCGCATTCGCTAACAATGAAGCAAACATACATTCGAATGCGACTTTTTCAGCAACATTTGGAGCGTTTTAAAAAGGATAAAGAGTGGCTAAAGAGTGGTGTGAACCTGGTTATTCGGCTTCCAAACGAGTTCGTGTCCGGAAATCGGCCAAGAAGGTTATGACATCAGTTTTTTGGAATGCAAGAGGAATTTTGTTTGTGGATTACTTGCAAACTGGTAAAACCATTAATTCTGAATTTTATTTCAACCTTTTGGACCAATTGAAGGAAACAATTCGTGAAAAAAGACCTGATTTGCAGAAGAAAAATATTATTTTTCATCAGGACAACGCATCTTGTCACAAGAGCATTTTGACAATGGCAAAAATCCATGAATTAAAGTTCGAATTGTTGGAGCATTCACCGTATTCACCAGATTTGACCCCCAGCGACTCCCATTTATTTCCAGAGCATTTTTTTTATAAAATAAAGAGGTCATATCGGTTGTTGAAACCGACCTTCCAGATTTCCACTTCAGAGATGGGGTCCACAGATTGGAAGATCGTTGGAGCAAGTACATTAATGGTCAGAGAAATTATACTAAATAAAAAAATGTATTTTAAATCAGAAAATTTTGTTTTTCTTATCAAATGACAAGACTTTTTGAACAATCTAATAATAATTGGAAATCGCTTTATTATTTTTCAAATATTCTCTTGCAAGCGTTTGAAGTAATTTTGTCACTCTGATGAGATATCGCCAAAATCATATGCCTTTTGAACGCACCAACCGACTCTTCAGTTGTCGAATAACGTGAACCTCTTAGTTTATTTTTTACGAACGGGAATAAAAAGAAGACAATCGGTGCCAAGTCAGCATTATACAAAAGATGACACATCACAACGTTGTCTTGAGTGCTCAAAAATGCAGTTCCTTCAGTTGATGTGTGACAGCTAGCATTGTCAACGTGAAGAGTGATCCGTTTTCGGTGCTTGGTTTAGTTTCCGAAACAACCACTAATTTTGGACGACCTTCTCGAAATTCCTTTTAGTGTGATCTACGAACTTGATTGAATTATTTTTGAATTCACCATACCATCGGTAAAGACTGGTCTTTGATGGAGCTTCATCGTCGAAAATTTAATTAAGTTCATCAATGGACTCATCAAGAGGAGTTAATCCACGTCGAAAGTTGTAGGAAAAAATCACACGAAAATGTTTGAGATTTAATTCCATTTTTTTCGTGAAGTAGAATATTTTAAGGGGGTATTCTACTCTAGAAATCAAATTGTGGGCAGTTTTCTGCATTTTATTAAAAAAAAACCAAAAATATTTTTACCATCCATTTTTTTTATGGTGTTTTTATTGATATCTTAAGAATACAGAAACAAAATTTACAAAAAAATATTAAAAATTAAAATAATTAGAGGGGGGAGAGAGACAGGTGTAAAAAAAATGGCGCATCCTGGTGACATTGATCCTGACTCTCCTGGTGGTCTGAAAAAAAAAATCAAAAGAAATTCTTAATCGGTAAGGATGCTGTTATAGCCCGGGAACACGAAAAAAAAAATTTTTGAAAAATGGCGATGACCTGAAAATAAAAATCATTTTTTACGATTTTTTTTTTTTGAAATTCCAGAATTTTTTTTTAAATATTAAAAACTAAAATTTTGACACGATGCTAGTAGGAGCGATAAAGGATTATATAAAGAAGGTTCACACAAAATTTCAAGTAAATCGGTTGTATAGAACTTGAGATAATGCCGGTACCGTGTGGAAATAACTAGTTTCGAGAAAAACGCGTTTAAAGTTTAGGAGACAATTCTAGTGAACACGGACGCCACCTCACAAAATCGGCTGTATCTCCGATAATAAATCGAATTTTGAAAAATCCTTCCAAGGTCATATTTTTGAAAGTCTAAACTTTAAATATATGAAAAAAATCGAATTTTTCAAAATTCTAGAGTAGAATACCCGCTTAAGTTCCGGTAAACAATACAAGTTCGCCCAGACTATGCATAACTTCTAAAATGTAACTTTTCGATAAAATTGTGAGTTTTCTGATTGCAACACTAGAGTTACCAAATGCCGAAATATAAAAAGTATGTACGAGTACATTCATCAGCCACGGAATCTGTATTTATTGGTACAATCAGCAGAAGACCTAAATAAAGTAAAATTTAAAAGACCGCAGCATATATGTAGTACATCGTTTGAAATCTGTTGTTACAGGGATACTTCATTAGATGTCGTTAGATGCTTCGAAAACCTCAGATCATTCACATACAGGAGCAGACGGCCGTCATTAAGGCAAGCTTCCTTTAAATGTAGATATTAGATTTAGCTTAGATTATTTGTGTTAAGAAGGCCACATTCACACATGGATTAATAAATAGGTAGATTAATTGCCTGAAAAATCTTTCTTCTCTGAACATGCATAGGATTTCTCTTACAAGATATTTGAAGTTAAAAATACCCGCTGAGCTCCTAACTTATCTGATGTGAGCGATCAATTTTATAATTTTCTGTTTTTTGTTTTTTTTGCCTAAATTTTTACGCAATTAGTCCGCTCAACGCCTATGGCAGACGCTTGTTGTTGCTTTTTTCTTTTTTTAGTTTGATTGGGTCATTATAATGAGCTCTGTAATATTAGTTTTCACGTAGTAACAGTAAAAACGGCGCACATGCATATGTGTCATCCCTTTTATTGAATTTTGACTTGCACACATTGTTATTTTATATGTTTATATGGTATAAATATTTTTATACTCTCGCAACATGTTGCAACGGAGTATAATAGCTTTATGGGTCTAATGTCTATTTTTATGATCGAGATAGATATAAACATAGATATATGCAGATATAGATATAGATATAGATATAGATATAGATATAAATATAGATATAGATATAGATATAGATATAGATATAGATATATATATAGATATAGATATAGATATAGATATAGATATAGATATAGATATAGATATAGATATAGATATAGATATAGATATAGATATAGATATAGATATAGATATAGATATAGATATAGATATAGATATAGATATAGATATAGATATAGATATAGATATAGATATAGATATAGATATAGATATAGATATAGATATAGATATAGATATAGATATAGATATAGATATAGATATAGATATAGATATAGATATAGATATAGATATAGATATAGATATAGATATAGATATAGATATAGATATAGATATAGATATAGATATAGATATAGATATAGATATAGATATAGATATAGATATAGATATAGATATAGATATAGATATAGATATAGATATAGATATAGATATAGATATAGATATAGATATAGATATAGATATAGATATAGATATAGATATAGATATAGATATAGAAATAGATATAGATATAGATATAGATATAGATATAGATATAGATATAGATATAGATATAGATATAGATATAGATATAGATATAGATATAGATATAGATATAGATATAGATATAGATATAGATATAGATATAGATATAGATATAGATATAGATATAGATATAGATATAGATATAGATATAGATGTAGATATAGATATAGATATAGATATAGATATAGATATAGATATAGATATAGATATAGATATAGATATAGATATAGATATAGATATAGATATAGATATAGATATAGATATAGATATAGATATAGATATAGATATAGATATAGATATAGATATAGATATAGATATAGATATAGATATAGATATAGATATAGATATAGATATAGATATAGATATAGATATAGATATAGATATAGATATAGACATAGATATAGATATAGATGTAGATATAGATATAGATGTAGATATAGATATAGATATAGATATAGATATAGATATAGATATAGATATAGATATAGACATAGACATAGATATAGATATAGATATAGATATAGATATAGATATAGATATAGATATAGATATAGATATAGATATAGATATAGATATACATAGATAAAACTCGATACAGTTGGTATTGAAATGGGTCAAATCGGAGTATACAAACGTCTACTTATCCATCCGATTAATTCACATTCTTCTTCTTCTTAGCCGGCGTAGGTTATAGCCGAGATAACAACAGTCTGTTGTTGTCAGCTTCCTGGCGATGAACCTTCCCTGCGATTGTTGACGTGCGTTTTTTGTTACACAGAAATGGGTACGTATCTTGACGGCAAGAAGATAGTGTGGTCCGAGTCAGTATTAGAACCTCGGAGCGTACGCACCCCTAAAACGGGGTAGAGGTGTATTCCGTCTATCACAACATGATCGACCTGATTGGTGGCTTTTCGTCACGAAGACAGACAGGTAGCTTGAATTTTTCAATACTGGATACTTCTAGAACCACAGATAACCATATTTCGGGCCCCGGCGAAGTCGATCCGCCTCAACCCATTTGGTGATGTTTCATCATGCAGGCTTGATTTACCGACCGTTGTGCCAAAGATACCTTCTTTGCCAACCCTGGCGTTAAAGTCGCCAAGCATGAGCTTGATTGGCGGGGGCAGCTTTGATAAATGCCCTCCAAGCGCTCACAGAAGGCATCTTTGGTCACATCGAACTTCTCTTCCATCGGGACGTGGGTGCAAATCAGCGATATGTTAAAAAAACTTTGCTTTGATGCGGATTGTGGTCAGACGTTCATCGAATTTTCGCTCCTTTATAATGCTACAAAGACCTACTATTTTCAGGCCTTGTACCGTCCATCGCACTTCTTGGAGGAGGTAGTGTCAGCCTTTACTCTTACGAGGACAGCAAAAAACTGGACAGCGGCACCTTCCCAATTAAGGGACCAGGCATTCCAGGTGCATGCTCTTAAATTTTATTCATTAATTCCTTTGCAGTGGTCGTCATTGAAAGGAGGATCTCTTATACGAGGCTGTTTTGTTCCTTTCATAGGGCAAGTTTTTTTTTCGTAGCGGAACCCAAACTTAGCACACAACCTTGTAGAGGATGCTGCTACCCAGAGGATACTATATCTAAAACCGGAAGTCGTGAGCAGCTTGAGCCATATATAAAAGAATCGTTTCTGGTCACTCCAAAGTGAATGGCGCCAGAAAACTTTCATCACTTACGTGAATCTTTATACATGACTCCACCCTACCAACAGTGCATACTTGTATCAAAATTGGATAACACCGAATAGCCCCCTTATACCTAATATAAAGATTTACGAACGTCCGGTTGACTTAACATTATATATATCGGCTAATAAATGAATTATCTTAATACAATTCATAAAACGTCTTTTCCAAGTAACAGCGGGTACTTGCGTCTCATTTGGCCACACAGTCTTAGCCCTTCCTTACTTGGTATTTGTGATTTTAGTCGTTACGCCGCGTCGAGTGTAACACTCTTGGGCGTTTTGTTAACTGTAAACACATAAATATAGTATATCTAAATAAATATGTAGCCAAATATATGAAGGCATAGATTTGTACCTATGCCACCACAATTAAGGTACCTCGTTCAAATATAGGCTATATGTGTGTGTGTGTGAGTTCGTAGGAAAAGTGCACTTGTAAAAATATACGGAATGAAATTATTTATGAGACCTGTTTGTTTTGCTTTATCGCAGAATTCATGTAACAATGCCAACATCAAAAGATCTCCTCCACTTCGGCTGTTCTTCGCATGTCTCGAGGTTTTCCTAGTCGCCCGCCTGTTGGATGCTTCGATGCTTGGGTGCTTGAATGGGGTTGGGCAGTGAGTTTCGGGTGCCGCAGCTAATACACTAAATTTATAAATAAATATCATGTAATAAGCTAGATACTTAGTATGTTTCAGTTTTAGTTTTAGTTAAATGCGTTCTCTGCAGCAAAAGTCTAAAATATTGCTGTTACTTTGCGAAAATTATGGGCACTAATGTCAACGCTACAATGCGTTTTAAGGTTAAATACTTGGCATGCCAAGGCAACATGCTTGCTCATGTGTATATACTTTACAGATATACTGACTTATACACATACTAAAGCATGCACTTGCAATCAGATATGAATATGCTGAGATAAATGCAATTAAAAACTAAAAAAAAAATATAAATTAACTTTTAGTGGACAATGAGATTCATATACATAATTAAGTAACCGAGTGCGTCCGAGGCCAAATTAGATTTTTTAAGCCACTGTAGACTTTGAAATTCAGGGATGTGCTGATTATACCAGTACGATTAGATGTGTCACCCCCGGGTAGCGGTATTATCGCACGAGACAATTAGCATCGTGCAGAAGGAGGATGGAGTCATGTGTAGAAGTTAACGTAAGTGAGGAAAGTTCTCTGAACGCCAGAAACGATTCTTTTACATATGGCTCAAGCAGCTCACTACTTCCGGTCTTAGACCAAGTGTCCTCCAAGCATCCGTTTGAAGGTGCGCTAAATTGAGAAGGCCAAACATCACTCCTCAGTGTTGTGCGCCGAGTTTGGGCCTCGCCAATAAAAGGAAGAAAAAGCCTCGAAGGAGAGTTCCCCTTTTGGCAAACGAATTAAGGGCATACACCTGGAATATACACCTGGAATGTACACCGGTCCCTCAATTAGGAAGGTTACGCTGCACAGCTGGTTGATGTCCTCGTAATAGTAAAAGCTGATATAACATCCATCCAAGAAGTGCGATGGACGGCACAAGAACTGAGACAAGTACTACTACTACAGTGACCATATACAGAAGCACGAATTCGATGTGTCATCCGTGGTGGGAGAGAGACTCCGTCTCCGAATCCTGGCATACACTCCGGTGGATGAACGTCTAGCCACAATCCACATCAAAGTGAAGTTCTTCATCATGTGGCTGATTTGCGCCTACGCCCATGGAAGCGATGGAAGAGAGGAAGGCTGTGACCAAAGGTGTATTCTATGAGCGTTATATGAGAGCTGTCCCCGCCGTGGTGTCATAATCGTGCTTGACGTTTTTAGCACAACGATCGGTAAATTCAGCGTATATGATGAAATATCCCCAAATGAGTTGAGGTTGATCGACTTCGCCGGGGCCCGAAAAATGGTTATCTGTAGTACTAGATTCCAGCATAGGAAAAATCATCAGCTAACTAACTGTCTCCGGAGTGAAAAGCCACCAACAAGATCGATCATATTATGATAGACACTGTCTTGGTGCAGCGAAGATCAGCACCCGCCTCTGTGCAGCAAAAAATACTCGCTAAACACACAAGGAAGGTTCGACATCGAGAAACTACAATCAGAACAGACAGCAGAACGATTTTTTGCTTGATTTGCACTACTGCTCTCTAAGAGCACTCATCAGCAAGCTCCTTACGTACATCGGCAAACGAAATCGTTGGTTTTCGAAAAAGACAAAAGAACAGCTGGTACGATGAGAAGTGTCATTTCACAGTGGAGAGAAAACGTAGTCCCTACCTCCCAACGTTACAATCGACCACTACACGTTCGGGAAGGGATGGCTACCGAGAGTTGAAGAGGGAAATGAGACGCATTTGCAGACAAAACAAAAAAGAGAGGCCGAAATGCGTGAGTACGAAGAGCTTAACAAGCTGGTCGGAAGGGGTAATGCTGGAAGTTTCTACGAAAAGTAGCGGAGCATACTCTTGAAGAATCTTCAGAGGTGATCTAGCGACTGCTGCCCGTAACATACTAAAATAATGGAGGGAACACTTGTCCAACCTACTGACTGGCAGTGAAAGCTTAACACCTGGAGATGCTGAACCCGGTTCTTCAATCGATGACGATGTAGCGGACTTTCCATTTCCCGACCATGATGAAGTTCAATTAGCAATTACCCGTCTGAAGACCAACCGACCGACCAATCGACACACTCCACCTCTTAACCGATTTCAAAGCTGCTTTTGACAGCACGAAAAGGTCCGTCAGGATCGTGAAGGACCTCAACGCCATTCGATACCACACAAGGTTTCAGACAAGACGACGCCCTATCATGGACTTCTTCAATATACTCCTGGAGAAAATAATTCGAACTGCAGTCGATGGAACGGTGAGCTGTACGTGATATACGACAACATTTACATACTTAGTTCAGCGAGTTAAAGAGACAGTGGCTACACTGGTTAGGTCATGTCGTCCGACTAGATGGAAACACTCCAACGCTGAGAGTATTCGACGTAATACCTGGTGGAGAAGCAGAGGAAAAGAAAGACTACGTCGGAAAGTTCAGGTGAAGAATTATCTGGCTACACTTGGAATCTCCAATTGGCGTCAAACAGAGAAAAGGAAGAACGACTGGCGCGCTTTTGTAAATTTGGCTACAACCGCGTAAGCGGTGCCAACACCAATACAACTATAGTGGATACTAAACTTTCAGAATCAAGTTCATGTATGGAAAACATTTTTATTTGTGAATGATATTTTAGCTTCTGTTCAACCGAAGTTATCGTTTTCTTGTTTTTATTTGACAATATACGAGGTGTGTTCAAAAAGTATCGCGAATCGTAACTGACAGTTTTCTTCGATTGCAGGGGCGTGGTGCATCATGAGTTCTTGCCACAGTGAAGAACGGTCAATAAGGAATATTACCTGCAAGTTATGCGCAATTTGCGCGAAGCAATCTGCCAGAAACGCCCGGATTTGTGGAAGAACAAAAATTGGCTTTTGCACCACAATAACGCCCCTGCTCACACACATCGCTGCTTGTGCGCGACTTTTTGGCCAAAAACAACACACTAGTGATGCCGCAGCCACCGTATTCCCCAGATCTGGCCCCCTGTGACTTTTTCTTGTTCCCTAAACTGAAGAGGCCCATGAAAGGACGACGTTACGCTTCTCTTGACGAGATAAAGACGGCATCGAAGGAGGAGCTGAAGAAGATAAAAAAAATGATTTTTTGAAGTGCTTCGAAGATTGGAAAAACCGTTGGCACAAGTGTATAATATCTCATGGGGATTACTTTGAAGAGGACAAAATAGATTTTAATGAATAAATAAATAATTTTTGAAAAAAACACAAAATTCGCGATACTTTTTGAACACACCTCGTATCTCCATTAAATTTTTTAAGGCAAATGCCACAAACATTCTCCGAACATATTATTGAGATATAACCGCTACAGAATATAGTTCATCATACAAACAGACCGATTAAAATCATGATAAAGATCTTTTTATACCCTTCTGAGCTATAAGAAATAAACATGTAAAGGGTATTATAATTGGCTAAAGTCTAATTTTATCTTGGTTAAACTGTTCTATGCTTTTCTTACAAATTCTAAAATTTTTATGAAATTTTGTACAACAACTTCTTCTTATTCTTCTTTCTATTACTAAACAAATATGTACATTTATGTATCAAGTGTATTTGTGTGTGTAGTTAAGTAAAGTGGTATGCATTTCCGTTTCCTCCAAAATATCTTTCTTCGAAAGCATTATTCACATATGCAAATATGTGCAGCAAGTACTTACATATGCATGTATTTAGATGCCGATATGTCGATTTATATGCAATCAGAAGCTTTTCCATTCTTTACAGTTGGAAACAAGAAAAATAACACAGATTTATACATACATGTATATGTATGTATGTATGTATACTGCTTGAGTAAAGAATGCGGCATGTTGTAGTATTCGGAAAATTTGGGTTTACTCAAATTCATGGTATTTGTTTCGAATTACTTTGGCAAAAAACATTCGTACACTTAACATAAGCAAACAAGCTAAAGCTGAATAAGTAACAAATAATCGAAATACTTTCAAATTTTATTAAATGCCACTTTCATCGTTGTGCACTTGTGATTTGCAGTAGAGATGAGACAATTGTAACTACACATCGATATAAGTATGTATGTATGTATGTATGTATATGCAGATACATCATATGTATTTATATGTAGGTATGTGTGTTTTAATTTACTCGGGCATGTTTTTGTTGACATACATACATATACTATATATGTATTTAATTTAATTTTTTTTTTTTAATTTTTTTTTTTTTAATTTTTTTTTAATTTTTTTTTTAATCACTTCTTAAGTGTATGTGAATGGCTTTCGACCAAAGTAGCGGAGGTGGTGGTGCAATTTGTAGAACATGCCACCAACAAACATGCCTACATGCTTTCATACATACACATACATACGTATGTATGTACATACTTATGCAGTGTTATATTTATGTAGCTGTCAAAGTGCGATCTTGTCGCGGTGCTACCCCGTATTTTTTTGTAGGAAAAGAATGGCAGTGAATGTCAATATAAAAGCTAATTCTATTTTTACGCCTATCTACGGCTAGCTCAGCAGGCACTTGGCACATACAAATCGCATGCAGTAGCCCATATTTTATATCGCCGGTGCTAAAAGACACTTTATTACAACGTAATCTGCATTGTGCACATATTGTTTGAATTAAAAATACCCACAGGCGTGTACCAACATGTGTAAATACATAATAACATTTATATCTACATGTATGCACATACATATGTGTGTATTTGAGTGTCGATTTGTATGCGCACAGCGCAATGTTGCTACTTTTGCGAGATTTAGCATTGATTGTTGTGTTTTTAAATTAGCAAAAATAAAGCCCTTACTGTCTGCTGCAGTGGCATTCATTTTACGCTGCTAGCGCTGCTGACAGATGAAAGGCGTGCAAGACGCACGGTCAACTAGGGATTTACTGCACATATTAGTGTCATAGTGTGACCCAAAATGTTATTTAGAAATGCTTAGTGGTGGAGTATGGTATGCAAATGAACAGTTATGTGCATTTTAAAGCCAAGCTGAACTCACCACACTGAGGGGTTAAAGGTTTCGAAGCTTAAAGACTGTAAACCTTTTACTACTGAGGATTTATTTCACACACATTTGACTTTAGTGGGTAATGTATGTTTGTATAACACGTCAAATTCACCACACTTCTGAGATACTAGTATCCATGGATTTATTTCACATACGAGTGAAATCAAATTATTAGAAAGTGTATAGTGATTAATTTATAATTGAATATATGCCGCGACGTACTCACCACACTTCGGGAATAAGGATATCTATGCTTCATAATCATCACATACATGACAGAAAATTGTATTATGATAAAATTTTGCATGGAATATATGGTTGAATATCACCCAATACTCACCACAATTCGGGAATGAAAATATCGAGGCTTAGAAGGCTTCAAAATCATCGCATATATGACAGGAAATTTTATAATAATGAAATTTTGTATGAAATATGGGTTTAAATACCACAACATACTCACCACACTTTATAGATTAGGGTATCCAGACTTAAAAGACTTCGAATTCATTTTTGGTACGACAATAATATCTACAATGATAAACTTTTGTATGGAATACTTACATGTTTGAATAACGAACTATACTCGTCACACTTCGGAGAAATGGATATGTAAGCTTAAAAGGGTTCGAAATCGTTACTCATATGATATGAAAATATATAATATGAAAATATGTATAAAATGTGTTCCTTAATACCACACGAAACTCACCACAGTACGGGGATAAAAGTATCTAAGATTTGACTTTATCGAGGTATCTAAGCTCCGATATTTTATATGACAGGATCACTAATAATAATGTAATTTTGCAAGGATTATATGTGTTAATATCACACCATACTCACCACACTTCGGATATTAGTGTATCTAAGTTTCAAAGGCTTCGAAATCGTCGCATACATAACAGGAAAATATAAAATGATGAAATTTTGTATAGAATACATGTTTGTATACCAAACCATACCCACCACACTTCGGAAAAATTTATATCTTAGCTCAAAAGGCTTCGAAACTATTGCGGATATGATATGAAAATATACAATTATGAAATCTTATATGATATGTATTCTTTAGTACCACGACAAACTCACCACATTTCGCGGATAAAGTGATCAATGCTGATATGATATGCAAATTTACAATTAGGAAATTATGCATGAAATATATGTTTGAATACCATGGCAACACCACAGAGTGATTGATATAGTATCTAGGCTTCAAAATCATATCTGATGGGACAAGAAAATGCATGTTTTGAAAAAGACAATTTCGAGAAAAATACTTTTAAAGTTACATGTATGTATACCTACATCTCCGAAAATAATTTGAATTTTGCAAAATACTTCGGGTAGACATATTCTTGCCGAAAATTTTATTGTTTAATTTCTAGACTAGAATACCCCTTTAAGAGGTTGCAGAAAACTCTCGATCAAATACCGGCTTATTTTCAATATTTCCTTTTTTATATAAAGAATTAAATATTTGATTAAAACTTCTTATTATTCCGAGGATACATATTTTACAAAGATTTTGTAATATTTTCAAAAAAAAATGTTCAAAACTTCGCCATTCCCAGCAATCTCTCCGAAAAAAGGTGTCTCCGCGTCGTCAGCAGAACTTCTTACAGGATCATCAAAAGGAAAAATAACGTTTTAAAAAAATTTTAATTTTGGTGGAAATTTTTTGACATTTTATTATTGTTTTCTTTTTAAATGGTTGTAATTGAACAAATAATCCTTCTTTGAAGACCTTATAATCTCAAAGGCCTAGGTAAAATTTCATTAAGGTTATGTACCACTAAGAATTTACCGTTCTGAACATGGCACGAAAAACTTTATAGGTCACTCATCATACCCGTACTGCTATCTGTGCAGAGGCATGGACGATGACAACATCTGATGAGTCGGCACTACCAGTTCTCGAGAGAAAGGTTCCGCGGAAGATTTATGGTTCTTTGCGTATTGACAAAGGCCAATACCGCAGTCAATGGAACCATGAGCTGTATGAGTTATACGACGACATTGACTTAGGTCAGCGAGTTAAAAGATAGTGGCTACGCTGGCTAGGTCATGTCATCCGAATGGATAAAAACAATCCAGCTCTGAAAGTATTCGACAAAGTACCCGCCAGAAGCAAAGGAAGAGGAAGACGTCGTAATGGAGTCAAACCTCCTCCCTTAGCAGACGAAAAACTCGTGTTGCCGCGAGAAACGGGGGTGAACTTTGCGCAGCTTCGTTCTGGATGCTGTATCAGGTTAAACTACTACTTATCCAGAATAGATCCTGACGTATCAGATAGAAGTCCAGCGTGCAATGAGTATTCGCATGACACTGGCAACCTCTTTGCATGCCCTGGTAACACTACTCATCTAACTCCTTCTCCCTTCGATCCGACCCCGCCCAAACAGCACGTTTCCTGGGCCGTCCGTTGGATGGCGTCGACGACACATTATCTAATCCCTACCATTCTAACGAGTTTAGGACCCGTTATCACAACAACACCTCCTCTCCATTGAAAAAACCAGGTGGAGAAGGATTTGGCCAGGCCAAAAAAGTAGAAGAAGTCGCAAAATTTTCAATTCAAAAACACAATTGTTACATTTTTTAACATTTTTATTACCATAGTATACTCCATTATCTACTATGTATATACATATATATATATGTTCTTCGCCAGTTATATATATTTATAATAATAAAGACATTGTTTATTTTTCACGTTATAAGACCTGTCGTAGTCAGTATACCAGGAACTGAATAGTTTTATTTCATATATATATTTCTTTTATTCCACTTTACTTATACACATATAGTCCATAATTGATAAATCCATGTTTCAACAATTTGTCACACATTTGTCTTGCGCCTAACACATTCATTTAAAGAATTTTATAAATATGTATTTTGCATAGCTACATAGTATTCGAATACATACAGAAAATGACAATAGATGTACATACATACTTACGTATTATTGTTTGTAGTTTTTACAGACATACCATACATACATATGTGTATGTGAGTGTATGTATGTATGCTTGTATGCATTTATTGTAATTATAAAAAATATTTCATGCATGCGTCTATGTATTGTATCCATGCGTGTGTGTTTGACTATGTGTAACTGCACTGTTGCATTTTGATTTCACTTCTTTACTGCCTTATTGACTTTCCCATTTTAATTATACATTTTACATAGCATTTTTACAAACAATATACACATAACTGCAATTTTACGCATTTTCACTTACAAATTGTAGTTATTTTTACGCATTTCATGTTTTCTTTGCATATATCAAATACCAAATTCATTGGCAGCTAGTCTTTGTTTGTGTTCATTACTTTATTTATTTATTTCATTTGTTTTTATTTTCAATTAAAGAAGGCCACATTAAATTTTCAACTAATATTTATAATATACAATACATACATACATTGCCTAAACCTTTAATACTTTATTTGCTCTTGGTGCTGATTTCGTAGGTCCTCATCGTCTTTCTTTCTTCATTATGCTACACATATACAACTTAGTTTTTTTAAGCACCAATAAATACCGAAACTAAATATGACAGTGAAATTTACTACATTTTTTTTATATAAACAATACATATTTGTATATTGAATTATTCAAATTAATTTTAAATTGCTTAAAATTCGTTATAAACCAAAACCAATTGAGAACTGTGTGAGCTTTGTTCTAAATGCAAGTAAAATATAATCTATGTGAATTGGAAACAAATATTTTTACACATGTCAAAAAAGTTAAAAATTATTTAATATGAATTTGAAATAAAAAATAATTATTATTGCTTTCATACAAGATATTTCTCATAAGTTGAATATTTTAATTTTAAATATTTTTGAGTTGGAAGAAAAAATATTTTTGCATACGACAAAAAACAAAAATTATTTAACATCAATTTAAAAAATAAAAAATTGGGAAAAAATACTTTTACACATGACAAAAAAAAAACGTACAAATTATTTAATATCAATTTGAAATAAAAAAAAAATAATTATTGTTTTCACTTGGAGTGCATTTGAATAATATTTGTTTATTAGTTTTTATTTATTAAAATCGTATGAGTATACAGATAAGGGCAGTTTTCAAAGAAACTGCTTTGTAAAAAGCGGGAGCAAAAATAAAAAAATGCGCGAAATTATAATACATGTAAAATACAAAAGTTACAAAAAAATATCTATTAAATATACACACATTTTTCAAAAATAAAAAAAACCAAAATTAAAAAAATATATAATAAATAAACAAGTTTTTTTTTAAATAAAATAAAATTTTGCAAAATATACAAAAAATTTTCGAAAATAAATAACTAAGATTAAAAAAAATATTTTTATAAAAAAAATTTAATTTTTTAAAACATTTTTATAAAAAACTTAATTTTTTTAATAAAAAAAAATTGTTTAAGTGTTGAAATACTTTTGTATTTTTTTTAATTTAAAATCTTATAGTTGAAAAAATAAGTTTTTAAAATAAGATTTGAATAAAGAAATTTAATACAAATAAAATACTTTTTATTGCTCATATGTACAGTGGAACTTCTTTATAGTGAACTTCCCTACAATGAAGCTCTCCCTATAATGAAGTCATTTTGAAGACACAGCTTTTTGGTTCTACTTTCGGTGCATTTTTGTCTCCTTATAATGAATTTCTATATTGTGAAGTTTTCTATATAATGAACAAATTTTACTGCTTGAAAATCAAGCTTCATACGTTTTTGTCTCCGTATAGTGAATTTTTTCAAATATGTTTTCGGTTACACTCAATTATTTGTAACTTCGTATTCTCAGAAATAAACGAAATGTAGAAATGTAATACGGGGAATCCCAAAATGAAAATACATACATATGTACATTGTAGTAGGAGTTCATTTGTGTTAAGAAATTGAAGTAAAAATGACCCATCGAAGCAAAAAAAAAGTTAAAGAAGGGAAGGTACGAAAAAAAGATATTGCTAATCAGTTCGAAATACTTCCCAGCACTTTATCAAATATTCTAAAAAATAAGGAAATGATTTTGAAAAATGTTGAAGATGCGGCAATTAGCGTAAAACGCAAAAGGCTTCGAACTCGCCAGTTTGAGGATATTGATGAAGCAGTGCTGAAATGGATAGTCGTTGCACGTGGTAAGAAACTTCCACTATCTGGAACAATATTGAAGCAAAAGGCCAAAGATTTTGCTGAAGCACTAGGACACCATGAATTTGAGGCAAGTACAGGTTGGTTAGATAAATTCAAAAGACGCCATGGTATTGTTAAAAAAACGTTATGTGGAGAAAGTGCTAACGCCAACCTACAAAATCGCGAAGAATGGGAAATGAACGTTTTACCAAGATTGATTGAAAATTGCAACGCAAACGACATCTTTAATGCCGATGAGACTGGATTTTTTTTCAAATGCATGCCAAATAAAACACTGACATTCAAAAATGAGCAATGCTTTGGGGGAAAAGAAAGCAAGGAGAGAAGGCATTATCTACAACATGAAACAACATTACAGGAAACGTATTTTAACGAATATATTGGCTCAGCTGGATGGGGGAACTTCTGAACCATAGACTTACTCCACGCTATTCGAAATTTAAGCACTGTATGGGATGTCGTATGTTAAACCAGAAACAATTGCCAACTGTTTTAGAAAGGCAGGATTTTCAAAAGATGCCATGCAGAATCCATCTGAGCAGTGGGATGAAGAAGACCTTTCAATAGCGGATTTGGCTGCTTTGCAGTCTTCATTTAAAAAAGTGACAAATATCGAGGCATCATTTGAGGACTATGTCAATGTTGATATTGATGTGCCGACCTCGGAAAACCCGTCCGAGGAAGATATCCTCAGCAGCGTTCTAGAAAGTCGCGGAGTTCCAGCTGTACCTGGTGAATATTTATTTTTGTTGTAACCAAACAAATATTTATGTAATAAACATAATTTCTTTTTTTTCCTTTTTAAATATCAATGAAGTCAATTTGGACACTGAAGAAGAAATGGCATATACTGATGAGGCATTACCTACATTAGGACAAGTTTCTTCTTCCATTAACTGTATTAGCACCTTTGTGGAGATGAAAAGTGACGTACCGATTAATGTTTTTAACTGTCTAAATGATTTGGAAGCTTTTGTTGAAAATGAAAAATGGAAGAATGTAATTCAAACCCAACTTACTGATTATTTTAAATAAAATTACAAAAGAAAAAAATAAATTTCTGTATAATGAAGTCTCCATATAGTGAAGCGATTTTCAGGTCCCCTTCGAATTCACTATAAGGAAGTTCCACTGTATATGTAAATATTTTTGAATTTATTTTTAAATATTTATATAACAAAAAATATTTTAATTTTCTTATAAATAAAATATGTATGTAAGATTTTGAATCTTTTCCAAAAATTTGGATTTTGAATTTTTGAAAAACTTTTCGCATATTTTTTTAATTCAAAAACCTTAAAAAAATAATACAAAAGAAAGCCTTTGAAATTAAATGTACACAAACAAAAATTAATATAAAGAAAATACTTTAATTACTAATATAAATATTTAAAAATATTTATACTTTTTATTTTACAAAAAAAAAATTTAGTTTTAATTTTATTTTTTTTATATTTTGCAAAAAACATTTTAATTTTTTTATAAATAAAATATGTATGTTTTTGAAACTTGTATTTTTTATTTAAAAACCTTAAAAAATAAAAAAAAATAAGTTTTTAATTTAAAGTTTAAACAATTAAATTTAGTATAAATAAAATATTTTTAATTATTTATAATAAAGCAATAGAATAAAAATTCAAAAAAAATTAAATGATACAAAATTCAAACATTCCAAATTGTATTCAATTATAAAACGAAATTTTGAAAAAAATAAACACAATTTTTTTACAAATAAAAAAAAATTTTAATTAAAATAACATACATTTACATAAAAAAAATTAAATTTATTTATAAATAAAATATGAATATGAGGTATTTTTTTTTTGAAAAGTTTTGGTATTTTTTTTAATTTAATAGTTTAAAAATATAAAACTGAAAAAAAGTTTTTAAAATAAAATTTAATATAAATGAAACATTTTTAATAGAGTTATGGAAATAATAAAAAAATATAATATATTTGAATAAGAAATATAAAATTCAAATATTCTAAATTTTATTCAATATATTAGTGGAATTATATAAAGTATGTCAATATTAAAAAATATCTATTTTAATGCAAAATGAAATTTGAAATAAATTTTAGAAAAATATACAAAACGTAAATTAATAATTATAAAATCAAAAAATTCAAATTGAAATTAATAAATATATAATGTATATGTATTGTAGAAAAAAATACAAAGCAAAAAATAATATAAAATATAAATAAGACAATATAAATAAATAATATAAATTAGATAACATAAATAATAATATAAATAAATAAGGCATAGTAAAACAATTTTAATAAGAAAATAATATTAAAAAAGTTTAAAATAAAAGTAAAAAAAAAATTTAAAAAAAATGAAATTTTGAAAAAATAAATACAATATTTAAATGTTATTTTAAATAAAAAAAAAAACTGACGAAAGAATAATTTAAAAATTTCAAATAGAAAATAAAGTAATTCAAAACTGTAAAACAAAAATCTAATTGAAAAAATTAAAAAAGCAATTAAAATATTAAAAAAAATAAAATTAGAAAAAAACATAACATAACAGCAATTAAAATAACTAAAAAAAAACAATAAAAATAAAAAAAAAAATAAAAAACAAAAATGTTAAATAAAAAAAAATTGTATTCAAAATATTTCAGTAAATTAATAAACTATTTCAAAAATTGTAAAAATAATTAATTGAAAATATATAAAACATGTAAATAAAAGAAAAAAGAACTCTATTCCATGTAAAGTGCATTGTCACACAGTTTCATAAATAATTTTATTACAGTGCTTTTCATTTCAAATAATATAATATAATTCATTTAACCTAAAAAACAATTGTAGGCTTTTCAAAGTACTAATACAGCTAGCTAATATAGACTAAATATGCTACAGTTACACACAAACAGAAGGTATATATGTACATATATATATAATGGAACTTCCAAAGCACGCAAATAATAATAATTTGGAAAATAATTTCAGCTAAAAACAGTTCAATTCGCTTTAATTCAATTTACCAAAAGAGATTCGTAGAAAAAATTTAATGAATGCAGAGAATATATAAGCCTATTAGCATTACAGCGGTATTTATATAAAAATGTATGTATGATCTTTGTATGTATGGAGGAATATTTCCTGTATGAATAAATATTTCTGTTTTTGCCCTAAGATTGCAATGCTCATTTCGTTTGCAAAATGTTTTTGCGTGTTTGCATATTTCTATATAAAGTATGATGTGTGAGAGAACGCTTGTTAATTAAAAATATGGAATTGAAAAATGCCAAAAAATACTAACGGCTTTCAAAATCTAAAGCCAAACATGAATGCTTTCAACGCCGCAGCGGCTGCGCGGTTGACCAGTCTATGGAAATATGATTGCATATTTTGTTTAATACAAATGTTGTTGCTGTTTTTTCTATAGTTTATTTAAATTTTTTTGTTTATGATTTGTTCTCTTTTTCCTGTACCTAAGTTTATCACAGAGCTCGATTTAGGCTGGGTACATATTGGTGCTTGTTTTTGTTTTTATTTTATTTTTTTCAATACAAAAGCCTTTTACGAACTTCACAACTAACGTTTGTTTGCGTACGCGCGCGTGTGTGTGTCTGTATATATATAAATTACTTCGTAAAGAAATCTTAGTTTTGTCTTTTACACAGTTGTTCTTGTAATTCTCGCATTCGGGGGAAAATATTAAAAACAATAAACTACATACATACATTTATATTTCTTTTGTACCCTATATTTTTTTAAATATCCTGAACTGTTACAAGTGCAAATAAAGTTTCGCTGCTCCGTCACTTACACATGCTCACTTTCTAATTGGGCTGGGGCGTTTTTTTGATTTCAACAACATCATCATCGCATTATTATCGTCTTCACACGTCCGCTGCATGATAAAGACACGCCCTGCCGATGTATTGATGGAAAAATGCTAATATGCTGGTTGATTGTGTTGGTTGGATGATGTTTCTTGGACTTGACGGTGAATCGTCTCTTTGGTAAATTATCGATTCGCATCACGTCTGAAAGTGAGAGAAAGGAAAGTGTGAAATTCAGAAATTTACTTAAAAACGGTATATGTATTTAAAGTAAATTTTTTAACGCTAAAAAAGTAAGGAGCAACAAAACTTAAGTCTGGTCGAAAACTTTAGACAAAAGAAGAAAAAAGTTAATTTCGATTACACAGAAGCTCTAATACCCTTCACAAATAAAAACAACTTGATTTTCGTTCAATAGTTTGTATGACGGCTATATGATATAGTCTTCCGATTTGAACAATTTGTTAGGAGATAGTAGCGTAGCCTTGAAAAATAATCTGTGCCAGATTTCATGAAGACATCTTAATAAATAAAAAAGTTCTCCATACAAGAACTTGTATGCGGTCAGTGATTTTGTATGTCAGCTATATTATATAGTCTTCCGATCTGAACAATATGTTCGAAGATTGTAGTATTGCCTTGAAAAATAAACCATGCCAAATATTGTGAAGAAATCTTGTCAAATAAAAAATTTCTCATACAAGAACTTGATTTTGACCGAATAGTTTGTATGGTAGCTATATGATATAGTCTTCCGATGTGAACAATTTATTCGGAGACGGTAGAGTTACCTTGGATATTAATCTATGCCAAATTTCGTGAAGATATCTTGACAAATAAAAAAGTTTTCCATACATGCGCTTGATTTTGACTCAACAGTTTGTATGGCAGCTATAGGCAATAGTGGTCCAATAACGGCGATTCCAAGAAATGAGCAGCTTATTGAGGAGAATAAGACGTGAGAAAATTTTCAGAAAAATATCTCAAAAGTGAGGGAGTAATTCGCATATATACAGACAGGGGGGCATGGTTAAATCGGCACATCTCGACACGCTGAACATCTGAATATACTTTATAGGGCCACCGACGTTTTTTTCTGGTTGTTATAAAATTCGTGATAAACAAAAACTCAGGTCAGGCGGACAAAAATGAAAAATATACCAAATAAAGTCGGATTCCACATACAAATGGATAACTTGCGCTTTGGAAGTAATTAATTTTGCTCTAAGCGTCCTTAAACAAAATGCTTTGTAGACCTACGATTCCTTTAGTTAATACATGTCTAAGCATTAATACAAAAACAAATTACCAAATACTTAATTTAAAGCTTACCGTAGATAGCGATGTTTCTTGCACTTTATAGGCCTGCCGTTGATAATTGACCAGCTTGGCTTTGTTAATCGGTGCGCCTGCGTGATGAGAAGGAAAATGTAAAATTAAAATCCGACAGTATGTCACAATAAAGCAATTTTATATAACAAACAAACCATATATATTTATGTTCTTAGTTACTTGATTGGAACACTAACCAATATAGCTGAGTAACACCGGCAGGAATATAAGTCCGTGAGCAGCGCCGATCAGCACAATACCCAAATACATGCGGAAATAGAATACTTGGAATATTTGACTTTTGGCAAAAGCCAAGACTAAAATGCCACCGAATTTCGTTAAAGTAATACCGGAGAATATGGAACTGCCCATTTTTGTTAGACAATCTGCGGCGCGCTTCTCACGTGTGCTCTCCATTGAAATCGAAAAACTATGCACCAAATGTGAACAAAACTCCACCGATATGCCAACAGCCATCACAAGATTCACCAGCGACACAGCATTCAATGATATATTCCAATAGTACATGATACCGCCCAAATTGATAACAATCATTGTTATCGTGATCACTACCACTAGCGATGAGTGTATATCGAAACCCATTAGCACGAATGTAACAATAAAGATGGCGAGTACGGAAATGCCCATGCTTTGCAATGTATCTGGCCACATGGTTAAATACTGTTCGTAGAATACATAAAAGACTGAATAGGGGAATACTTCAATGTCGAGCGTTTGCTCAAATGGCACACCCTGTGACATTAAGCGACCGCGCAGCATATGCGTTATATTCGCAGAGATTTTACGTGCCGCGCGTAGTGATTCGTAGAAATCGGCTGATGTCTTCAATATCGAATGGTAGGCCATAAATGAGGTTGCTTCGACGGTCGAGAGATTTGTACTTGGATTCGTTTTATACTGTACAGCATTGCCGTAGGCAGCGTGACCGGCTTTGGCGCAACTATCGTCGGGATTGTCGCGCAAGAAGAATGTCAGATATTTGCCAAAATCATGCGCTGTTGGTCGTTGTCGATCGGTTTTGTCAATTTCGCAGCTGTCACATTCAGTCTCTGTAAATGTGAAGAAAGCGAATGAGTAATGGTTAAATGATTATATGGAAAATATACCATATACTCTATACTTAATTTATATAAAATATATACTATATATGTACATACTTAATTTACTGTACTGTTAAAGTTTCAATTAACAACAAAAAAAAAATTAACTTCAGTTGCGCCGTATATATACCCTTCACATAATACCCCTCACAACTACAATGATTCCTTATAAGAACTCTGATCGGTCAGTTTGTATGGCAACTATATGTTTTACTGATCCGATTTGACCAATTACTTCAGAGATTGCATCATTGTCCTAGGCAACAACCCATACACAATATCGTAAAGATATATCGTCAAATGAAAAAGTTTTCCATACAAGCACTTGATTCCGATCGTTTAGTTTGTATGATAGCTATATGCTATGGTGATCCGATATCGAAGGTTTCGTCAAATGAGCAGATTCATGGGGAGAAAAGAGCGTTTACAAATTTTCAGATCGATAACTCAAAATCTCAAGGACTTGTTCGCAGACGTACGCACGGACAGGCGGACACGGCTATAACGCCTTAGTTTTTCATGTTGATCATTTTGTTCAGACCTATTTCTAGCTCAATAAGTATGTAAACAAACAAAATTGCCGCATTTGGGACGAAAAGCGACCTGAAGAGATTCAAGAGCTGTCTTTTCACCAGAAAAAACACCGGTTTAATACGGTTTGTGGGCCGGTGGAATCATCGTACATGTTTCTTCAAAAATGTTGCCGGTGAGAACGCAACCGTCAATGACGTTATCGCGCCATTATAGCCGACTACTTAAGGGGGTATTCTACTCTAGAATTTCGAAAAAATCGATTTTTTTTCATATATTTAAAGTTTAAACCCTTAAGAACATATACTGCAAAGGATTTTTAAAAATTAAAATTATTTTAAGAGCTACAGTTACTTTAGTGACTCAGTACCTAACCGGGTAGGTAGGTAGACTCACTTTTTTAAATGCGTTTTTCTCGAAACTACTTTGTTCCACACGGTACCGGCATTATCTCAAGTTCTATACAACCGATTTACTTGAAATTTTGTGTAAACCTTCTTTATATAATCCTTTATCGTTCCTACCAGCATCGTGTCAAAATTTTGGTTTTTAATATTTAAAAAAAATTCAGGAATTTCAAAAAAAAAGCGTAAAAAATGATTTTTATTTTCAGGCAGTCGCCATTTTTCAAAAAAAAAAATTTTTCGTATTCCCTGATTTAGGGACTATAACAGCATCCTTACTGATTAAGAATTTCTTTTGATTTTTTTTTTCAGACCACCAGGAGAGTCAGGATGAATGTCACCAGGATGCGCCATTTTTTTACACCTGTCTCTCCCCCCCCTCTAATTATTTTAATTTTTAATATTTTTTTGTAAATTTTTTTTTCTGTATTCTTAAGATATCAATAAAAACACCATAAAAATGGATAGTAAAAATATTTTTTTTTTTTAAATAAAATTCAAAAAACTGCCCAAAATTTGATTTCTTGAGTAGAATACCCCCTTAATGCCTGAAATTGAAGCTCGTGATCTCAGCGACATATATTTTCAATCAAGAAGACGGCGCTACTTCCATTTTCGCATCTATCAATGGATTTATTGAGAGAATAATCGGTGAGCAGATAATTTCACGTTTTTGGCCGGTCGATGGGCTGCCAAGATCGTATGATATCACACTATTAGACTCATAATATTAGAAGTTTCTGTGTTTTTTCTTTAAAAAAGTAGGGAACCTCGAAATTGATCACCCTTTATATAATAATACCATACTATATAGATTTATATTATTAAACATAACCTAAACGAAAATTCAATAAAGTACTCACTTTGATGTGGACAAAAGTCGCCAGTTTTGGGATAATATTTACAGCAACTTGACGATTGACTCCAATCGAAGTAATCATCGATCCAACTAGAGGCCGGACGTGCGATGTACGTCACATTACCACGACGACTAGCCAAATAGATTTGTGTCAACACGCTGTCATCATTACAATACTTCCCGGAACAAACCAGATCTTGATGGAATGTTTTGGAGAAATCCAAACCAGATTTTAATACAAAATACACGGGTGGACCAATACTTAAATATTTGTTGAGCGCTTGGAAATAGTGTAGTACAAAACTGTCTTGCGGCATCGACAACTCCTGATCCAAACCGATTTCAATGCGCGGCGCAATAGCAACACTGCTGCACAGCCAACCGAAGAATACGATCATAACCACAACACGCATAGTCTTTTGCATTAGGAACGGTACATAGACGCTCTTGAAGAATTTGTATAATAAGCCCTCAGTGTGGGGTAAGGCATCACTCTTCTTGCCGCGTATAAAACAGAAGATATCCAAACGATTCTCCGCTTGGCGCTTAGTGTCCAGTGTTAGCAAACTAACAAAGCATGTGATTTGCAGTATGAAATCGAAGAGCAATGCCATGCCGGCGTACAATGCGAAAGCTTTCACGGCAGGCATATCCGAAAGACCACCCAGGAAGAAACAGCAACTTTCACTGACCGAAGTCAGCAGCATAGAAGGACCAACACGTCCCAATATACGGCCAATATGATCCTCGTGCGTTTCATCGGCGCGACGTGCATCACGCTGATATGTTTGCACCAATATGAAGATATTATCAACACCTACTGCCAACACCAGGAAAGGTATAACTTCGACGATTATAAGTGTTGCGGGCACACCAATATAACCGAATACACCAACAGAAGAGACCACAGAGGCCAACACTATAATCACACCACCAACACCTAAAGTAATTTTACTGTCGATTAAGGCGCGACGCACCTCCTGCACGTGACCCAAGGATATCGCGATGTACGCAAACATAATTAAATAGGAGACGAGTATAGTCATAACATCGGATTGCGATTCACGATTTAGTTCGTCCTCAATCGAGCGCTCCGATGTGAATGCAATGTCCATGTGTTTGCCCATGCGTGTCTTCGTGTAGTTCAACATAAACTCTACATAACGTTTCTCCCACTCCAATGCCGGACCCAATTTGGACTTGTCGTGATAATTATTCACCAGAAAGGTGAGTATGATGGCATTTGCACGCTCGAATTTCGTATCGCCCGATAACTGTTCACCGTGTGCCAAGAAGCCACCTAGTGCGACAGCTGGATCCACTGGTCCACCATACGGTGCCAGACAGAGATATGGGTTACCCATACACTGATACAAGCCATCCAAGTAGGTGACCTGTGTTGGAAATTAAATAAGAAATATATATTTATATTTTATAAACAATTTTATTATTCGTTTGCTCACCTCGAAGTTGCCGTCCTCGTCAGTTTCATTCAAACGCTCCAAATCGTTGCCGAAATAACCCCAAATGGATTGTACAATGCAATTGGAAACATCCTTTTTGTCAGTACCATCACTGGACAAGGGTGCAAAGCAAATATCCTCCAAAACTGTGCCATTGCCATTTCTTCCTAAATTCATGATGTCTTCCTGGAGCTCTAGGACTTGTGTGAGAAAGGCTTTGTCGAAAACTGGACCAAAATGTATTGGACCGTTAGATGTGTTGTGTACGATATCAGGCAAATCGACGGCGTGTATGATTACCTGTAAAAAAAAAGTAGCAAATGAAAAATATATTATAAAGACCTATACAGAGGTAAAAAATGTGTCTAAATTTAATTTTTTTTTTAGGTTAAAAGAGATATAAATGTATTTTATTGTATTTTCTTTACATTTTCCAGCATATACTTGTATTTTTTTTTCAGCATGATTGAGACGAGTTGCTATAAAAAAAAACTCACCTTTCTAAAAATTGCCTACATTTCGGCGCCAACGAATTAACACCAAAAATCTTACAGCGACGTTAAAAGACTTGATTAGCAACAACATTTATGAAAATAATGAAATCATCAATATTAAGCATGATCATGTAAGCATTTTCTTCTTAATCTATCGAAGGTTGCCTACATTTAGGTGACTTAAAATTCGAAAACGAGCAGTATTTATAAAAAAAAACTTTCATACTATAAAGTCCTTACATAGTCAGTGACAAATTTTAATATAAAAGCTAAAGAAGTAAATACTCGTATATTGTTATTGCAAAAAAATGTTGCCTACATTTCGGCGCCAACATTTAATAATTTCGATCTAAACCTTTTATATGAGGATAAGCTACTTTCTTTTAAATCTATCATCCTTAACCTACATTTAGATGAGCTAAGATTCGGAAATGAATCTCCATTGAGGAATATTCACAAAAATATACTTTCATACTACAAAGCCTCTGCATAATCAATGACGAATTTGAATATAAAAGCATAAGAAGGTAAACTTAATTTTCATTGGGCCATAATAGACCTAAAGTTGAGGTACATTCCTCCTTTATCAATCTGATTTTCACTGCGAAAAAAGTTTCCTACATTTCGGCGCCAAAAAATTAAAACTTCTAACTTAACTATTTTACTATTTAAAGTACACTCACCTGTTCTATACGATAGAACGGCTGAAATTGCGAATCGTAAAATTCACGTTCAATACGCGATTTCGATTGCGGTGATGCCCACAGCTGTACCGGATCGGTTGTGATGTGTAAGAATTTAATGCCATAACCCATGGCTATGACAAAACAAATGCCACCAACAAGTGTCATTTTCGGGCGACGTGCGAAGAATTTGCCCCAAGTGGTGAAGAACGTTTCCAGACATTTCTCGGTCCTAGCGCCGAGATTTTCAAAATAACCAGTCTCAAATTCATCGAGCGGACCCTGCGCGCCATCGACTTCATTGTCATCGTCTATAAAAAGCAGAAAGTAATACAAATTTATATAAAAATATTACGAATTTTCTTTTGTGAAGATATTTAAAAAAATATATAACGAACTGTTAAGAAATTTGCACAAACAGAGAAGAAGCGTTGTAGTGAGTTATTAGAAGCTTTTGAATATTATGAAGAAATATATTTGAAGTAAGAGTATGCAATTCAGATGTTAGATGTTAGGTTATGTGAAAAGCGTTTTGCTGCAACTACTGAAGTTGTGCAAGTGTTGCAGTTTTGATGTTTGCACATAGACTTTGGAGAGGGTAATTTTTATTTTGTTAAGTCACAGATTTAATTTTAATATTAGAAAACATTTATTAGCGGAAAGTGAATTATATTACACTTCTTTTGTTTGTTTTTTACAGAAATATTTAAATATAGCTTTAATCGACGGACATATTTTTGCTTAATTTTGGCTTATTAAATTAACCCCGCAGTTTGCTTAAAAAGTCAATTGACTTTTCTTTATTATTCAGCATAAATTTGGAAAGTTTTGAAAGAAAGGAGTGCAATTATTATTTTTTCGTTTAAAATTATTATAAAAAGTTTGTTTATTTACTAAAATTTTATATTTTTTTTATTTTTTATCATTTTTTTTAATTTTTTTATAATGCTTTTTTTAATTTTTTTATAATGACTTTTTTAATTTCTTGTTTAATTTATTTTTTTAATGTTGGTGTTTGTAAAAATGCTAGTTTAGTTAAAATTTTTTCCACTTTTTTATTTTTTTTTTCATTAAGTATTATATTTATTATTTTTTTATTTATTTATTATTTTTTTATTTATTTATTATTTTTTTATTTATTTATTATTTTTTTATTTATTTATTCTTTTTTATTGAAATTTCTTATTATTTTGTAGACATGCAGAGGGGAGCACAGCTTAAGTCCACCGATATAATTTATTTTTATTTACAAAGGTTGCTCAATTATGGTTTTTTAAATTAAACCCCGTTTGCTTGAATATTCACTATTTTTGTTTATTATTCCGTTTAAATTTAGAAATTTTTGAAAGAAAGGAGTGCCATTATTATTTTTTCGTTTAAAATTAATATTAAAAGGTTGTTTATGATATACATACATACAGTGTGCGACAAAACTAAAGCACGGAATTTACCTTGCCAGTATTTAACTGAATAAAATCATAAAGTAGGTATTAAATGATTTCATTTTTATTTTTATAATTAGTTCATTCATTCTTCTTCTTGAACTAGTAAAAATTAAACAAATTAACTTATTAAAAAAATATATAAAATTCCACATATGAAAATTTCCAAAAATCTGGTGCGACAAAACTAAAGCACGAAATAGTTTTATGATTGAAAAATTTATGTCTTTCAATATTTGGTTGCGTATCCCTAATTTTTTAATACAGCTACACATTGACGAGGCATGGACCCAATTAATTTATTTAACTTGTCCCAGGAAAAGCTTTTCCATGCTTCCTTAAATTGTATGAATAAAGCGGCACTATTTTTACAATTCTCAGGTATGATTTTTCGATCTACAGTTTTCCATTGGTTCTCTATGGGATTGAGATCTGGTGATTGGGCGGGTCCCTTCAAAACTTCAATACTGTTTACATCAAACCACTATTTTACACAAATAGCAGCGTGTTTCTGGTCGTTGTCATGTTGATAACTCCTATTTAAAGGCATTTCTTCTGCAGCATGCCACAGCAAATTATTCCAAAAAATATTTTTATACTTAAATTTGTCCATTATACTATTTATGTGATGAATTGGCCCTATTCCATGCGCTGAAACATAACCGCACACTAGCACATTACCTCCACGGTGTTTCACTGTGCCTGTTATTTAACGTGAATTTAGGCGTTGTGCTTTCGTTTTGCCTATCAGCTTCAAACCATCTGAATCTTTTATATTAAACTTCGATTTGTCAGAAAAAAGTACAGTTCGCCATTTTGTAATCGTCCAATTGATGTGCATCTTTGCAAATTTCAGTAGCGCCAGTCTATTCTTTAAAGAAATATATGGCTTTTTTGCACTAACTTTCTACAGGTAGCATGAAAATCCCCCATGGACAGCTCAACGTTGTATGGATATCTGTAATATATTTAACCGTAATTGTCTTACAGTTGATGTTGCAGATATAAGCGGGTAATTTTTTATTGCCCGAATGACTACCTTCTCTTCTGGTTCGGTTGTTTTCCTCGGCCTTTCACCACTATACATTGTAACTAAAGATCCTGATTTGCGAAATCGGCTTAATGTTCGTTAAACAAAATATGATTTACTCCAACCTTTTTTGCAAGTCATAACCGATTCTCTTTTCTTAAAATCCTTAACAATTTTTTCTTTAAAATGAGTAGAATACTTATTTTGAGCCATTAATATACCCTTTACTTTAATATACAACCAACCGCATTGAATAACGAATTGAAACTGAATATGCACTAATATTTTTCTATTTAGCTCATAACTACACATATTCAATATTTTCTGATCATGAAAAACCGTTAAACAAAAAATTAATGTGCAATTAATGTTAATTCTTAGTTATGTGCTTTAGTTTTGTCGCACCAGATTTTTGGAGTTCTTCATATGTGGTATTATATATATTTTTTTAATAAGTTAATTTGTTTAATTTTTAGTAATTCAAGAAGAAGAATGAATGAACTAGTTATAAAAATAAAAATAAAATCATTTAATACCTACTTTATGATTTTATGCAGTTAAATACCGACAAGGTAGATTCCGTGCTTTAGTTTTGTCGCACACTGTATGTATAATTATTAAATAAATAAATAAATATTTTAATATTTTATTTTATTTTTTATCACTTTTTTAATATTTTTTATTATGATTATTTTTAATTTTTGTTTAATAGCTAAATTTTTTTTATTTGTTTTTATTTATTATTATTTTTTAAGTGTATTACATTTATGTATTTAACATTTAGACGATGACTGATTTTCTAGAAGGTTCAATGAGAGTCATAAAATTTTTTTTCACTTTTTACTGTTTTTTATAGCATAGCTATAATCCACGAATATTATATTTAAAAAGTTGTTGTCAATTATCTTTGTTTTAATTAAACCCCGTTTACTTAAAAATTCAATATTTTAAATTTTTTTTAGTTTAAAAATAACAAAATTTATTTGCTAATTTGTTAACATTTTATTTATTTATTTTTTTATCACTTTTTTATAATATATATTTTTAAAACGATTTTGTTTAACTTTTTGTTTAATTTTTAAATTTTTTATATTTGATTTTGCTTTTGTTTTTATTATTATTTTTCTACACTAGTGAACAATGCTAAGCTCGCATAAAATTAGTTTGAAAATTTTTATTTTAAAAATCACCAATATATTCTTACACATTACCATTTTTAATGGCACCTACATAATTAATTTTATATTTTTTGAGATTATATATATTTGTTTTTAAGTCAAAACCATTTTTTTTTTTCAAAAGTAAGGGGATGAGTTTTTAATTTTTAAGACTTTATTTACTTTATATATATGTATATATATTTTTACAATAAACACAATTTTTAAAACTTTTTAATTTTAATTAATTTTTTACTTTTATACTTTTTTACTTAAATATTTTTTTTCTTTTTTTAAAAACATATGTTTTTAATCTGCATTATATTGATTTTATATTAATTTTAATGTTTTTATTTATTTATACACTACTTAAAATAGTTAAAAAAATAGATAAAGTAAAAAAAGAAATGACTATAGAAGCACGAATAAAACTTTTTTAAGGGCTGAAACGTTTACTTATATTAATTTCGGCTATTTTTTTTTAGTTAATTTTAATTTTTTGTGGATTTTCGCGAAAAAATTGTTATGCATAAAAACTTTTTTTTAACCATTTAACAAAAATATCTTAAAATCAAGCGTTTTGTGAAATTATCCGCTTTCAACTTTTATTTTCAGAGTAAGTAGATTCAAGAGAAATCCGTTTATTGAAACCTGGACATTTTTTTGTTTTTTTTTTTTTTTGTTTTAAATCATAAATTGAACACAGTGCAAGTTAGATATATCGACAATCATCGTAACGGCATTCATTACAAATAAGTGCTTATTTGATGCAGCTAAGAGAGAACAACTCTTATAATATTTATGTATATGCAGCAATGAAACACATCGTTAGCATCACTAGCTGATTTACAGTTATTAACGAAGCTACAGTTGACTGGATTGACAACTTAAATGAAAATAAAGCCAATTAGAACACACATACACAATCGCACACATATATGTATATATATACATATATGTGCCTAAAATAAAGTTTAGAATATATAGATGAAGAGCAGCAGACATATACATATTTACAAAAAAAGCAAACAAAATTTGGTTGAGCATGATTTTGTTCACAATTTCTACGACACTAAATTTCAAGACTTTCAAAAAATTTCAACATACTGCCCATTTTCGATTGTAGTGGGGAATCCTCCTCGGGTGCGAACTCGTTACTCACTTGTCCAGTAAAACGGTTGTTTATTGTGGCGCTACATAGGCCACTATCCAAACCTTCACCTACTATAAACAACCAATGCAATAACAATAATAAGAAGATCATACGAGATATTAGTAAATAAAAAATGTATAAATTAACGGAAAAAAACAATGCAATTGAAAATATTTTTTATGAAAATAATTAGTCTATGTATGACAAGCTCCGCGCTGAGTTAGTTATATTTATTTATTTATTAATGAAATGATTTTACGAAAGCACCAAAAGCCAATCATTCATATATTTAAATAGGAAATAAATTTTGAAACATTAGCTTGTTTTTTTATGAAAACTGATTGTGGATTTTCTTAAGAAAATGTGTTAGAAATTAAGACAAATTTTAAGTAGTATATCTGAAAAGCTCGTGAAAAACGTCTGCCTATAAGAAACTATCAACAGTCAGCTATCACCTGTACACAACGAATGAGCCCCTGTAAGCTTGCTTTTTGGTAAAAAAAACAACTTGTTCTAAAAAAATTCTAAAAAGTTAAAAAATAGTTCGAAAATATATTTTATACATATTTAAGATATTTCTTACTACTGCGTCAACAATTTATTTCTGCTCAACCTTAATTCAAAAAAAAATTCGATAACAGCTTGAAAATATATTTTATATATGTAATAAATAGTTGACCCAATAGAAAAAAATATATAAAATATATTTTCGAACTGTTTTCGACATTTTTTTGAATTAACCAACCTACACATATAGCTACCTCGATACATTTTTTGAGTCAAACTAACCAAAACTACTATTACAACACTTTTACAAATCGGCGACAACTGGACGTTCACACTGACATTTCAAAAATACAACATTTTATTTGAACGATATTTTACCTGCATTATATTTGAACGTCGTAAAAAAATTATGAACATTTTTTAACTAAAAATTATAGAAAAATAAATTATGCAAATTTTTATAGCAACCCATTTATAGTAATATTTAATAGCAACTTTTTTATATTTATTTTACACATTTTAATTATTAAAAAGTATTATTTTCTATGCCAACTAGAGTAGCGCTCTTAAAACAGACGAGTCCATATATGTAACTATAATTTGAATAAATTAAAAAAAATTTACTTGAAAAATTCTTCTTTTTATAGCATCTTTTTTATGGCAACTTTTTATAGTAAATTTTTTATAGCAACTTTTTATAGCAACATTTTTATAATAAATTTTAGTTATTTAAAAAATATAATTATTCTCTATGCCAGCAATAATTAACCTTCATAAAATGGATGAATCTGTGCAACCATATCGAAAGCGAATTTGAACTGATCGACGACCTAATATTACAAAACTGGAACTAGATATATGCATAGATCCCATTATAATGTTAAATTTAAGGTAAGCGTTCTTAAAACAAACGAGCCTAGGTAACCAAATCGAAAGCGATTGAACTCGTCACAACAGCAGTTCTCTAAAAAACTAAAGAAATGTTTTAAAGTGTCGCAAAAAAACCTGTTAATAAGTTATATGCCATTATAGCCTCAAAATTTAGCTGTAAAAATAAATTAAGTCTTTACTATCAGAAAGTGCTGAAAAGATATCAGTTTAAACACTAACATAAGTATATAACAGTAGTACAACTGCGAAAAGTATTTCAACTATATCAAAATATCTGAATATGAATTTATACGCTTTTTCGCCTACGCTGTTGCAGGTTAAAAAATATTTAACAATATACTGCAAAGTAATTGTAGGCATGAAAAATATATGACTTCCAATACTGACAATCTCCGTTAATATTATCTATAAAAACCCTTCAAAAATTTTTTTGGAAACATATTACCCACAAAAAAGTTAAGAAAAAAATATGAAAATTTATAAAAACTGCATGCAGCACCCACAAAAGGTATTATTACTTCTTCCATGCCACGTTTGATGAGAAAAACCCCTGATTACTAAATGCATGCTGGCATTTTATACCCTCATACATATAAATTTGTCTAACAAATAACTTACGTTCACTGCGTTTGGAAGGAAATAGGCACACGCCCATGAGAAAGAGCAGTGTGCCAACGAAAAAGACAACAGTCATTATCACAGCGAATGCATCGAGACCGGCAATTTTAAAGGGTTCCGGACGTGGTGGCTCCGGCACGGGTACCGGACAAGAAGCCTCACAATCGCTGCAACCACAGGCGGGAGTTTTATCCTGTGGGAAAGTAATTTCTCAAAAAATATAAAAACCGTACCTTGGACAAATAAGACATTTGAGCGGAAGCTTACATTCAATTTCTCATTACATGGCGTGGTTTTTGGATCCAATGGCGTGTAGCCTTGTGAGGCTGAGCTATTTTCATGTTGTATATAGTTGATTTGAAACGGTACATATGGATTGGATTCCTGATCGCCCATAAAGCCAAACCATTTGGTTGGACTGCAACGTGCTGCCATGTAGCTGCCACACATTAAATCGAAAGCCTTCTGACCAGTCGATGGCACTGAGACCTGTGGGCGAAAGAAAATGTAAAATTGTTATAAATGGCTTAAGAAATATATATAGAAATAAATTTACATTATACAACATTGTAAGAGTTTTAAATTATGCCTGCTATTTATTTCCAATATTATTTAATTGTTTATGTATAAATAACTTTTGTTTAATTAAGTTTTTAATTGCTAATTATTTTAACTGACTTGCGGTTCATTGAAACGTGACCTTGGCACCTTTGGTTTATATTATATTAGACTTTATACTGGGTCAGTTTGCTTAGCGCTGGAAACTGACTTTGATGCTTCTGTACTACTTAGCTTGAAGACGGCTCTTTCGTTTTTATTCGTTCTTTCAAGCCAAGTTGCTTGATAAAAACAACCTTTAAGTCGATTTAAGGTTACTTAATAAGGAAAAACGTTTTTATTTAGCAACTTTATTTTAATTTTCATCGATCAATTTGATATATTATCAAATTAAATAGTTTTCCATATAAGGATTTGATTTTGATCGTTCATTTTGTATGCCAGCTATATGCTATAGTATTCCGAAATCGGCGGTTTCGACAAATGAGCAGGTTTTTGGAGAGAAAAAAACATATGCAAATTTTTAGAGCGATATCTCAACAAATGAAGACTAGTTTGCCTATATACAGACAGGCATAGCTCATCGACTCAGCTCGTTACGCTCATCACTAATGTATGTATGTATGTATATGCTTTATAGGGTCTACGACGTTTCCTTCTGAATGTTTTTAACTTCACGGTAAGCTTAATATACTCAGAATATATTAGGTTGTCAAAAAAGTCTTGCGGTATTTTCGCTAGTTGGCGCTGAGAGCGCGTAGTTCTAGTTTTATTCGTCGCATGCTATACCTTTTTGGAAAGCTCATTTCACGCGCTAACACGTGTTTGATTGATTGTCGTTTCTTTTAAGTCGTTCGTGAGTTATAGCGTCGCAAACATGGAGCAAAATAAAGAGAAAATACGGCATATTTTACAGTACTACTATGATAAAGGCAAAAATGCATCTCAAGCCGCCAATAAAATTTGTGCAGTTTATGGACCCGATACAGTTTCCATTTCCACCGCACAACGATGGTTCCAACGTTTTCGTTCTGGTGTAGAGGTAGTCGCAGATGCACCACGCTCCGGAAGGCCTTTTGTCGAAAATTGCGATAAAATCGCTGAATTGGTCGAAAGAGACCGGCATAGTAGTCATCAAACCGTTATAAACCATTTGAAGCTTGGAGTCACTAAGAAATTCGATGTATGGGTGCCACAGGAATTGACAAGACTTTTTAATTTAAATTTGCGACCCACTCTAATATACATATGAAATAATTATGCATATTCATCTGTCGAAGTAATTTAAAACAGTTACATATTTATATATTCTATCGCAGCAAGATCACTTATGAAAACACAGAAAAATATATACATATACATACACTATATAATTCATAACGAGCTACATCAAATATTGGCGGTAATTTCGCATGTGTGTATTTATAGACACGTCATGTTATTAACCAATACTAGAGATATTTTTTTCACTTATTAGGAAAGCTCGGCCCAGACGTAAATAATATGCAAGAGCAAAGAAAAATGGAATGTGAAGACTTTCATGGCATTTCTTATTCGTAACTGTGATGTAATACAAACATTTGTTGGTATATGCACAAAATCCCTTACACCTACATACATATGTACATGTGTGATTGTTCTAATTAACGCTTGTTGCTTGTTTGTATAAGAAATTAACATAGATTTTCCCGGCTACTAGCGAATGTCTGTGACTGTCACTGAAAAGGAAATAGACACCAAAGCGGCAAATACTAAAAGTAATTACTCATTTAAGCACAATAACACTTGAACGGCATGGGGAATCGATGCATTTATACCTATGTATGTGCTTTTGGTAAAACAAAATCACGGCAAAGAAATACTGAATAACAGCCATGTTGAAGCAATGGATTTTTTTTTTTTTTTTTTGGATGAAAAAATATAATTAAAAAAATGTTTTTATTTTAAAAAATTTATAAAAAAAATTTATAAAAAAAATTAAAAAAAAAATAATTTAAAAAATATATAAAAAATTAAAAAAAAATTAAATTAAATTTTATTTGAAATAATAAAAAAACGCATTTGATAAAATTAAAAGAGAAATTAAAAAAAAAATATTTAGAAAAAATAAAATAAAGAGAAAATACATAAATAATTTAATAAAAAGAAAAAATATATTTTTGAAAAAAAAATAAATAAAATATCTCAAAGCTGATTAAAAATGTCTGCCTATAAGAAACTATCAACAGTCAGCCTAATAATATTCTCCCCCACTAAATTCACAGCGACCATATGCACAAGCTGGACGAAGGATTGACCTTAATATTGCAGTCGATGGCGCTAAAATTCCGACTGTCAATAACTCTAAGATTTTAGGCGTGATTTTCGACAGCCTGTGCTCCTTCACTCCTCATACGACCGCGATTATGGCCAAAGTACACAGCCGCAACAAAATCGCTAGCGGGCAGCATATGGGGAAAAGACAAAGAAACGTTGTTCACAATCGACCGGCCGGTCCCTAACTATGCCGCACAAATATGGTCGCCTGGATGCAGTGAAATGCATGCGAGGAAATTAAATTTAAATATCGTGGAAACCATCCCTGCAGGCGCTTGCTTGAAGCGTAACCGCCACCTAGGAATATCAAGAGATCTTTCCTTAACTACGTCGACGACATATGTAAGACAATACGCCGACCAGACTTCGGACGCAGCTAACTTCAGACATACACTGACCGCCATTCGCAGTGGAGCCATGAACACCTTCACCGACTCCCACTCAGTGTGAGTCCGAGTTGCCGCGAAAATCGAGAGTGACCCTTGCGCAGCTTCGTTCTGGATGCTGTAACTGGTTAAATATCTACTTATCCAGAATCGATCCCAACATTGTAAACTAACTAAACTAACTCGACAACATGCGACGTGTCCCCGCTTGACTCTAACCACTGTTTGTTTTCGGAATTAAAATTGTTTGTAATAAAATATAAAAATAATAACAAAATAGAAACGATTGAAGGTGGCAATTAGAACCAAAAAATACAGAAAAAATAATAATAATGATTGAATCATGCTTTCCAGCATATATATTATAGATATAGATATTAGGTTGTCAAAAAAGTCTTGCGGTATTTTTATTGAATCAATTCGTGTGGCACCCATACATCGAGCTTCTTAGTGACTCCAAGCTTCTTCAAATGGTTTATAACGGTTTGATGACTACTATGCCGGTCTCTTTCGACCAATTCAGCGATGTTATCGCAATTTTCGACGACAGGCCTTCCGGAGCGTGGTGCATCTTCGACCACCTCTACACCAGAACGAAAACGTTGAAACCATCGTTGTGCCGTGGAAATGGAAACTGTATCGGGTCCATAAACTGCAGAAATTTTATTGGCGGCTTGAGATGCATTTTTGTCTTTATCGTAGTAGTACTGTAAAATATGCCGTATTTTCTCTTTATTTTGCTCCATGTTTGCGACGCTATAACTCACGAACGACTTAAAAGAAACGACAATCAATCAAACACGTGTTAGCGCGTGAAATGAGATTTCCAAAAAGGTATAGCATGACCCGATGCGAGGAATAAAACTAGAACTACGCGCTCTCAGCGCCAACTAGCGAAAATACCGCAAGACTTTTTTGACAACCTAATATTTGAAAACAAAGGAAAGTAAATTAAAGATATAAATCTGATTATGACTTCATAATAAATGTTTACAAAATTCCTTATTATTTTATTAATATTATTGTATACATATATTTTTTGTATACCACTTCACTAAAATTTTCAAAATAAAATAGAAACAAAAAAAATTTGACTACTTGGAAATATCCACTACATCTTCGCTTGGATCTAACTCACAAAATTGAAAAATCGGAAAAAAGTTTGAGACTTAAAATAGTACAAATTATATGCCAAATTTGTTTAAAATTTTTTTTTGTTGTATACGCATCGATAGCACAAACAATGATTTTATAAACCATTAGTAGTGTGAAATTGTAACAAAAACCTATATACATATGTATACAAATGTAAGTAAATAGATTTTAGAACTTACCTGTGAACATGATTTATATGTGTTATTCATATAAGCAGAAGTGATGTGTAAATCCAATGCAGTAGCATAAGCTTTACCTATAAAAATATTTATGCGTTTAAGTGCGAAATAGTACAATTAGCATAGGCACAAACACGATGTAGTGTTTTAACTTACCAGCCGGTGAGATGCTACTTTGCGCAATCTTCGAGAACTCCGATTGCTTGGTCGAACAGGTTAAGTCACATAAGTGACGCACAAGGTTTGCCATACACGAAGGGCAGCGCTCGAGAAAATTCGCAGCTAATTTGATATTCTCGTTAAGTATTGAAATCTAAAAAGAATTAAAAACAAATATTTATTGTTATATATACATATGTATAATTGAAATGGCAAATATTATGCGCGAGTTATCGCTTTATTTACTTGATCGCTATCACAGCAAAATTCAGTGGCGCCACCTTCCAGCAAATGGCTGCATCGTTGTTTCATCAATTCCAATCCATTGGCCGGCATTACCTTTGCTGTGCCATTGTAAACGCAATATTGTTTGTGTCCCATAACGGGATCAACATTGCAGACGCCATACCATACGCAGTCCTGCACAACAGAAGAAATGCAAAAAAACAGAGATTTAATTTACATTTTGATTTAATGAGTAATTATAGATATGTATGTATGTATGTGTATTATGCAAACAATATGATTAATCAATAAGATATGCACACTACTAGGTTTTCCGACCAGTTAAGTAAACGAATACATTTATCTAGTCAATTTCAATACATTTTTGTGAAAAATATGTGCAATGTTTGGCAAAAATATAAATATATGTATATTTTTTATCGAACTACTATAACTCAGTTTTAATTAAAACAAAAAAAAGAAAATAAAAAAAATGTATTTAAAAATTATACTATTTTAATTTCAGATACAATAAAAAAAAAAAATTAGGCGATAATTGACGTTGAGGGCAAATAGATGTCGGAATCATTCCATTTTTGTCACCCACGTATGGGGAAATATTGACGGAAATTAATAAAACAAGATACTGACAAACAGTTGGCAATTTTCATACCCTTTTTCCACGAAGTTTGTAACATCTAGAAGGAAATGTATATCTATAAATGATCAGCATGACGAGCTAAGTTGATTTAGCCATGTTCATCTGTATGTACATATGTATATACGCGGACTAATCCTCCAGTTTTTGAGCTATCAATCTGAAATCTTGCATTCCTATTTTTTTCACAAAGAAACTTCTCATTTGCCAAAACACACGATAACGAACCAGTACAGACTATATAAACTACACGATCAAAATGATGTCCTTGTAGGGAAAACTTTTTTAATTGACGAGGTATCTTTACGAAATTTTATATGCATTGTTGTCCAAGGCAACAATCTCCGAGCAAATTGTTCAGATCAGAGCACTATAGGACATAACTGCCATACAAATTGACCAATCAAAATCATGTTTTTGTACTAAGAACTTTTTTATTTGAAAAGATATCTTCATGAAATTTAGCATGAGTTATGGTCTAAGCAAACTAAAGAATCAAATTAAAGTTCTTGCTTGGAAACATTTTTTATTTTGCTAGGTATATTCCTGAAATTCGGTATAAGTTATTGTGTAAAGCAACGTTATAAATTCCTAAGATATTGATCAGATCGGAACACTATAGCATTTATGTAGCTGTCATACAAACTAAGCGATCAACGTTTAGGTTTTGTCTTGTTTTTTTAAACACTTTTAGAAACCAGTAGTAAAAAAAAATTACTTTTTTATACCGCATACAATTATACGAATGTTCCACCGTCGGAAGGTAGTTGGGTCTAAGTAAGGGGATTTTAAGTCCAGTCTTTTTTTTTATATATTTAAAGTTTAGACTTTCAAAAAGATGACCTTGGAAGGATTTTTCAAAATTCGACTTATTTTCGGAGATACAGCCGATTTTGTGAGGTGGCGTCCGTGTTCACTAGAATTGTCTCCTAAACTTTAAACGAGTTTTTCTCGAAACTACTTTTTCCCACACGGTACCGGCATTATCTCAAGTTCTATACGTGTGAACCTTCTTTATATAATCCTTTATCATTCCTACCAGCATCGTGGCAAAATTTTTGTTTTTAATATTAAAAAAAAATTCAGGAATTTCAAAAAAAAGCGTAAAAAATTATTTTTATTTTCAGGCAGTCGCCATTTTTCAAAAAAATCTTTTTTCGTGTTCCCGGACTATAACAGCATCTTTACTGATTAAGAATTTCTTTTAATTTTTTTTTTTCAGACCACCAGGAGAGTCAGGATCAATGTCACCAGGATGCGCCATTTTTTTTTTATACCTGTCTCTCCCCCCGCCTCCCTCTAAATATTTTAATTTTTATATTTTTCTGTAAAATTTTTTTCTGCATTCTTAAGATATCAATAAAAACACCATAAAAAAATGGATAGTAAAAATATTTTTGGTTTTTTTTTAAATAAAATTCAAAAAACTGCCCAAAATTTGATTTCAAGAATAGAATACCCCCTTAACATGCACCAAAATATTAAATATTATGCCGTTAGAATAACAATAGCTACATCCTTCTTAAGATCAACGCAAATTTAATTAATGATATCATAAAAGCAACACTGACCAGAAAAAATATTTCATTAACCGACAGATTTAAATGCCTCTTGTAATTTTAAATATTAAAAAATATTACATAGTCTTCGAAAACAGTAAAGAATATATATATTAAACACATTTCTGAGAATAGTATAATGTAAGTAAGGCAAATTACAGCTGTCTTCAAACGTACACGCACACTCGTGACTCACTCAAATTACTTGATAAAAAGATTCACGTTTCGACAGTTAACTATTACACCTGTGCGCTGCTTTGAGCTTTGTTCTGCTTCCTTTGACAAGCGTAAATAATGAACGTAACGTCATACATACATACATACATATAATATAAATATTCAACTGACACTTGAACCTAACCTGACCTATCAAGTATGACAGTTAGGAAATTACTCGCATCAATGTATATTTTATAAATTTTTTAATTAAATATTCAGAATAAATTTATTTAACACGATCATCAATGCACTCAATTTAAGGAAAATTGTATAGAAAATATACAAACGCATCAGCGTGTGAGCATAGCTACGTAAGAGTAGCATAAAGTGCACACGCGAGGTATAGTTTATGCAGTATATGAACATATGTATGTATGTATGGTGTTTGTATGTTGATCGATCAATTTTTCAAATAAAAGTAAAAAGATAGTGGAGAAATGGCATTCAAGTAATGGCAGCACGAGAAAAAGTGATCTGAAGCTAATGAAGAGAACAACACACTGATATACTTGTGTGTATATATACATACATACAGCTATACTAGTGTACTCGGTGCTACAGGCCACTTACTATGGTATTTGAAAACGAACAAAGCCGGAATCAAAGTTCAAAATTTTAAATAAGTTATAAAATGAAAGTAGCCACATTGTAGTCATGCGAGGGTTGCAATTATTCTTTTAAAATAACAAATTAACTGGTTGGACTATGTATATAACTTTTTTTGACATGACATCTTCACGAAATTTAACATGAATTATTGCCCAAAGCAGCACTATAAAAATCGAGTATACCGTTTTGATTGGACTATTGTAACACATATCTGATACATAAACCGACCGATTGCAAATCTTTTTAATTTGAAGAGATATTTTTACGAAATTTGTCACAGGTTATTCTTTACAACAACGCCGCAATATTGGAAAAAAACTGTTTAGACCGGACCACTTTAGCATATGGCTGCCATACAAATGGACCTATTATAATGATTGAAGATACCTTCTTGATATTTGGAATAGATTATAGCTCAAGGAAACGCTACAATCTTCGGACATATGGTTCAAGTCTGACCACCATAGCATATATGTAGCTGCCATATAAACGGACCAATGAAAATCAGATTTTTGTATGGAAAACTTTTTATTTGAAGGTATATCTTCATGAAATTTTGGACTAATGTGTGTTGTCCAAGAAAATGTTATAATCTTCAAAAAATTGTTCCGATCGGACCACTATAGTATGTAGTTGTTATAGAAACCGATCGATTCAAATCAATCTCTTTCATAAAAAGCCTTTTTATTTGACAAAATATCTTTACGAATTTCGACATGTGCCAAAAAATAAGGTGAAATTTGAATTTAAACTGCGCGCGTCGAAGGATTTGGAGAATTATTATTTTTTTTTAGATTAGTAGAACAGTCAGTCACATTTATGTCAAATTTCATGTCAAATTATTCATTAGTGTTTGAGATACGTATCGTTTTGTGAGCTGCTAAAAGTGAGTTTTTCGTTTTTTGCGATGTCGAAATTTGTTGAGCAAAGAATTTGCATTAAATTATGTTTACGGAATCAATTTTCTGCTGCGGATACGTTGAGGATGGTGCAGAAAGCCTTTGGTGATGAGGCTATGTCTAAAAAAAATGTTTACAAGTGGTATAGTGAGTTCCACGCCGGCCGGGAACGTGTCGAAGACGAAGAGCGTACAGGGCGACCATCAACCTCAACCGACGAACCTCACGTTGAACAAATCAAAGATTTGGTGTTGAAAAATACAAATCGATTTACAATTCGAGGTCTTGCTGATGAAGTTGGCATATCGAAAGGCTCAGCCAATACCAATCAATCGAGCGAATATCGTGCCAAAAGAGAGCCGAGACCAAAAAAATCGCGCCAAAGTCGCTCAAAAATCAAGGTCATGTTGACTGTTTTCTTGTTGTGTTGTTGCTAATCCCCGTTAGGATGGTAAGGGTTGTTTGTATTGTCGTCGAGGTCATCTAACGGTAGGCCCAAGAAACATGCTGTTTCGACGGGGTCGGACCAAAGGGAGGGGGGTGTTAGATGGGTAGGGTTTGTAGGGCATGCAAAGAGGTGGCCAGTGTCATGCGGAGACTCGTTGCATGCAGGACATACATTAGGTATGTCGGGGTCGATTCTGGATAAGTAGGAGTTTAACCTGCTACAGTATCCAGAAAGAAATTGCGCTAGGGTCACTCGCGTTTCTCGCGGCAACTGGAGCTCCTCGTCTGCAATAGGTGGTGGTTTGACTCCAAGGACGCCATTCACGGGAAGGGAGTCGGTGAAGGTGTTGATGGCTAAACTGTGAATGGCTGTCGGTGCCTGTCGATAGTTTGTTGCGTTCGAAATCTGGTCGGCGTATTGTTCGATGTCGTCGACATAGTCGAGGAATGATCTCTTGATACTCCTGGGAGGCGGTTCCGCTCGAAGCAGGTGGCTGCAAGGGTGATTCCTACGGAAACAACCCAGCAGGAACTGCTTGGGGAGGAGTTGATTATGCTCCTTTACCGGTAGCATGCGCGTCTCACTGTGGAGGTGTTCAATGGGAGACATCAAGAGGCATCCCGTCGTGGTCCGGAGTGCTGTATTCTGACAGGTCTGAAGTTTCCTCATCTGCGTACCACTGCATCCCGGCGAACTACTAGACTAGAACCCAGCGAAGACGGAACTGAAGGCCATCCCGGAAAGTGACTACAACCAGTGTTTCGAAGATTGTAAAATCCGTTGGCATAAGTGCATTGCATCGGAAGGGGATTACTTTGAAGGGGATGAAATTGATTTGGAAGAATAAATAAAGAATTTTCAAAGTAAATACAATGTCACCTTATTTTTTGGGCACAGTAGTATATTCCATATATGTGACCTGGTCTACGAAAAGGGGGCTTAGGTGTCAAAAAAATCAATTTTCACTTTTCAGTTGATTCGGATGGAAGATGAGATGCTTTTTCAAAATTGATTTTTTTGACACATAAGCCCCCTTTTCGTAGACCAGGTCACATATACTATACATATATTCTACATATATATATTCTATATACATATATATTATATTCTTATATGGACATTTTTTTTATTTGTGAAGTATTATTCAGTGCAACCGAAGCTAACATTTTTTCTTGTTTTTATATAAAGTATATAGCAGTGTCTCCGGACTAAAAGTAAGTAAAGTTACTAAAATAATACATTAACATCATGCAACTTTGATGCAGAATAAAACTGCGTTTGTATTAATGTATTTTTGAAGATTTCTAATTTCAGACATCCTCAATAGTTTAAATTAGCGAAGGCCGATATCCCAATTAACACATTCGATCGAATAAAACATAGACTTTCTTAGTTTAAATTGTACTGTCGTTTTTAAGAAATGACTAATGGTCAAAGTCTTGAATTTATGACTTTAAGGTACTGATGATTGTAATAAAGATCAGTATGAAGAGTGATGTAAAAATATACGCCTACTCAATAACATTGCTCAATACATTCATACTCGCAATGTGGTAAAGAAAATTGCTTTATTTTTTTTTTATATGCTTATCCGACATTTTTAAACAGAAACCACAAGTTTAATGTTCCAACATATTACATTTGTATGAGTAATGATTCTTAAAACAGGATCTACGTCACCCAAGTCGATACCAATTTACACATCTGAAGTTTTACATGCATAAAACATAGTTATGAGATTGTGGTTTCTCAAAAAACAAATGCTGGAAAATGTTTTCTTATATATAAATGTGAAACGAAACCGAAAGTATTTTTTTTTTTCAATTTTAAGCATTGATAAACATTTTAAATGAAGCTGAATTTATTTGCCAGCCTGGTTGTATACATTATTCAGTAGTCAGATTCAAATTCTTGCGTAAATAAACTTTTATTATTTATTTCTTCAAAGCAGAACTGCTGACAGAAATCTTTAAATCAGATCTAGCATTTGCATTGCATAAATTTTGGAGATCGCAATGAAAGAATTGCAAATTTTCTGGATTTTCCTTAGCTCAAGCGGGCATTTGCTGACGACATATTTTCAGTTCAACTTAACCGTGGGCAGAAATATGATAATTTTTTTATCCTCTGTCAACTCAAGCATAGTTTTGTAAGCATTTTTCAAAATAAACGGACTATTCAGCAAAATAACCAGTACGAGACTTTAATAAACGATACAAGGGATAACAAACTTTTTAACCAATCGTGTTGCTGAATTTTACCTTTAATTTATTTTTTAACTTTGATAATATATCTTAGTGGTTAATAAATGCAAACTTAATTCAAAAATGTTGGTTTACAACAATGGTGTTTAAGGACTGAATTTTGATCGATCCATTTGTATGGCGCTATATGCAATAATGATCCTATCTGAACAATTTGTTTGGAGATTGTCCCGTTGTTGTAGACAATAATCCATACCGAATTTCCATTGGGGAACTATTTCTCTTATATACGAGCAGACAAACGAAAATTGCTAAATCGAATTAGTCGGTCTGTCTGATCATTTCCATATATCTATTTTTAGGTTCTCGAACATTTCATCTCGGGTGTTACAAATTTCTTTAAGTTTATGTACCCTGTAAAAGTGAGCATTAGTCGAAATAGAGATCAAATTATCAACCTACAAAAATAACGAACATGCATGTGTTGATATAACTTCCCATACTTCGCAGTTTTTTTACAAAGATTTTAAAGCCTAACTAGTCTGAGTACTTCTTTGTAGCAATGTGTTTCATATTAAATCATGTCACATCATAAATCAATAATCAGAATTGTAGTGCAATATAAACACCATTGCTTTTTCTTTGTGATTTTTATGAAAAATACATTCTTTTCTTTTACGCAAAAGATAAGATTCATTGAATGCTCCATAGCCTTTCTTATATTCTAGGCATAAAAAAGAAACCTCGGAAATTTTTTCTTATAGCCAGAGATAACGAAATGCATGCTATATTGCACATATATTAAAACGTAAACTCTTTTTTTTTTAATTTACTACGATATTTTTTTGCAATTCATTCCATGCTCCATAACCCTTGTAGGCTAAACAAAAAGAAACTACAGCCATATTTCTTTCAAGGGAGAAATAACGAAACGGCTTACTATTAATCACACAACTCGTATAAAAATCGTTGTCCAAACATTTCTTTTTTTTTCATTTACTACGATATTCCGATGCAATTTATAACAAATTTAATTATATATATGCTATTTATTGTAAAATTTCTATGAATAGATTATAGACTGGCAATTTTTGCCTAACCAAGACTCAATTTTCGTATATTAAGTTCAGTCAATATGAAGAAATGTGATTATTCTGGTTATTTCACTGTATAATCATATAAAAGATTATACTTATAAAAATTTTATCCAATATTGTTTTTTTCTTCAAATGGGTTTTATCGCTTAATTTTTCCCTATAATTATATATTGTCATAATTATGTTTATATCATAATAATCATTGCAATTAACTTTATAAAACAATTATGTCTAAACTCTCATTTAAACCTTTGGTCGACAGCACTTTGGTATACTTCAATTTGTCAATAAATAAATAAAGATGATATCAACACAATTTAGGTAGTGTTTTCTTTTTGCATTAAATCCCATATGATAATAAAAATTACACGCTCTATTAGCCGTGCTAACGTAATCATGGAAGCCATTTTCCGAGTCATTTACATTAAACAACTAAAACCTTAAAAAAACGTAATGTATACAGTTTTGGCTATATAGTATAAACAACATTTAATGTATATTCGCATTTGTATACCTATTATTCACTCATATCTGCAGAAATATCGCACTTAATTTCAAAATTGCAAACCCTACTAATTGGACAGTTTAAAGTTTAAACAAGTTTTATCTATTATGGCATATTTTCATCTGTATATTAGAATGTTTGTGTATTATTAAATTACAATGTACTTATGTGTACTCACCTGCAAGCTACTAGCGAAAAGATTTGTCAATACAGCAAAAAATATAAGGTGATGAAACCTTTTAATACGAAAGCTGTGCTGCGGACTACGTTGTTTTGTTTGCGCCATCGTAATTTTTAGCCCGAATGTTTTTGTTTTATAACACGGAGTATCCGCCGGTCTTCCACACGGCAGCAAAACTCCGCGAAAACTAGTATCGTCTCAATATAATAGTCGAATCAGTGATGTTTTAACTGCTCTTTTTTGGATGCAGCGGAGGTCAGCCCAATATATGAAATGCATACAAATTCCATTAACTATATATGCCCGCACATACAGAAATATGTTTACACACTCTCGGCAGCGCCCTGTCGTTAACACACAAACAAGATTATGTTAGTATCCAATGCTTAATTTAATATAAAAGTTGTCGGAATACTATATGGCAAAATCTTTTCCGTCCATAATTTTTTTAAAATCCAAAACTTTTTCTTTTCTATATATTTGTAAAATCTTATGTATCGGAATCAAATTTATTATTTGTCCATGAAAATTTCAGCTGCGAAAAATTACTTGCACAAATCGATATTTAGCAGCGGCTCGCTGTTGATTGAATTTGCGTAGCACTTATTAATACCCAAATTATTAGGCTTCTTTAATCTTTCACAGATTTGTCCAAAAATATTGTTTCAGTATTTTACACTTTCAAATTTTTTTCCAAAGCATTTTGCAATATAATTGGGAAATAAAATCACAAATATTACTGACTTCGCGATTATGAAGCAAAGAGCAGATAATAACCGAATCGTTTGCTTTTATCATCAGAAATATTTATTGTGAACGTATTCACCACACTACTTTTCTGATTGGCTGAATAAATGAAATGTCAAAGTTTAAGCGTTGCCATACTGATTTTATTTTTATAAATTTAGCCATTTGAATGTTATGCGTTGTACGCCGTGTTATGCGTGTTAACGACCGGAACACATAGAGCGCGACAGACTGCAAGCGACAGCTGTCAAATTTAAAAATACACACATTCTTAAGGACACAGTTTTGTAGTTGTGCAGCTGCCTCCATAACTGTGTCCTTAAGAACTTGTGTATTTTTAAATTTGACAGATGTCGCTTGCAGTCTGTCACGGGCGTCATAATAATTTTGAGATTTTCATAATACATATTGGTAATTTTAATGTAAAAATCACACTTTTCGTTTAATATTGAGCCCTCTTTTGCTATGCAAGAAATATTGAAATGAAAACCCTTACCAAGCTGAGAGATGTCCAAAGGAGATCATTTTTTCATATAGTCCTTACTTCCAACTTAAAAGAACTCTCTCAATCTGTCGTCGGATCAAACGGCTCGCTATAAAACCTTTGAACGATGCCAAAATTAAGATATCGCAAAGGGGGTTGTAGAGTAGGTAGACTCAGAGCGGACTTCCACCTTGTCAAAACTCAAGTGGCTCGCTATAAAAACCTGAATTATATCAAAATTAAGATATTGTAAGCTTGGATGTAGTGTAGGTCGCCTCTGCACGTGCATCCGCTAAATCTTCACGGCCTAAAAACTCTCTAATACTGAGCTGATGATCAAAGCGTTATGCCACCTGAGTATGCAGAGGTGCCCTATTCCGAAAAGCCGAAATTGCCTCCATTCAGTTAAGACCTTGGAGTCAGCCCTTGGAGTACGTTCTTCTCCCGTCATCAATAATTTTATGTGGTATGTGTAGGTTGAGACGAAAACTCCAGTACTAGCAGAGGGGCCTATGCTAGGTTCATGGAAGGTTCGGAGACCTGGAAACATCTGGAGCCCACAAGGAGGCAGGCTATAGCAGTAAAGAAACTAAGTCGGAGTCCTATGGCAGCCAAGATTGTGGCGCTGCAATACTGACCCTGAGCTCACAGATAGCGCGTTCGGACTTGTCAAGAAGTATTCGATATCTTTATTAATAGCATCAAGCATGTTTGATATCGAACTTGTTTGGAAGACGGCTCCCAGCTAGTCTCCACACTGTTATCCTCTTGCGCTCTAGTTGGATCTATGGATCTCCCGTAAACTTTGCAAGCACTGATCAAAAACCAAAACTTATGTCGGTGCGAGATCCTTCTGCTACAAAGTGGGATGTAAGACGTTCTCTGAGCTACTTGCCCTTAGCAGGGTAAGGTTGCATATTTTGTCGGACACAAATTGGCAAAATTTTATGGGAGAACGCAAGGTAGAGTCATCTACACACTTTCGCCTTATTTGACCAACTTTTGTCAGACTGAGGTAGACGGATTTTCGGCGAACCTCGCGAAGATACTGGTATTGACTCAAAGCGCATCGTCGAACTATAAGTCTCTGGCGATTCATATCTAGAAGTTCTTGGGAATTACAAAGGATCAATGTTCACATCTGTCCAAGTAGAATTCTGTGCCGTCTTTGGTGCCAGGATCAGCCATACTACCTAACCTAAGGTGGTTTTGAGACCGCAGCCAATGAAAATATCTATCCAATGAGATTGTCTATTTTCGATTTTACTGAAATGTTTGCATTTGAAGGCTTAAAATTCCCAATTTCATACAAGCTGATGAAATTAATGTTCCGTTATCCTACTACGGGATTATGAGGAAAGCAATAATAAAACAGCGGCATACAGCAATCCCGTTCCCGTACTTCGTAAGCAAGGAAATTACAATAAGATGGATTAATGAACTGTATCGACTATAAGGGCATTAATGAATCAGAGCACAAAATCTACGCTCTAAAAGCTTTCGGAAAGTTATCAGCTGGTTTTGGTAGAGAAAGGTCTCTACTGCATTAGGAAAACTGAGTGGAGCAAAGGAACGACTGGTAGTGGATTTCAACGCTTAAAGGTTATATAAAATGCATCAAGCCTTTCCTTCTTGAGTTTCAGCTCAATATTCGATCTTGAAGGCTCTACAGTTCGCTTTAAATAATAATTTTCAGTGTACAGGTGATTTCCGAAATAATTTGTATGCATTGTCAGTTATAGCAGTTATCAGTCATTATCATTATCTCTCAGAGCTTTGGCGCTCTTTTACACTTTCGGAAGTAGATTGAAGCGCTCTGCATCTTTTAACCAAGCGCCGCTCCTAACCACTACAAATGGGTATATGAACTCAATACGGGCACCAACACACACATACTTGCATACTCGCGAGTATATCAACCTATATATGTATGTGAAGCGTCTACGGAGACTATAGCAAACTAACTAAGCCCTAAAAAAAAGAGCTTCGACGCTAGCATTTTGCGAGAACCTCCTCAATACCTGTCCACCAACTCAGCATTTACTGGCTTTGGGTGGGTATTAAAGCGGCGGCACTAGCGGAAAAAGCAGTTTCAACATTTTGCTTAGTACGGCAACAGCGTCGCGGCGAGTATACAATACGTGTGTTAACGCGCGCGCCAAGAGCAACAAAGCGTTTCCAACCGACAAAGCAACAACAACAAGACAAGAAGACTATGTAGTGAGTTGTATGCGAAAGCCATAAACACGTTTAAGCCAGGTATATTATTAGTCATCCGTTGAAAACAGACAGCGTGTGCATACACACATACACACATACATACTAAAGGAATTGTACTAGATACTGTAGATCGCAAATAAGCGTACCTTTTCTCTGTGGTCAATTATAAAATGTGTAAATAGAATACAATACGATAAATTCGATGTAACACATGTGTGCATAACAGAAAATAAATACTTGTAAATAATATATAATTATATACATATATAATATAAATAATATATATGTACGTATATATAATCGTGCAATATAATCTTGTCTCCGAGATTTTACAAAACGCAAGCGCATTGCATTTAGAACAGGAAACAATAGCTGTTGCATAAAAACCAACACAGCGCACACATAACTGGATGTGAGTTTCAAATTTAGTTCGCTTGTGTTCAGCTATCTGTGAGTGTATCGGGTAGCATTACTTTGCATATAACAAAACCGAGCGGCATACTTATGTATATCGCTACAAAACCCCTTTGATTGATCGGAAACACCAATATATAATAAGCAGCAGCAAAAAAAAATATATTACAAAAAAAAAAACAACAATAACATGCGATACATTTAGTTAAAAAAAAATACAATAATATTGCGTGAACTTCATTTTTATCTAAGTATAGATATACTCGTAGAATAAATACTGCGTGTCATCAATTTCTTGTTTTTGATTTATGGCTTGTATGTGTAGGTGTGTGCATATGTGTTTGGGAACTTCTATGTACTATAATACAATACATAAATTCATGTTTTATATATGAAAATACTCGCAAAACTGTAACGCGCTGCTTTTGATCTCGTGTGTTGCATGAATTCTTACACTGCTTGTAATTAGTATGTCTACCAACAATGTTGTGCTATTTTTGAAAATAAGTTTAATTAACAAAACGTCTTCGCTACAGCAGTGTTTGCCTTCAATATGTGAGATAATAGTTTGATTAACAGACACAAAAATTAAAAAAAAATTAAAAAACAAAAACAAACAACAAAACCCCTTCAAGTGCTTAATTGATTTTTAAACAATTGATTTTTAATTTACTGATATACAAACTAATTGTTTTGTGGAAGTGGGTCGGACTACAAAAACAAATGTAAATCTCAATAATATTATATGCCATTTGAATGTCTATAAAATAAAATATTAATATCCATATTAAGAGTAAAAGGGACTTAAAGCTTAAATTAGTCATATAAAACTATAAAACAGCAAATAAACTGAAAGCCAGAGTTTATGACAATTTTAAATATTCCGTTAAGACATTTTGTTATACATACTTATAAGTAAATACATACATATACTTATGTTATTAAGGGGCTATACCAGTGCGACGTATGAAAAATTAGGCGATTTTCGTGAATTTTTTTAAAAGAAAATACTGGATTGAATGTTTCGACATTCTATGGACGTAATAAAGTATATTTTTAGCTACATATATTAAATTTTTTTTTTTACAAAAACATTGAAAAATAACGGAGTTATGTGCTGTCTGCGGAAGTGCCGAAAAAAAAGTGCCTCAACTGCTGGCATGATTCCGGTCGAATGAGTAGCTGAAACAAAAAAACTCAAAATGTTTATTAAACTTAAATATATTTCCTATACAATGAACTGCGATCTTTGAAAAATATCAAAAATTAAGAAAATGGCGTAATTTTGAAAAAAAATCGTTTTTTTTTTACAAAAAAAAAGGTTTTTTTTTTTAATGCGAAATTGACAATTTTCAACCAATCAAAAAGATCGTAGTTCATTGTATAGTAAATGTATTCAGAAATACTCAGTTTTAATTTGAAGTCGATCGGTTAATCTTTCGTTGAGTTATCATGTTAGCAATTTTGAAAAATGTCATTTCGAGAAAAACGCGTTTAAAGTTTCACTTAGTATAAGTATATACATTTAGGGTATTCACAAGGTGTCATATTGTGTCATATCGTCATATTGTCATATTTTTTTATGACTGTCATATTAGCACTGTTGTTGTTTCACATGCAAAATTAAAATATGACTGATACAACACTGCGCGGTATGTTTATTGAGTTCGCTATTCTATCGGCTGTATTTGTTTACAAATACAGCACTGCGTGGTATGTTTATGACAAAATATGACATACAACAGTTAAGGGTGCTCACAAGTGTCGTATTTTTTAAGAATATTAAAATATGACATAAGACATACAACAAAGCTTGTGAATTGCCAAATTATGTTTGCACCTCTGAGCGGTCGCTGTTTAGAACGCTGCCATTCAAAAACTATTCAAGATACGACCTTGCCGTTTTCACACGATATTTTCGAATATACTATATAAACTATCGAAAAAGCAAAAAAAAAAAATTTTTTTTGAAAGTGTCACACTGGTATAGCCCCTTAAAGCATACAAAGCAGTATAGTACATTAAACTGAAAATGAAATTAATTATAACATTTTGTAAGTAAAGAAGGGCACATATACATACATATGTAGATATGTATTAGAAGTTGTGGAGTTGACTGGAAACTGTTGAAAACACAACATAAAAATAAAACAAGAAAATACGTTAAATTCGGCTGTACCAAAGCTTAAGACCCTACACAATTGCAATTCTTATAGCATAAAAGTGTATTAAAAGATTTTTCATCTTTATTTTGTGCGGCTAGTTTGTATGGCAGCTATATGCTATAGTGGTTCGATCTGAACAATATGTTCGGATATTGTACCATTGTCTAGAGCAATAAGTCATGCCAAATATCGTGGAGATATCTCAACAAATAAACAAGTTTCCATACAGAAACTTGATTTTGATCTGTCAGTTTGTATGACAGCTATATGCTATAGTAGTCCGATTTTTACAATTTCTTCGGATATTCTAGAGTAGCTTTGGATAGTAATCTATGCCAAATTTCGTGAAGATATATTTGCAAATAAAAAAGTGTTCCATGCAAGGGCTTCATTCTAATTGATCAGTTTGTGTGGCAGCTTAATCCGATAGTGGCCCGATAACAACGCTTACAGCAAATGATGGTCGTGGCTACATCATCGTTGAGTCCAATTTTCGATAACTCATTCCAGCATTTCGACTGAAAACTGGCGAATGACACGTGTGATCTTTTGCTTCAAGACCTGAATCGAAGCGGGATTGTTTGCATAAACTTTAGACTTTACATATCCCCACGATCTTGGTAGCTTATCGACTGGACCTAAACATGAAAATATCTGCCCACCAAAGAGTTCTCCCAATAAATCCTTTGATTGATGTGATGTGGGGGAAGTGGCGCCATCTTGTTGAAACCAAATGTCGCCGAGATTACGAGCTTCAATTTCAGGCATCAAATAGTTGGTTGGTTGGTTGATGAAATCTGATTGAGTCTATTCAGGTTGTTCTTCGTCCCAAGTGTGGCAGTGTTGCTTGTTTGCCTCCCTATTGAGCCAGAAATGGGTCTCATCGCTGAACAAAATTTGGCTCGAAGACGTCGGATCTTCTTGGAACTTTTTAAGAGGTACGCCAAGTCGTTCCATAAGTCAGTTCATCAGTTGCTGCGAACGGTGTCGAATCGACTTTCCAGGGTCTTCGTGTACACTCTTAGCTAAAGCTGCTATATTTTCTTCACTGCGTGCTGGATGTGGTCTATTCAATCGAATATTATCCAATAATGACTGCTGGATCTAAAGACCAGTGATGGTGTTGCGAATAATACGCTCATTAGGCCGATTATGTTAACCATAACTTGAGCGAAGCGCGCGAAACACATTCTTCACAGAACGTGGATTTCCGTAATAAAGTTAAACTATTTGTAAACGTTCTTCAGGCGTAAGTCTTTCCATGATGAAAGCCAAACAATACTGAACAAAAATAAGCATGACAGCTTGACACGATAATCGCGTGAGCTGTCAAAGAAAGACTATTAAAAAAATTACCTTTACTTGGATCACTGTATATGAAAATAATTTAATATTTTGTACTTAATTACACAATTAATTCAACATAGGTTAGGTTAGGTTAGGTTAGATGGCTGATCAGAGATCGCACGTGGACTAATAGACGTAGTTCTTTGTTAAGCCATTGAAAATCGAACTCCCGTGTTCGGACTTAGAGATCGGCAAACCGCTTAGTAGCCAGTACAAATTTGCAGAGGCGCTTAATTTCTATGCCCGCCAGATCGGTGAGATGTCTGAAGGTATGTGCCTCCAAGTGTCTAAGTCTTGAACTCCCAAAAGGAGGGCAGTCAGAAGGAAGTGCTGCCTAGTTTCTACTGCATTTTCTTCCAAGCAGCTTCTGTATGCGGCGTCCGGTAAGACTCCCAGTCTTACAGCATGTATGCCAATAGGGCAGTGGCCCGTCAAGAGCCCCATCACTAATGAGAGGCTAGCCTTACATACTGCATACTAAGTCTACTTTAATAATTCCAATTAATATGTTTCAAAAAAAAAACAAAAAAAATATAAGAGAAAAATTTGGTAAAAATTAAAATAGGTTTTTTTCTTTCAAGAATATATAGCAAACTTGTACTTTTCTTGTACTAAATCTTTTCTACCGAATATACATACGTATGTATGCGACGAACGAGGTAATAAATTAGGCGAGTGTGTCAATTATGTCAAGTACATTGTTAATAAATTGTTTAATGCCGATAGCATTTCATTATGGTATCAAATACTAGATCTGGTTTGGCAAAATCAAGCCTCCAAGTGTGATTTCGACAAGTCGTTACACTTATCACGGCAACTCAAGAGGCTACTTGAAACACATCATTTATGGGGCAACATTACAAACTGCCTACCAAACTATAAACAAAATCCACTTCTAATACCTCTGGCATATGCATTCGGTTATAGCTGTGACCTGCGTAATATTGATTTAAAGACCCATGGCTTACATAAGATCCATATTTACTGCGTTAAATTTTTGCCAGATCAAAGACGTTTATAATAACCATGAGAAGCTCAGGAATGATGTCACCTATCCCTGACTAATTTGCGTTGTGGATGCATTGTCACGTGGTACACGTGTCACGTCTAACAAAATCACTGTTTTTTTAAATAAAATTCTAACAATTTGACATGACAGTGACTAAATAGTAAACACAGATAAGAATAACTCCGTCAAAGTAGCATGACCGGCAAAGACCACGAACAACTTCCGCACCAATTTCAATGCTTCGTTCATAACACACATAGTAGTCATAGTTATTCAATTTTATCTAACCTACCGATACCAAGTAGGACATATTCTATGTATATATTTGTATATAACTTGTATATATTCTACTTTCTGCTGCTATGAGTGGGTGATAGTGGGAACCTTGAAAATCGGTTATGATACCTAGTAGCAGAGAAATTCTCGTAGTGGTCCTTCGTTATCACTTTTTTATCTTGATTTTGATTGAGTCATTGTTATGACGGCTATATAGTAAGTTATACTATGATGAGCCGATCTGAACATTTTGTACGGAGATTGTACCAGTGCTTTGAACGACAATCCATGAAAGTTTTGTGAAGAGATATCGTCAAATGAAAAAGTTTCCCACACTAGAGCTTAATTCTAATTGGTCAGTTTGTATGACAGCTATACCCAATAGTGGTACGATATCGGCGATTCCGACAAATGAGCATCTCCCTGGAGAGAAAAGGATGTATGCAAATTTTTAGGGCAATATCTCAAGAACTACTTCCTCCTTCATGTACAGTCAGTCAAGTAAGAGCATGGTCGTGTTAATTTATAAAAAAAAATTACTTATGAAACTTTCATATTTATACATATATACTATACATTGTACACATTACAAACAATGATGCAATTTGGTCGATAATATGTCCAGTCACCACCGGCGTCGATAATTGCCTGGCATCTCCGAGGCATGCTTTTTACTAATTTGACGGCGTATTCTAGTGGCAGGGATCTCCAGATCCGACGAATTTCGTAAGACAACTGTTTCAAAGTGTATATGCGTCTTCCACGAAGCTTCTTTTTAATATATGCCCACACATTTTCAATAGGGTTTGCATCGGGCGACTGCGACGGCCAATCCAATGTACCGATGCCAGATTGAGTTTTCCACTGAATACAAAGCTTGCTGCGTTGTTTAGGATCGTTGTCCTCCTGCAGAATACAATCTTCATCTTTTCTGATGAACCATAGTTTGGCAGATAGCAGTAAAACCTTTTCGTAGATTTTTATCATTTCCTCCGCATTTAGGTTGTCAGTAAAGAGGTACAAAGTGGCGAATCCCTGCTTTGAGAAGCAGTCCCAAAGATGCAACGGTCCGCTGAACAAGCCTATTGGTGGAAGTTGACCAGGCTCGCGTGAGAACAGAAGGTGTCCATATAGAAAATTCATCAGTAAAAATGACATTTTACAAATCTCTATCAATATTCTCATGCGCCCAAGCGAGTCGCTTTCTCACAAGTTTTTCAGTTGACAGAGGCTTCTCATTGTGTTGCGCCATTTCAGATCATGAGTATGAAGCGGGGTTCGGATAGTTTCGTAGGGTATATCTAAACCTTTTGCCTTTAGAGATTCCAAGTGTAGCCAGGTCCTTCTCCACCTGGTCTTTCGAACGAAGTGGAGCTCTTCTCCTTTCTCCGCTTGCCCCGGCGGATACTGCGTGGCACAGCTGGATTGTTTTATGCGCAAAGAACCATAAATCTACCGCAGAAACTTTCTCTCGAAAACTGGTAACGCCGCCTTATCATATGTTGTGATCGTACATGCCTCTGGACCATTTAGCAAGACGGGGATGATGAGTGCCTTGTATAGATTAGTCTTTGTTCGTCGAGAGAGGTTTTTATTCTTCATAATTGCCTACTCAGCCCAAAATAGCGCCTATTGCCAAGTAGTTGGAGCCATGTGTAAAAATTCACGGAAGTGACGAAAGTTCACTGAGAACTATTCACTTGAGAGTAGCCAGAAACGATTATTTTACATAGGAGTATGGCTCAGCAGCTCATGATTTCCGTCCTTAGACCAAGTATGGTCTGGGTAGCCAAAAAACATCCGTTTGAAGGCGAGCCAAAGTGAGAAGCGAAACATCCCTCCTCAGGGTCGTGCGCTGGCTTTGGAAGCCGCCACGTAAAAAACCACCTCCAATGAAAAGAAGAAAATCTTCGATGAAAGTACCGCTTTCAATGGCGGAACTTTTTCAGGGTATAAAAATAATCGAAAAGCGGAGTGAGCCCAATCCTGCTTAGAGACAAACATAAAAAGTTACTCATCATAATTGGCTACCTTAGGGTCCTTAGGGAAATGTATCACCTCCTATCTCATGTACCATGTCTCATTTGAGCCCATAAAATCAGTTATATTAAATTCCACATATTTTTTTGATTTTAGATAACAAAATGACCGAGTTTATCGAGATACACATACAGAAGAATCTTAACCATCGCCTCCCACGAAGCATCGACAGCCGACAGGAGATCTTTGGCATAAGCGATGCACGCGATAGACAAAGAAAGCTGGACATATTTCGCGACATGATCGGTGCCAGTGTTAATTTGGCGTTACGCGACAAATCCTGTTGTATGGATACAAATTTCTTAAACCGCTTCCTATACGCAAAGAAATTCGATTGCGTAGCAGCTTTAGACTTACTCATCAAATATTTTTTATTCAAAGAGAATAATAAGCATATTTTACAAAAACTCAGTATTTTCGATGAAAACATACAAGCTTCCTTAAGAGATGGCAACCCATCCGTATTAAAGCAGCGCGATCGTAAGGGACGTAAAGTCATAACGTTCGCCGCTGCCAATTGGGATACAAGTAAATATAGTATGGAGGATGTATTCCGGGCGTTACTGCTGTCATTGGACAAATTGCTGGAGAATGTGGAGAATCAGGCATTGGGATTTGTGGTGATTGTGGATTGGACGAACTTCACATATAAGCAATCGAAGCATATCTCAGCTAAAACGCTTAAGTTGATGATTGAATGTTTGCAGGTGAGTAAATGATAAGTGTGTATTTTTATACCCTGAACAGGGTATATTAAGTTTGTCACGATGTTTGTAACACCCAGAAGGAAGCGTCGGAGACCCTATAAAGTATATATATAAATGATCAGTATGTTGAGCTGAGTCGATTTAGCCATGTCCGTCTGTCTGTCCGTCTGTCCGTCTGTCTGTATATATACGATCTAGTCCCTCAAATTTTAAGATATCCTTTTGAAATTTTGCAAACGTCATTTTCTCTTCAAGAAGCTGCTCATTTGTCGGAACGACCGATATCGGACCACTATAACATATAGCTGCCATATAAACTGAACGATCGGAATCAAGTTCTCATATGGAAAACTTTCGCATTTGACAATGTATCTTCACCAAATTTGGTATAGATTATTTTTTAAGGCAACAATATAATCTCTAAAAAACTTGTTCAGAACGGGTTACTATAGCATATAGCTTCCATACAAACTGGACACATAGTTATTAACAGAAATGCACCTGTGAAGGGTGTTTAGCTTCGGTGCAACCGAAGTTAACGTTTTTTCTTGTTTTGAACTGTGATGATATAAAAAAAAAATATTTATTATGATAATAATCAGTTTGGGGAAGAAAACATCACACGTAGTCAAATCTGGTGCCTACGGTGGTTGAACGATGGTATTCATTGCGTTTTGGCTTTAAATTTGGTCACAATCATATTCTTTTTGAAAAAAAATCTGCTTTATAGAGAAGAGTCGAGCAAGAAAGCGTTTCATACCCAAAACTTCCACCAAAATCATTCGAATGGACTCACGAACTCGTGAGATACATATGTCGAACTCTCTTGCCATCTCTCTAACACTTGTCTGACGATTTTCAAGCGCCAAATTCGTCACTTTTTTAATATTTTCATCACTTGAAGAGGTCGAAGGTCGTCTAGAACGAATCATGTCCTCAAAGATCTCTCGGCCATTTTTTATCCATGATATATGTAAGTACCAACATAACTCAAAAAAACAATCGTAAATCGAATGCATGTAGTCCGCAAGAATTAAAAAATCGCAATACTTTTTATATAAATCTCGTATAAGAGCTTTTTTGAAAAAAAGGACGGCTGTAGGACGGCTGCGGAAGCATTGGGTTGTCGGCCTTGGTTAATTAGCTGTTCACAAGAAAGGTGTGAGGTGTGAGCCAATTGACCCTTCGTTTGAGTCTCTTGAGGACTTCCACGAAAAACTTGATGGTTTGTCCAGGAGGGACAAATTCATGGTGGACCTTTGATGTCAAAAAAGACAATGAGCTGCGTTTTTACTTTGGACTTGCTCATTCTTCCCTTCTTCATCAGCAACCTCTTCCCGGCCCTCCATAAGCGCCTGGTGCCACCGAAACCCACCACTTCTTGCTAAAGCCACATCTGGGTAAGCCTGCTTAATCATATCAAATGTCTTTGTCGCAGATTTGCCAAGTTTCACACAGAATTGAATCACGTACCTCTGCTCTAACCAACGCAGTATTTTCGGCTTGCATCACTCACTGAAACAGTCCCGCGAAAATGTTTGTCCCGACTATCCAGGTGCTCGGAGACAACTGACCAGACGCTCATTCGTAAGCTAGGAACGCTCTCTACCGAATCCAGTCAGTGCCCGCACACTCCGAAGTTGTTTCCTGCAAATTGCAAAAGTATAAAATGTTCGGTTGCACCCGAGCTTAGCCCTTCCTTACTTGTTTTGATATAAAAGATGTTTCCAATAAGCTTAATTTCGTTCTATGGACGCAAATATATTAAGACTAGCAGCCCGTCCCGGCATCGCACGGGGTTGACAATTATTTATTTTTGGAAATTTGGTATAAAACCCTTTTTTTCACAAATATTTTTATTTGTATTAAAAAAATCCGACAGTTATATTTGTGTGTAAGTCTATTTATGTTCAATTTCTTTGATGGTTTAAGTGGCGGACACTTTTGAAAAATTAAAAAATAATAATAATAATCAAAAAATTAAAATAACAGTAATAAATAATGAATTCAGTCGTTTTACATATATTTTTGCCACTGCCCGTGCTCAATTCTGCTAAATAGCAGCGACAACGTCGAATTCCTTACTTTGATTCTATCGGCTCTGTTAGCCGCCAAATCGAACATCATACAGAATTCAATTTGCACCTTCTCTATACTTTACATTCTCTGGCCCGACGCGCTTTTCAGAATGCATCGCAAACAACGGCCACGACGCTATGGCGGTTTTGTTTACTTTTTGAATTTTTTAATTCGTAATATCTTTTGAATGGAAAGTCCAATTTAAAAACTATTTTATAGGTAGTTAAATGGTCTTGACCATAAAATAATTTATTTGGATACCGATTAATATAAACACATAAATAGCATGATTTGAATTTGGTTAGCATTTTCATTAATGTTTAAAATGAAAAAAGTTGTTGTAGTGACATAACTACAATAGTTGGACATATGCTACCGCGGAGTTTTTTGTAGACATTATGATGTTCTTCAATATTGTTGTACATTATTTTGTTCTATCGCTAATAGTTTCGGCAGCGCATTCGACGAAAGACATTTTAAGACTCATTTTTCTACTCCTTCGGTTACATTGTTCAAATTTTACCAAGAATCCCTAATTTTTTTTTTTTTTCGAAATGAAATGTAGCCTATGTCAAATTGGAAGAATATAGCATTCTATTGGTGAAAGAATTTTTTAAATCGGCCCAGTACTTTTTGAGCCTATTCATTACAAACATACAAAAATAGGTACAAATATTTCCTCTTTATAATATTAGTATAGATTTAAAAGCTTACTTCAAAAAAAAAAAAACTGTTAATTGCTCTTCTACTTATGACTCAATCTCTAGAAACAAAAAATAGTTTGGTCCAAAATCCATAAAAAGAAGTCATTTATGCCGCAAAGTCTTATCATAACAAACATTTTTCAGCAAATTTCGTTGTTTTCCTTCTCAAATTTACGACTGCTCGGTATAATCGTTATGTATACACAGGCATACATACCTACACACTACATGTACTTATATAGAGAGGAACACCCTATGACTGCGCGGCAACGTTTTTAATTTTTTGCGATATACGAATTCAAACGAAGATATAATATAATACAAACAGTGCTTGATAAATAAATATCATTTCTATAAAACATACATATGTATGCACATGAATTTGTGTACATATGTATGTAGGTATGTACTTATATATGTATATACATATGTTCATATAATCATTTGTTCACGAGCAGACCAGCTCCCGGTAAATATTTAAAAAAATCTGTTTATTGCTACAGTTTGATCTTTACAACGCAGGTGAATACTTTATGGCGGATATGTATTTGCGTATAACTCTGTTTGGATATATGTACATACATTCATGCATATAAATACATGCAAACATTATTTTATATATTTTGGCGAATAAAGTAATTATCTATTGCAGACAGTTATTGCAAAAATTTGCCACTCATTCTGATGATTCATATTTCTAAAAGAATAGACAGTTTTATAATAGAGTCTGTATTTGGAAACCTAATTACAAACTGAGTAAAGAGTAGAGCTGGTCGATTTACAGGGATCCAAGAAACGGAAATCGCGTATGCGGAAATGTTCTACGGATCATTCTGAACAACTTTGCCTAAGAGACAAGGAGTCTAAAACCGATTTTGAGCCATCGATTCTTAAGGTGAAGTTTTTTAAGGATTATGAAAGCTTGTTGGTAAGCTTTTGAGATAACCGAATGAAATTTATTAAACAGGTGAATTTTGATATTCTATTGATCAATTGTCGAAATCGGTCAGATCGGACAACTAACGGGGTGATTTGCCGCCGTTTGCAGCAACTCGGACTGACGTATGAAACGACTTGGCGCATTTTTTGTTCAGATCTCAAATTTAAAGTGTACAAAATACAGCTTGGGAAAGTACTAAAGCCGTTCGACCCTTCCAAGCGACATCGCTTCGCTCTACATAAGTGCTCTTGAAAAGTTTCAAGAAGATCCGACGTTTTCGAGCCAAATTTTGTTCCGCTATGAAGTTAATTTCTGGCTCAATGGGTATGTAAACAAGCAAAACTGTCGAAATCGGGACGAAGAGCAACCTTAAGAAATTCTGGAGCTGCCATTTCATCCAGAAAAAAACAACGGTTTGGTGTGATTTGTGAGCCGGTAGAATCATCGGTCCTTATTTTTTCAAAAATGATGTCGATTAAAACGTAACCGTCAATGGTAATGGTCGCGCCTTAATAACCGACTATTTGATGTCTGTAATTGAAGCTCGTGATCTCGGTGACATTTGATTTCAACAAGACGGCGCCACTTCTCCCAAATCGCATCAATCAATGGATTTATTGAGAGAACACTTCGGTGAACAGATAATTTCACATTTTGAGCCGGTGTATTGGCCACCAAGATCGTGTGATTTCAAACCGTTAGACTTTTTCCTGTGGGGATATGTCCAGTCCCGCTTCGAAAGAGCAATCAAAAGTACTACATACATACATATGTTCATAGATTGACTTTTTCTTCTCGTTTTATAAATCAGTGGCGGATTCAGAGGGGGAAATGGGGAAACCAACGACTAAATGGTTTATTAGTAATTTTATTACTCTGAAAACTATAAAGTGACAGAAATATAATCCAGAAATTTGCCATTTTATTTCAGAAACAAATTTAAAGACTCTTCATTTTTGAATACAATAAATAATGCTAAGGTACCAATGAAGTTACAAATTGTAACAACGTATGCAGATTAAATTGTTAATAAATCCAATCAGATCCGTAACTATATTTGTTAGACTTGGCTAAATTTGAAGCGACGTGGTTTGATAGAGAACTTGATTCATCTCCATCTTTGATATGTTCGATTGATACATTCTCCGCGGTTTATCCTACAAGTTTTCCAACATAGAAAAATTATTAGTAGTAAAATAAAGAAACAGCGAGAAAAGCAACGACAGCATGATTCTTCAAAAAGAATCGATCGTTCTGGCAAAGGCATCAAATATGATAAATACGCTGCTTATAACGTGTCGAAATCGAAGACAAAAAGCTGAGGAACATTTTCGATCCATTTATTCAGACACGAAAAAAATGGCGGCAGAACTGACATTTGACAAAGAAAAATCAAGATTCCCACAAACAAAACGCGAAATTTTTAGAGTGAGAACTTGCGAAGAGTACTAAAGGGTCTCAGTGTACATTCCTCTGTTGGATACAACCTTCGAAGATTTGATCACGTGCTTTGAAAACCAAAGAAATGGAAATCTTATTGACTGCTGGATAGATAGATTTAAAGGCTTTTGGATTTTTGGACGGAAATTTTCTGGATTTTCATCACGGTAATTCGCCGTCACATTCTAGCATGATTGTAACTGATTCTTTAGCCAAACACGAAACGAGAGTCATCGCACAGACAGCATTTTTGTAAGACTTGGCTCCCTGTGACTTTTTACTGTTTTCGAAAATGAAAAATCCGATTCAGCTAACGCACCATGGGTTCATAGAGGCCATTAAAAGTCATTAGATGACGGCTCTGAAGGTCATTGCAGCCGAGGGTTATAACAGGTGTGTGAAAATATGTATGAAGGATCTTATTTTGAAGTGACATTACAGTTTTCACGAATCAAAGATGTCAGTCCGTGTCAAACTTGATCATATGTTATTACTTTTTTCGGGATATTGGAACAAACCAATTTTTTTTCAAGAGATTGAGCTTTGAGCTATAAATAAAAAGTTATTTCTCAAGAAGCTGATCACTTGTCAGAATCGTCGATATCAGGCCACTATCGGATATAGCTGCTTTATAAACTACGCACGATGAGAGGATGTCTCTGGATGCCTCCGGTTGAACATTTACGTATTAAGTTTCCCAGTCAGGGAACATAATGGACACCTCTCCAACCAGTTCTTACTTGGATATTTTCGCAGAAAACGACTCCCTCTAAGTGAACGGCGTACTTTGAGTCAAAAGAATAGCTTGATAATCAAGAGTGACCCTAGCGCAACTTCTTTAAGATAATCTAGGAGGTTAAACTTCTACTTATAGTAAATATGTGTCCAGCAAGCAATGAATTCCCACACGACACTAACCACCTCTTTCTATGCCCAATGAACCCCACACATCTAACACCTTTCTCTTTATGATCCGACCCTGTCGAAGCAGCAGATTGGATCTACCTTTAGATGACTTCGATAACTACCAACCAACAACAAACACCCGATCAAAATCAAGTCTGTTTATGGACAACTTATTTATTTCACAATATAGCCCCACAAAATTTTACATGGATTATTGTCCCAGGAAATAGTACAACACCTGAACATGTTGTACGAACCACTTTAGCATATAGCTGCCAACAAGCTAACCGATCAAAATCAAAATCATGTATAGAAATCTGTTTTATTTGACAAGAATGGCATATTCGGTTCAGCCGATGTTAACGTTTTTTCTTGTTAAAAAAAAATACCAAAAAATGTACACATGGTCGGGCCGTACATATAAAGTTTCTGGCAGAAAACTCTACTTTATCATTATTTAGTCAATATTAAGTCAGGTCCTAACGATTTTGTGACTTTTAGCTAATATTAATCATAAAATATTTAATTTATTATATTATTGCAAACATTTTTCGTCAATAAAGTTTTCCTAATAAAAATATTATTTTCTTTACAGGATTGTTTGCCGGCAAAATTTAAGGGCATACATTTCATTGGTCAACCCTGGTATGTGGATGTGATGCTAAGAGTAATAAAGCCCTTTTTAAATGATAAAATCAAGAGACGCCTACTGGTGCATGGCACCAATTTAACTAGCTTACATAATATGGTCAGCAAAGATATTTTACCACCCGATTTGGGTGGCGAAGGTCCGACAATTAATACATTGGACTGGTATCATTATCTGTTGGAGTCAAGCCAAAATTCGGAATTGAGAAAGACCTACAGACTTATTGAAGCGACGGTATATTCAAAAACGGCAGATTGGCAGAAACCTGTAGCAATTGCAAATGGAACGCAAAAAATCGAATCGAATGGAACCTTAATTAATATTAAACAAATCTCATGACAATGTAGACTTTTAGTTTTTATAATAAATATTTTTAGTAATGCACCTCACTTTGTGTTAAAATGTGAATGTATTTGTAGAACTTAGCATTTATCCTTATTTTTTGTATGATTATATTATTTTTTGTCTTAATCATATTATTTGTAGATTTTTTAGTTTAAGAGTGAATTGTTCTCGGCAATATAATAACTTATGTTTTGAATGCACAAATATTTTACTCTGTTTTATTTAAAAAAAAATGTCATCTATAAATACTTAAGTTCGTATATTAATTTGCACATACAAATTCTTCATAAAAAAAAATGACAGGTTTTTTATAAATCTCTAAAAACAACTAAACAGCTGAGTTGTCACTTCAGCAGATTTTACAAAACAGTTTTGAGAAATGTTCACCATTCCACAACTTACACATCTATATTAATAGCCCTACACTACAATAACATCCTTTCATGAATTTACGCCTCAGTCAAGATAAATTCATTCAAATTCCGGAAACTTCTCACTTTTTTTAACGTAAACTCCAAGCCACAAACGGAGCAGATAGTTTCGCTCGTCTACGATTTTTTCGCCCATTAAATAGGCAGGCGCAAACACTAAATTATTCATTCCCGCAATTTTAGCCCTTTTGCATGGAAATGCTTTAAATGAAACACACAACTTCCGGACATTTAAAAATTACAGAGCTTACAGCATTCCACAAAATTAAATTTTCTTTTATTATTAATATTATTTAACTGAAATGCACCGACAACATTTACAATTATGTTTTAGCGCTCCATTGTTCCTACAAGCACTTGTGGATCTGGTGGCGCATCGCCAGGTTTATCTTCATCATCATCACCACCCGTAGATGGTACATCATCGCTTGGTGCTGGTGGTGCTGGCAGTTTTTTCGCCATATCTAAATATTTCTTACTTTCAACGTCATCCAAAATCTTAAATGGTTGATCCTTGCCCACAATTGCAATTGAGATGTTCTAAATTAATAAACAAATAGTAAGAAAAATTAGGCACACATTTTATACGACGAATTTATATTGTGAAATTTACCAGTAATGGCGACTCGCTGTCTTCGTCATTGGGCAGTGAACCACGTATAGCTTGTATGCCGTGACAAATTAATTCGTCTTTTGTGCAAACGAAATCACGACCTTTCGAACTTATGTTACGCTCCAAATATGTGCGCGCACTTTGTGACCGCGATCCAATTGACATCGCCTTACAATTGAAAAAGTTCGCTGAAGGATCAACTTGGAATATATGTGGACCTCTTTCGTCATAGCCGGCTACTAAAAGACCCACACCATATGGACGACGATCATAACGTTGTGTTGTTACTTGCATTTTGTTGCCAAGATTCGAAATGAGACGTGATACCGGATATCTGGCACCATAAGCATACTTGTAATTTAAACATTCCGTACGTAAATAATTACTAAGTACGCGTGCATCAGCTGTAATGCCAGCTATGGATATGCCCAAATGATCATCAATTGGTATAATTTTACGCTGGGATGAAGAAAGCTCAGAAGCGGCACGACGCAAAGCAACTAACACAGCATAGTCTGAGTTTTTCAAGCCAACTGTGGCCGAACCAAGTTTTACTGCCTCCATGGCGTATTCTACTTGATGTAGTCGTCCCTGCGGACTCCACACAGTAACATCACTGTCATATTGGTTTCGAAACTGTAAACAAAATTAAATTTTATTTAAATTTACACTATTTTCAAATACTTTCTTACCATTTTTGTTAATACAGAAAACTTCTACAATGATTCGGCAAATAGTAAATGACAATGCTTGTCGCCAATTCAGTATGAATAATAAACTCGCTTAATTAATTATTATATGGAGAGAAAGAATAACACAGGGTGACGAAAAACGGATCAGTATTGCCAGACTATTATGCATTTAAATTAATTTTACCACTAACTTTTGTATAAAGAGCTTGATATTCCTTCAAATATTTAATTTAATATTTTTATTAAATTTTAAATTGAGATATAATATATGTAAATCTACAAATTCTTTCCTGGTAACAATATAAACAAAGTCTACAACCTTCAAATTACCGGTAAAACTGTTATTATGGTTCTTGTAGGGTATATAGCCAAAGAATGTATGTGTGTGTTTTTTTACGATATTTGAAAAAAAATGTACGATCTTTGGTAAAAATAACTATAACAGAGTGATATAAAGTAACAGCTTTTTTACAAAAATGTAATTTCTTTTGTTACAAGTATGATATGAACGATATCCTTTCATCAACCATACATTTTTGATTAGCATTAAAAAGGGTATTTTAATATTTATTAATTTAATATAAATTTCAAACCAATGTTTTGATAAAAATTAATCGTTTAGTTATCGTTGCACTATCATTTTTAATGCCGGTTAAATACTTTGATATCAACTGTTCACATCGCTAATATGCGAAAGTTTCGTTTTATAAATATTGTTTGCGATTCGCATTAAATAACGCGAATCGAGTGATAAAAGTCAATATATTTGTTGTGGCAGAGAACAAAAGATAATGTAATGATTAGAATAGTTGCACTTAACGAAGAATGCAATGAAGAGCCCGAAGATCAAATTGTGGTTACAAAGGAAGCGCAGGTAACATTTTTTTGTTTGTTTATTATTAATGCTGTTGTGTTTAATTTTTAAAAACCCTGTTTATTGCAGGAAGCAATTGCAGAAGCTGAATATTTAAAGGCAATAAATTTAAAATGGAAGGGAGATGTAAAGTCGGCACTTTCTTTGTTAAGTCAGCTGTTGGAAACTCAAGTGCTCAATGAGGTTTGCATAAATGTTTACTCTTTTTAATGTTTGTAAAATTGAACATTAAAAAAAATATTTCGTGTAACTAGAGATGACACTAATATAACTAATCAAAGCGTTCTTGTGTTTCTTCTGCGAATGTCCTTGTTAGGATATCAAGGCGGCGTTCTTGTATTCAAACATTTTCAATGTGAAACCCCAAACGGATAGTTAATATTGTGCACTAATTTTAAATACAAATAATTAAAATGCTGATAGTTCACGTACTAAATACCATGAGTTAAGCGGTAAATTAATTCTTCCACCAAATTTTTAACATCTAGAAAGATATGTCGGAGATTCTGAGTGATCAAAATCAAATTCTTTACATAAAGAAACTTTTTTGTTGGTGAAGGGTTTTATAACTTCTGTTTTTTCTTATTTTATATTTATTTAGACGACTTCTAATATCAATACATTTTCTAGCTTCTTGAGGAAGATCCAAACGGAAAATTACGTACGATTCGATACAATTGTCATAAAAATATTGCTTTCATATACGAGGAGAAAGATGAGAATGAACTGGCTTTGGAGCATTACATAATGGTATATCCCGCAAAATTTATAATATAACTTAAACCAATATTTTAACGTAAAACATAATTATTTTAGGCCACACAATTAGACGACACAGATGTACACACCATGCATCGTTTTGGCCAACTGGCACTAAAGCTTAACGCAATAGAGTTGGCCGAGTTCGCCTTTGAGCGTTGCCTACGTTGTAATGCACAACATTGGAGTGCCGCTGATGGGATGTTACGCACGCTATGTGAGAATCATAATATAATCGGCGCATATGGCTACGCTTTGAAATTATACACCAGAGATCCCACCTATGAACGCGCTGCCAAAATTTTATACGAAATATCTGATACTTTTAAATCATCTATGCCGCTTTGCGAAGATATGTATGGACCAATACCGAAGAGTTTGAAACCCCGCTCTACGTGGACAAAAGAGAGCGCTTTCCCGCGTAACTACCGCAACGATGATTCAAAAACGGATTCCACAAATTTTACACTGCCTGATGAAATTGTGCAAAAGATCTGTGTTAAAGAATTAAATTGGGTCACTTTAGGACAGTATATAGTGGCTTTATATCAGTATATGCAAGAAAATGGCAGAATATTAATTAAGCTATTAAGTTTAAAAGATATATTGGCTGATAGCAATAATACGTGTAAAATCGAAAATGTTACACAACAAGAGAGTTGTGTACAAACCGAAATAAGCGCTGCATCCAGTAGTAATTCCAATGATAACATGGAAGTAGTACCAGATACAGATTTGAGTATCACTAATATAACGAATGTGGCTCCAGCAGAGTCCAACGTTAACAATACACCACCAACAAGTGATGCAGAGCAAACGAAGAAAGTATCGGAAAACTCACCAGACGAAGCGGATAATTATGAGAAATCTAACAATTCCGAATCTAATAAGCCCAAACCACGTAGACGCTGCAGTGATTTACATTTTCTAGAGCAATGGGGTTGGCATAAAAATCGACGTTATAATTCACGAAAAAAAGTCACAACAGATCGTGTCGAAGTGGATACTTCGTTAAAAGGCATACTAAGAAAGATTTTCGCCAAGTATGCGAGGTAAGTTGTGACTAGCGCAGAAATATGGGAATATAAATTTTTATTTACATAATATATAATTTTTTAGTGTTAACTTGGATGCAGAGTGGCCTTTTGGCACTGTTAACAACAACGAAAAAATTAGCGATGAAAAATGCAAAACTTGCAGTGAAATAATGTCAAATGAGACGTTTCAGGAAATAACGCGTGAAGCTTTTAATGAGTTTATTGCGAAGATTGAGGTAAAACGAAAGAAGCTAATAGTGATTTATTTTTATAAACATTTGTGGTGTATATACGAGTAGTAATGTCCTTAAGTCCTTGATCTTCATGCAATTTGCCTCAGCTTATTGTCTAAGTATATGGTATGGAACACTTTTCTATTTGCAAAGATATCTTCCTGAAATTTGGTATATGAGTGATCAAAATCAAGATAAAAATTTGTTTGTACTCTTTTATGAGTAAGAAATACTCCTGTGAAGGGTATTATGCTTTGGTGAACGTTTTGTCTTGTTTTTATTTATTTTTTTACTTTTCAATATATCAATTATACAGTCCAAGACTCTGGATCCTCCACTTTTGGTTTTCGAATGGCTCAAATGCATCTCATCTTTCTGGACAAAAGGTGTGCCTGATGACATACGCGTTTTATATCTGGAGATATTTTGTATTTATTTGTGAGTTAAATATTGACTTTGTAAAATTTTTACTGAGTTAGATATAGATTTTACATAAATACATATATTTATACTTCAAATTAATATATTTTTCATTTTAAAAAGAGATAATTTTGATTGTTCACCATGGAATCAGAAGAGCGTTGAAGATATTGAAACATTTTTCCGGATCTCGATTCTTTATCTAGAATTCGACTATACTATCAAAATGTCACAGGATGCGTAAGTATTTCTGAGTCTGTGGTAAATAACCTTACAAATAGAATTACATAATTTTTGCACAATTTATACAATTATAATAGCGATTACTGCATTTTACGATGATTTTTAATATGGTGGCGAATTTGTTAATTAAAAATTTTTGAATTTAAAATTGAACATTTAATTTTTGAAGTATAATAATATTTTTTAATGAAAATCGGAATTAAAAATTATAAATTTAATACTTTAATACGAGCATCGGAAATAAAAATCAGATATTTAATTTTTAATTCCAAAATAAGAAATAAAAAATGGTAAAATATTTTTCAATTAAAAAATTTGAGAAACAAATACTAAAGTCTTAGTACTGATAGCTTTATAATAAAATGATCAAAATAAAAATAAATATATTTTAATTAAAAAGTTGGAGTATGAAAAACTTAAATTTGGTCATAATACGAGTAGCTTTGCAATAAAAAAAAGCCTAAATTATTAAAAAAAAATAATTAGAACTTTGGATTACCATAAACTCAAATCTTAGTCTTAATAGCTTTATAATAAAAAAATTATAAATTATTAAAAAAAAAATTATTAATTAAAAAACTTGAGTAACAAAACCTTAAAATTTATTCCTAATGGCTTCATAATAAATATAAGTCTAAAATATTAAAAAAAAAAAATAATTTATTAAAAAATTGGAGAAACAAAAATTAAATTTCAGTCTTAAAGCTTCATAATATCATAATCAGTATGTTTTTTTCCAGCGATCTTTCACCAATTTGGAAGCAGGTCTTCGATCAATTGGCTTTCAGATCCGGCACTGCTTTAGTAGCGCTCGGCCAAGCATTCAATCAATACAAATTACGTCTGATCAATTTAGAGTACCTATGGTTTGACATGCGCAATGAGTTGGAAAAATGTATTGCTTGTTTGGAGAATCAAGCAGAAATTATCACATTTTTCGATGATAACGAATATATACTACATTTGCCGAATTTAAACTCCAAATGTATAACAAAATATGTGTTGCAAGAAACCATAACAGATTTCAAAAGGTACGTTTTATATTTCAATTTTGTTTTATATGTCAATATATAACAAGCATATTTTCAGGCGCATTTCATTGAGCAAGATACCCAAACTGTTTGAAGATGAAAAATGGCCAGAAATTGTGCAAATACTAACGGAAAACTTATGCAATGATGTGGAAGTCGAAAACTGTGAAAATTGGGTGAAAAATTTTAAGACTCAAGTCGAAATTCTACTGCAATCGCTATGGAATATGGCTGCTTTTGAGGTGAGTGCTTGGGCTGCGGCTGTAAATTGTAAACCACACATTTAAAAATTAGTAAAAATTTAATAAACGAAATAATAATTGATGAAAAACTAATTAAACTTAATCTTCTAGGACTGCCTGAAATGGGCTGAGAAATGTTTGCACTTTACCGTTGTTAAATATATGAAGGAAACAAGCAAAATACGTCAGCAAGAATTGTGGTCGGTTGCTTTAAATTATATATACTCTTATATAGAAGTAATAATTTTAAACGAAGGCACCGATATTTGTAAGTATATTATGAAAGGATTAATTAAATTTGTGAAAAAATAATAAAAAAATCTTTTTAGTGCATTGCCTTGAAGAGACGCTGGCTCGTCTCGTGCAGAATACGATTTGCGTGTTGTCCTTTCATCTGGATACAAATCAACCCATCGATAAAAACAGTAATCCAGAGCACGAGTTCAATATGAAACGACCGTTCGTCATTTTACATCAAATTTTGTTGAGGTTAGGGCAATACTTGTTTTTATATATTAGTATAACAACCCTGTATATAATTAACAAATATTTCAACTAATTTTTATGCTTTTTAGCGATGAGAACAACACTTTAACTGTGGCCAAATGCAAATCTAGTAGCGATGCTGAGGAGGAAGAGGAACCTTTGCCTGGTTCATTTACGTTATTATTTACAGCACATGAGTTTTTGGGCAAATTTCAAGCTTGTACGCGTAACAATGGCGACTTTTTGCATTATATTTTGGATGTCATTGTGCCGATAATCAGAGCGCCACTCTACGACGCATGTCGCGACACACTCTACGAGTACTTGGAGCAAGTAAGTGGCAAATGACTGCCATCCAAGGCAATAAAATCGCAATTAAACTATATACATATATAATTTTATTTGCAGGTGACTTTTTGTTTGTACGGTTATCCTCAAAAAAAGGCGCGTTCACGCCATCTAGAGGATCATGAGGCAACCAATGTCGAATTGACCTGGGCGAAGGCGGTGCAAGCATTCGATTTATACAAACCGGAATGTTTACCTGAAATAAACTCTTATAAATTGGATTCAATAACAGCTGATTTGGAACAATTTTTCCTAAAAATTGTCGCCTTAATGCCAAACGAATTGGATCCAACGCCTGCCACAACGAAGATACTGGAATTCATTAAAGGAAATGATTTTGAGACACTAGAACCAGCGCATACTTCACTGCCGTATAAAATACGCTGCATTTTCTATTTACTAGCCGATTATTATTTCAAAAATCGCGACTTTTCGAAAGCTATCAAGTACTACACATTAGATTTGACAATAAGTCCCACACGCTTCGATTCGTGGGCCGGCATGGCCTTGTCTAAGGCGAGTAAAATCGAAACAAGACTTAATGGTTTGACTCCACTCAAGTAAATATATTGAGTTTAATTTGCAAATAACTAACTCTTAACCTCACTTTTTTGTTGTTTTTGTTTCAGTCCCAATAATGTATTGGCCGAATCCGAAGATACAATTCGCTGTTTCGAAATGTGTATTTGTTTGAATCGTCAACAAACGCTGCTTTGGATAGAATATGGCTCATTCACCTACACAATGCATTCGTATTGCTCACGACAACTGAAGAATTCCGCCGAAAGTTTAACAGCGGAGCAGTAAGCGACACTCAAATAACAGTACTTGCGTTAATTACTATTAATTGTTTCATTTACTTATTTTTAAAGATCATCACTGCTGCAGACGCGCAAAGGTCGCGCATTAAATATAGCACATAATTGCTTTTCCTTGGCTGCTGCTTTACAAAACACTGAGCAAACAGAAGGTGAGGAGAATGAAGACTCACATGAGGAGAAATGGTTATGCCAGTATATGTTGGGCAAAATTGCTGAAAAGCAAAAGGAGCACCCTAAAACGTTTCTGAATTTTTATTTGAAGGTAATTTTCCTAAAATATATTTTAATTTTGATTTGACGGGATTTTTTCTAAACCTTATTTGCATATTTGTTACTTTTTTTTCTAAAAAAAAAATTAAAATAAAATTTTTATTTAAGGATATTTTTCTTAGAACATATAATACTTTTTTTGCAGGAAATTTTTTTCTAAAGCATATTATACATTTTTTTATTTGAGGTTTTTTTAAAGCATATTTTAATTTTAAAGTATTTTTTCCCTAAAGCATACATATTTATTTAAAGGTATTTTTTTCTCAAAACATTCAAATTTTTATTTGGAGGTATTTTTTCATAAAACATATTAGAATTATTATTAAAAGGTAATTTTTCCTAAAACATATTTGAAGTTTTATTTGAGGATATTCTTCCTTAGGACAATTTTTATTTAAGGGAATTCTTTTTCTAAAGCATATTTTAATTTTTATATGAAGGGTTTTTTCCTAACAAATTTTTGAAGGTATATTTTCCTAAACAAATCAGATTTTTAATTTAAAGATATTTTTCCTAAAACATATTTGAATTTTTATTTGAAAGTATTTGAAGGTATTTTCTTCTTAAAACATATTAGAATTATTATTAGAAGGTAATTTTTCCTAAAACATATTTGAAGTTTTATTTGAGGGTATTTTTTCTTAGAACATATAACAATTTTTATTTAAGGAAACTTTTTTTCTAAAGCATATTTTAATTTTTATATGAAGGTTTTTTCCTAAACATATTCGATTTTTTATTTAAAGTTATTTTTCCGAAAACGTATTTGAATTTTTATTTGAAATTATTTGAAGGTATTTTTTCCTAAATCTTGTTTGCATATTTTTTTGAAGGTATTTTTTCCTAAAACATGCAAATTTAAATTTTTATTCTAAAAGTTCTTTAGAAGCGTCAAAATTTCCACTAATTAATGATGTATCTTTTTAGGCTGCCAATAATCTGTATGAAAGCAATGCTACTTATCCCATCAAGATTAATCATAGCAATCCAACAACGCTGTCTGTCGAGGCCTTGGAAATTTTCTATCGGACAAATGCATCAATCATAAAGTTCATGGAAAACCAAAAGGAAATTTCACGCGATATTGGTAATCATATAAGCAACGTTTTAAAGAGCTTGGCAAGCAGTCCTTTCGCTTTTAATAAAGCAAAAATTGATGGTAAATAAACAGTTACACATGTTCCATATATATCTTACAAAAATTATATTTTATTGAAACTTGCAGGCAACAGTTTAAATGCGTTGAAGCGCAAAGTAGTCATTGACAAGAGTGAGCAAGCAAAAATGGCGAAAACTTGCAAGAAACCGAATTACAGTGCAAACTGCAGTCCGGCCACGCGTACGGAGCCAATGAAAGAAGAAGTAGAGGAACAAAGTTCCAAAGACTGTACAAAGGAAGTACCCAAAGTTGCTGTGCAGACACAAGAGTTGAATGTTGAGAAAGCGGCGGTTAGTAAAAGCAATCCCTCACGCCGTGAGTCGGAGGTAAGTGCAACTTTTTCTTTTACTAGTGGACATTTAACCATATATATGTGAAAAAGGATTAAGATGCGCACCGCACTAAATACGAAATTTTTGTAAAAGTATATATCTGCATTTAATCTAACCTATATAATCTAACATAAAAGTGAGGTTATGTGTGTTTAAAACTACATTGGAGCTGAAATACTGTTAATTTTTAGTAACGATCGCATTTAAGATCGCGCTCAAATTTTTTATAACCTGCTCTCTGAACTTTAATGTGATTTACAATATGTAAATATTTATTTAGTCTTGAAACGAACGAATTTGTGGAATATTTAGAAAATAATTATGTTCTAACATCCAAAACAGCATTAGAGACGCTACTAAATAGTGTACGATTTTAATCCATTAAAAAATTCCATAACACGTAGATGAAATAAAACATAAATAGCTTCGAATCGTTAGTAGTTGACCTTTTTGCATTTACTGAGAAAACCTACCATTGCAATGTCTATTTCTGATAGTAGAGATATCAACGAAAGACCCTCCCCATTAAAAAAAAACAGACTTTGAGGTGAGAATTTTCAATTAAAGATAAGGGTCCTTACTCTATACCTCTGATAGACATAAAAAGGTTAGTTTAACCCAAATTTCGTAAAAGAAACATATTTTTTGTAAAAGTTAAAATAAAAGAAATTTAAATTTTTTACATAAATTTTGAGGTTATGCAAAAAAAAGTGATCTAAAACAAACATATCTAATTACCAAAGTTGTCGCTATGGGATTGACCTTTGGCAAAGAAAAAATATTTCATAAAATGGCGTTTACTTTAAGAAAAATTTACTCCCCTCTTTTTTGACTTTTTAAAATTTTTAAAAAGTACTTAAAAATTTCCAAATTCTGAGGCAGGCGTGATAGAGAGATGTATAACAGAGATTGTTTATCAAAATTCAAAGGTTACAACTTGAGAATACGCGTTAAAACTATTTCGTCCGGCTTGGAGGCCACGTCACAAAATCGGCTGTATCTTCGAAAAAAATTCGAAATTTTAGAAATTCATTAAAGAGCATATTTTAAGATCAAAACTTTGAAATATGTAAACCACATCAAGAAAAGTATTTTCGAGGAAACGCGTTAAAAGTGATCAATGTTTTTTCTGGATAAAATGGCAGCTCTTGAATCTCTTCAACTTGCTCTTCGTCCCAAATGCCGCAATTTTGCTTGTTCACATATCCATTCGCTCAGAAATGGGCCACAACGTTGAACAAAATTTGGCTCGACAACTTCGGATTTTCTCGGGACTTTTTAAGAGACCGTAAAGCAAAGTGATGTCGATAAGGTAGGTCGAGCGGCAGTTCTTGCATAGGCTGTACACTTTCAACTTACGATCTCGACGTCGTTCCATACATTAGCCCAGTCTATTCGTTCGATTGGCCTCAAGATTGGTGGTGGTGTTGTGAATAGTACGCTCAGTAAGCCGAACGGAACAGACCGTGAATTTTCGTCATAAATTTGAACGATTTGTTAACGTTGTTCAGGCGTAAGTCCTTCCATGATGAATTACCAAACAATACTGAATAAAAATAACATGACAACTTTACACGACTCACGCGTGATCTGTCAAAAAAAGGCTATATAAAAAAGCTCTACTTGGATCAACCGTTCTATTTCCCTAAAATTTAAATAAATGTTTCAAAGGAGTCTCATCTATATATGAAGTGTGGTTCTCATTAAGTTCTTTAGTTCTTCTGTTGAAAAATGCTTTTAAAAAGAATGTATTAATTTTCTGGTGCTTGTTGTCCATTTGCGACTTAATATCGTATTTTCTGCACAATCTTGTTGACACTTCGACTAGAAATTCAATCGATAATAAAATGTTTCGAAAAAAAATGCAACATTAAAAATAGTTTCCGTTTAACAAATAAAATTCATTTCCATACTTTTTTTCAGGAAATCTTAAAGAGTTTACGATATATTTTTTGCCTTCTTTAAATTCTTACTTGTGCATGAAATGTGTTTTTTTTTTTTGTAATTTTTTTTTTTTACATATCGTATGTGTTATACAGTATACGTAGTATAAATGTACAAATATTACCAAAAGACTACTGGATTTTTATAATAAAAAGAGTACAAATATTTTATGTTAAATTAAATTTCAAGTATTCGGGGAAGCCTTAATTGTTAGTGTCGGTGTGGAGTTCAGCTTGACTTGCCCTTGATACCACACCTTCAAGCGATGAGCGATCTCCGAGAAGGAGGGTCTTCGCACGGACTGTTCATGCCAGCATTCGATCATAAGCGAATAAACCGCTGTCGGGCATGCCTCGGGACACGATAGTAATTGTCGTGAGCGTACTAAATTTATAACCTCCTGATTACTATGCCCATAGTATGGCTGTAAAATGAAATAGCAGATTGTTTAGTAGAAGCAACGCATTTGAAGGGGTTTAGTTTTTTGTACCTGCATGCCGTAGCTATAAATCTCCCATAACACCACACCGAAAGACCAAACGTCACTCTCAGTTGTAAATTTGCCATATAAAATCGATTCGGATGGCATCCATCTAACCGGCAATAGTGATTTCGATTGTACCCTGCAGCAAAATAATATATTTTTTTTTATTTATTGCTGTATTGCTATAAATAATTTCAAACATTACCTGTAATAATCAGAGCTATAAATATCTCTAGAGAGCCCAAAATCGGAAATTTTAACTGTGAGTTTATCGCCAACCAAACAATTTCGTGCTGCCAAATCGCGATGCACATAATGATGACTTGACAAATACTCCATGCCTTCACTAATCTGCAAGGAGATCTTCAGAAATTCCAATTGTGTTAGCGACTTGTTTTCACTCGGTGAATTGGCGATGAGAAACTCGTGCAGATCGCCATTCGACATATACTCGAAGAGCATACAGTAGGGCTCCTTGTTCAGCACCACACCCAAAATGCAAACGATATTGTCGTGTTTCAAGTCGGAGATTAATTCGATTTCACGTCGAAAATCCTGTTGTGTCTTAAGTGAGGCATTCTCTTTTAACGCTTTAACCGCCACGAATATTTTCTCGCCATTCATTTGCGTCAGCTGACCCTTATACACTTTGCCTATGAGGAATGTGGTATTTATTATTGGTTTTTTGTTGTAAAATTTATTTATTTTAACCTACCAAATGCACCCTCGCCCAATTCCTCCACAAATTCCATGTCTTGCAGCGTGTACTGTGGCACTCGCAGCAATGAACTTCGCTCGAGATTTTGTGAAAACATAGAGGGCTGCTGCTCATTCGTTGTATTACTATTCAAACGTGTCATTTCCAATGATGAGTTCACTTGTGAGTTGCCATAAATATTTTTATCCGCATTTGGTGTGTTGATCTGTGTGAGAGAATTATTAAATTCTTTTATACTTGTCTTTTATTTCATTAATAATTAGTTTAAAGGGAGACACTTTCAAGTTCAAAATGTGTTACTGATTATTTTCCAAAGCAAAGTTACAATTTCCGAGCAAATTGTTATGGTCGGACAACTATAGCATGTAGCTGCTATACAAATTGACCGATCAAAATCGAGTCCTTGTATGAAAAAATTTTTTATTTGACAAGATATCTTCACGAAATTTGACATAGATTACTGTACAAGGCAACTGTACAATTCCTGAACAAATTGTTATGATCGGACAACTATAGCATATAGCTGTCGTACAAACTGTCCGATAAAAATTAAGTCCTCGTATGGAAAACTTTTTTATTTGACTAGATATCTTCGGGAAATTTGACATAGGTTACTGTCCAAGGCAACTGCACAGTCTCCGAACAACTTATTCAGATCGGACAACTATAGCATATAGCTGTCATATAAACTGACCGATCAAAATCAAGTCTTTGTAAGAAAAACTTTTTTATTTGACTAGATATCTTCACGAAATTTGACATAGATTATTGTTCAAGGCAACTGTACAATCTCCGATCAAATTGTTCGGATCGGACAACTATAGCATATACAAGCTGACCGATAAAAATAAAGATTTCCTATAGAAAACTTTTTTTGACAAAATATCCTTACTAAATTCGGCAAGAATTATTGCCCAACGCTAGGTTACCAACATATTTTTCGGATCGAACAAATATAGCCTATAGCTGCCATGCAAATTAAACCATCAAAATCAAGATTAATTTTTTTACACCTTTTATGCTATAAGAAATACACCTGTGTATGATATTATAGCTTCGGCGCAGTCGTAGTAAAAGTTATGTATATCTTCTTTCGTATTAAAGCTTCGGTGCAGCCGAAGTGAACGTTTTTTCTTGTCTACTCACATTTTGTATGTTTGTCATGCCGCCCTCGCGTCGCTTCTTCACACACACATAGACCATATAAAATATAACACAACCGATTACTGTGCCAATTGTCACAAAGATGTAGAACCACATTTTATCCGCACATTTTGGTATATCACATAATTCGATAATTTTCTCAAACGATTTGTCATCCACAAAGCACCACGGGCGTTCCTCCACATTGCCGGGATTGCTACGAAGCAAAAATAAATATTACTTTTTCATGTATGTATGTATAACCAACTATGTTTACCGGCAATAATTTTGTCCCGCCAATTCTGGAAAGTCTGAGATCTCCTTCATTAGCCAAGACCAGCGTAGACATGTTTTCCCGGTGCTCGACCACGCCAACGTACCACGATAACCAGCACCATTCTCCCAATAACAATCCTGTTCGGGATTTACATCGATGGTGATACCCAACGATGAGCAATCATTTGAACGTGGCAAACTTTGACATTCTTCCAATGGTAGTTTTTGTCCCAAAACCGGATGCCTTTTTGCAATGGCATACTCTTTCTGACACAACTCATTCTCTAGCAATTCGCATTCGTCACGACAAATGCGTCGTAAATTTTCCGATTCTCTTGTTGGTGGATATTGACTCGAAATCTCCGCGGAGAAGACATCATCATAGGCTATGGTCGATTTACGTTTCAGAAACGAGCGTCGATCTTTGATATTTTTGTCGAGAAAACGCGGTCGTCGATAGCCGGTTAAATGATTTTCAGTGCTGGCACTTGTCTCGTGTGTGACATTATTCTTTTTCGATTTGCGTTCCTTTTGTGCGGCGCGATTGGAGAAGTAGAGTAAATTTGTGCGTTCTGGCGTGCGGCAGAGTGGCAGTGAGCTGAAACAAAGGCTTGGCAGTGCGTATACGCGGCAGTTCGGATTCATATCTCTGCAATTAATAGTTAATGAATTAAATATATATTTTTTTGGATGTATATTTTGTTTATGTACATACTTGGATTCCTTTATGACACCATAGGCTGCTTTCAAACGCTCTTCGATTTCGTTGAGTGACAGATTTGGCGGTACGAAGACGCTTTGGTTCTTTAAGTACTTCTCACATACTGTACCGTAATAGACTTGACATATGCCGGCTGGTATCTAAATATTTTTAAAGAAAATTAAATAATTTTAATTTTTATAATATTTTTTAATTTAAATATAATATTTGCTTAATGAAATCTTATAGAATTCGACGGACTGATTTTGTATGTTTTAAAAACTACCAAATAGTTTTTTTGAACTAACGGTTCATTACCTAACTTATTACCTAAAAGTAACAAAAATTGATTTTGAATTTAATGCAATATTTGTATGCTTAAGAAGGAGATGTGATATGTTGTCACACCAAACACAGCCCTGATCAAATTTGACTCGGACTGTTAACCTAACTCCTGTATGTATGAGCTAAAACTAATTGAGATAGATATAGGGATGCATACATTTATATGAATAAATGATCATGATGACGAGACGAGTTGAAATCCGGGTGACTGTCTGTTTGTCCGTCCGTCCGTCTGCCGGTACAAGCTGTAACTTGATGAAAAATTTAAATATCTTAATGAAACTTGTACGCGGATTGCTTAGTACAAAAAAACTACGAGATCGTGTAGGGGGGGCATAATCGGACCACTGCCACGCCCACAAAATGCCATTAACCGAAAACCTATAATGTGCCATAACTAAGCACTAAATTAAGCTGTATAAAACTCTAATTTGACAAAGGTGGCACCTGTGGGCAAACAATTTTGGGAAAGTGGTTGTGGCCCGCTCTCTAATGAGTTTAATGTACATATCTCTTAAACCACTTAAGCTACAACACCTAAATTCGCATAATGCAAATATTAAAAGAACTCCTACCGACAATGTGAAAATAGATAAAATCGAATGGTAACATCTCTCCCTCCACATATAACGGTACTGTTAAAAACTACTAAAAGCTCCATAAATCAATAATTAAATACGCCAGAGACATTAAATTGTATCCGCGAGATGCTTTGACAAGGCTTTAATGTAGTCGGGGTAAAAATTTTACGATGGACGTGGTACCACCCACTTTTAGGTGAAATCACATACATATCTCGAGACCCGCCCGATCGTTTTCAACAAAATTTGGTCTGTGACATTCCTCTGACACTTTTAGTGTGAAAATGAGTGAAAACATACGACAGCCACGCCTACTTCTCATCTAACTCAATTTTAAACCCAATATAACTAACAGGCCTTATGTACCTAATGGTACTTCCCTGGCTTTAATCTTTTGCAAGTTGCAAGAATATGAAAAGTTCTGTTATACCCGAATTTGGTTCTTCCTTACTCGTTTTTTATTTAAAATACTAATTTATTTTTGTTAATTTTGTATAAAGAGAATATATAAAAGGAAAATATTTTAAAATGTTTATTTATTTCTTAATTTAAAAAATTATAAAGCTTTATAAAAAGTGAAAGTTATATGAAAAAAACAAATTTTAAGATTTATGCAGTCTAATTTTAAAAAATGTTTTTTTGAGAAATTTTAATAGTAATTTAAATTTTTTTAAACAATTTGTGCATTTTTTTCATTTCAAATTTATTTTTTTTTAATTTATATATAAAAATTTTTTTTTAAAAATAATAATTAAAAAATAATAAAAAAAAATTATTTAAAAATTATTTAAAAAACAATAATTAAAAAAATTTTTTTTTAATAATTCTAATTTAAAATTTTTTAACAATTTACGTTTCTTCATTTCAAATTTATTTTAGTTATTTTTATATATAAAAATAATAATAAAAAAAAATATTTAAAAAATAATAATTTAAAAAAAATATTGAAAAATAATTCTAATTTCTATTTGCTAATTAATTTTTACACGTTTTATTTAAAAATCAAAGTTTAATAATATAAAATAATTTTAAAAATTGCTTTTTTAAATGAAAAAAAATGTTCCGCTCTTTAAAATTAAAAAAAAAAAATTAAAGTTATACTACAAATCAATTTTATTTTTTATTTAAAAAACAAAGTGAGCTTAAAAAATAATTTTGAAAATTCCTGTTTGCTTTTTAATGAAAAAAATTGTGCAGCTCTTCAAAAAGTAAAAAATTAAAAGTTACTATATTACAAATCAAGTAATTTTTTATTTAAAAAACTTCTTTTTAATAAAAAAAATTTTTTGGCTCTTTAAAATAATTATATTACAAATAAATTGTAAGATTTATGAATTCTCTTAAAAAATTTTATTAAGAAATTCTAATAATAACAAATTTTTAGCAAAACAAAAAAGAAAAAGGGGAAAATGAGACCTGCTGAATTCTTCTGCATTGCTTATTTGAACTTTTATCACTATTTTAATTTCAATTTACGTGGGTCACCACATAAGTTTTTCAAATAACTGTTTCTGTACTAATAAAATAATAGACTAAACAGTGAAACGCTTCCCATGTAGCCTAAAGAATTTAAAAAATTTTTTAAGCTGTTACAACAACAGGAAAAACCATTAGCTTTTAACATATCCTCGCATTTCATTACAAATGCTACATATGTACATATGTATGTGGTCACACCTACACCAGATTTAAGAACCGCAACAAAGAAAACCGTCTTTTATTTACAACTTAGAGCTGACTTGTGTCAATGCACTGCGTTTTATTTAATTGCTCAATAAGCACAAGCACTTGCGTACAAACATAAATGCATGCCTAAGTACTTATTACACATACATACATACGCACATAAAAATGTATAGTTCCGCGCTTATCACTTCACTCCTGTTTCACATTACACATACACACACAATGCTTTAATTACAGCCTAAATTACTTTAATTACTTTCATTCAAATAATATATAATTGTCTGTTTTATGCTTTGCTCACCTCCTCGTTGTGTATCTTTGCTGTATTCTCTGTTAGCGCAGCAAAACTGAAGCTGGGGAAGGAAATAAATAAATACATAAATAGCCGTAGTCAATACAACAACAATTTATATTAAACACATTTTTAGTTACAGTTCTTCTTGAACATTTCAAAATAAATATGCCTTCGGCCACTTGAACACCAACCCATTTTCCTGCACATCGGAACCACAAACATTCAGCACCGAAATTATTAACATAAATGTTATTCGCTTTGTAAACATTTTCTTTATATTCTGCAAAACGTCGCCCCAGCGCTTGTTAGCGTTTCTGTTTGGTATCCTGTTTTTCGTATTTCTAAATTATTGCTTCAACTTTTACAATTGCGCCGGAAGTAGTCATTTCCAAATGCATAATTCTGTTGAAATTTTGTTTATTTTTGCAAATTTTAATTCATTATTTCGTTTGAAAAGCCATTTTTATTCACAAAAACTTGCAAGGCGCACACATTCACTGAGTTTTTGGTGAAACAAAGCAATTGTAATATATTCCACCCTTAAATATATGTATGTCGGAAGTGAAGTTAATTTCAACCCTTGTACGTAAATATCCTGCTTATATTTGTATGTATGTATGTGCTTAGTTGGAGCAGTATTGCCATGTTGAAGTTTAAGGATATTTCTTTAATACCTTATACATTTATTCAAACTATCTAGAATTATATTAAATTTTGTCAAATTAAAATCTATTTATTAAAAATATAAAATAGTATTGAAATATATCCCTGTTGACATAAATATATTTTACTTCGCGACTACTGCGTTACATCATCCGATCAAATTTGGCACGGACTGACTGCAGAAATACATTTTGTTGACATTAATATATCATTTACCTTCCGAGATCTGATATAACGGGGTTTTCAATAGCGACACTACAAAAGTAGACCGATAGGGGCAGCAAACGACGGCATATTTTTTCCGCTCTTTTGACATTTTCCTTCAGTAAGGTTCCATTGCCCGACCATGAAGAGGTTGGAATAGCAATTGCCCGCCTGAAGAACAACAAATCGGCGGAGATCGACGGATTGCCGGCCGAGCTATTCAAACACGGCGGCGAAGAACTGGTAAGGAGCATGCATCAGCTTCTTTGTAAAATATGGTCGGACGAAAGCATGCCCAACGATTGGAACTTAAGTGTGCTATGCCCAATCCATAAAAAAGAAGACCCCACAATCTGCGCCAACTACCGTGGGATTAGCCTCCTCAACATCGCATATAAGGTTCTGTCGAGCGTATTGTGTGAAAGATTAAAGCCCACCGTCAACAAACTGATTGGACCTTATCAGTGTGGCTTTAGACCTGGCACATCAACCACCGACCAAATCTTGGAAAAGACCCGTGAAAGGAGAATCGACACACACCACCTCTTCGTCGATTTCAAAGCTGCTTTCGACAGCACGAAAAGGAGCTGCCTCTATGCCGCGATGTCTGAATTTGGTATCCCCGTAAAACTAATACGGCTGTGTAAACTGACGCTGAGCAACACTCAAAGCTCCGTCAGGATCGGGAAGGACCTCTCCGAGCCGTTCGATACCAAACGAGGTTTCAGACAAGGCGACTACCTATCGTGCGACTTTTTCAATCTGCTGCTGGAGAAAATTATTCGAGCTGCAGAACTGAATCGAGCAGGTACAATCTTTTATAAGAGTGTACAGCTACTAGCGTATGCCGATGATATCAATATCAGCCTGGAAATCCAACGCAGGATTACTCTTGCCAACAGGTGCTACTTCGGACTAAGTAGGCAATTGAAAAGTAAAGTCCTCTCTCGACGAACAAAAACCAAACTCTATAAGTCGCTCATAATTCCCGTCCTGCTATACGGTGCAGAGGCTTGGACGATGACAACAACCGATGAGTCGACCTTAAGAGTTTTCGAGAGAAAGGTTCTGCGAAAGATTTATGATCCTTTGCGCATTGGCCACGGCGAATATCGCATTCGATGGAACGATAAGCTGTACGAGATATACGACGACATTGACATAGTTCAGCGAATTAAAAGACAGCGGCTACGCTGGCTAGGTCATGTTGTCCGGATGGATGAAAACACTCTAGCTCTGAAAGTATTCGACGCAGTACCCGTCGCGGGAAGCAGAGGAAGAGGAAGACCTCCACTCCGTTGGAAGGACCAAGTGGAGAAGGACCTGGCTTCGCTTGGAATATCCCATTGGCGCCACGTAGCGAAGAGAAGAAACGAGTGGCGCGCTGTTGTTGACTCGGCTATAATCGCGTAAGCGGTGCCTACGCCAGTAAAGAAGAAGAAGTATAGCCACTCTTCATACCCAAAACATGGACTAAAATGTTTTGTGTCTATCCATAAGGGATCCTCTGCTGTGTCTCTGATGCCGACACGACGATTTTTTGCTTTGTGTCACTCAAATACTTGTGTTCACCATAAGGTAGACTCCCAAACACTTCTGCAAAATTTTCCACGATTCCTTAGCCAATATCGTAAAAGTCATGAGACCAACTTTTCGCCTCGAAAAAAACAAATGTCAATCATACATTAATGGAATAGAAACTGACGATTAAATTATTAAGTAAAATGCAGTTTAAATGAACTAGTCCGAGTGATTTTTGATCAGATGACAAATTCATAACCTCCGTCAATATTCGTGATATAGTAAGTTAACCTTGTTCAACTATGTCGAAACTACAGGCTGTTGTTCTATATACATGATATATCTCTGTCTCTTTATCTTAAAGAGTAAGATTATTGAGTGAAAAAGTCGTGTTATCCTCTTTCGTGGTAAAGTGTCTTATCCCGCTAAGCATATCAGAAACATTTTGTACAAAACCTCATTAGATCCACATATATAATTTCCGCTTTAGTTATAAAGTTTATATAAAATAATCGATTACTATACTCTAACGTTTTCAGGAAAGCGGTGTTACAGTCACAACAACCACAATAACCAGCAGCACTACATCGGTCACCAGCGGCACGGACTCATCATCATCCGACTCGGATTCAGATTCCGATGGCACTTCCAACGACTCAAAGAAACTGAATACACCATATCCTGTATATAAGGTGGAGAATATCTATAAGCTAGTTGTGCAAAATTTAGAGGAGTGTGTCACACGGTTTCCCGAACACTATAAATCGATCTATCGCCTGGCTTACCATTACAAGAACACGCCCTTGGCAAATTTCAAAAATCTACAACGTTGCGAGGAGCTCTTGATGGGTCAATACAAAACCAGTTTGGAGAATCAAATTAATGGCGTGTTTTACGACAGAAAATGGAATAACATATTTAACGGTATTTGGCGTATACCGTCGTCGGAAATCGATCGTCCTGGAAATTTCTCATCGCATTTGGTTAAATGCGCAGCAATTGCCATTGAATTGCTATACGAAACTAAAAATCACAAAGTACTTATCGACGTGGGACTGCAACTTTTTAAGACTCCAGAGCAAGATAAGTAAGTGTAACGAAATTATATTATTGGCATACGTTTAAAAAACCTGTAGCTAATCCTGGACGGCTGGTTCAGTAAATTGAAGATTAAAACCCAACTCACTTTCCAACTCCGCTCAAGAACATTTCAAATAGAATGGGTTTTATATTGTTGAAGGCACCACATACCAAAAGCCAGATATTATAAAGTCCACTAAGTTCTTTAAGTAGCCCTCTGAGCTACATATTGTAAAGCAATATTAGGTTTTGGATCTCTTGATGGCTCTATACTGATATGAGTGAGTTTTTAAATTTCGAATTTCTTTTCGCTGGGTGCGCCCAGAAGACCAAGCTTTTTTGTTGTTCTTACTAGTTACAGCAGCATAAATATTTTTCCGACAATCGTAGTTCGAATATAAATCTGAAATTGTTCCAGTACCGTTATTGTTGTTGTAGTGGAAGAAATTCTGCCGAGTTGACAGTCCTTAGCTGGATAAAAATCCGGGTTCGCTCCGGTTACGTAGACTCGACTGTCGTCAGTCCAGTACCGTAGACTTGCATTTTGAGCCTCCAAACGTTGGCGTTTCTAGTTCCACCTACATAGGTGGGATTCGGATATTAATCCGAAGTTCTAAAACACGATGTCGAGCGGACAATGATAAGAATGTTTCTGGTACTTCGAAATACCTTGAGAACTAACGTTTCTCACCGGGTAGTAGTCTTCCTCTCTACGAGTGTAGACACCGCTTACGCGGTTATAACCCAGTTAACAACAATGCGCCAGTCGTTTCCTCTTTTCGCAATGTGGCGCCAATTAGAGATTCCAAGCAAAGCCAGGTCCGTCGTCAAATACTTTCAGAGCTGAAGTGTTTTCGTCTATTCGGCCGACATCCTACAGGACCATAAATTTTCTCTCGAAAACTCCTATCGGTGACTCATCAAATGTTATCATCGTCTCCCATCGAACACCTACATAGTGAGGCGCTTATGCTCCCAGTTAAGGAGCATAATGAACTCCTCTCCAGGCAGTTCCTGCTGGGATGTTTTCGCAGAAACCACCCCTGCAGCCACCTGCTTGTAGCGGAACCGCCTCCTAGGAGCATCAAAAGGTCCTTCCTGGACTACGTCGACGACATCGTACAGTACGCCGACCGGACTTCGGACGCAACGGACTTTCGACAGGCACTGTCCGCCATTCACAGTGGAGCCATCAACACCTTCACCGACTCCCTTCCCGTGAATGGCGTTCTTGGAGTCAAACCACCACCTATAGCAGACGAAGAGCTCCAGCTGCCGCGAGAAACGCGGGTGACCCTTGCGCAACTTCGTTCTGGATACTGTAGCAGGTTAAACTTCTACCTATCCAGAATAGACCCTGACATACCTAATGTATGTCCTGCATGCAACGAGTCTCCGCATGACACTGACCACCTCTTTGCATGCCCTACAAACCCTACACGACAACACAAATGACACTTACCACGCTAACGGGGATTAGTATCCCGTTAAAACAACAACAATGAGTGACTTATAGAGTTTGGTTTTTGTTCGTCGAGAGAGGATAAAAATGTGGGCCTCTCGTCCGAGTGTTGTCGTTTTTTAATTTTCATTGGGGCTGTTTTTACGTGACGGGTCCCAAACCCAGCGCACCACCCTGCGGAGGGATGATTCGCCCTCTCACCTTAGCTCACCTTCAAATGGTTGTTCTTTGGCTACTTGGTCTAAGACCGGATGTCGACAGCTGCTTGAGCCATTTTTTAAAAGAATATTTTCTGGACACACCCAAGCGAATGGCGATCAGAGAACTTTCCTCACTTGCTTGAACTTCTACACATGACTCCATCTTCCAAATAGTCGCTAGGTTTATGAAATATCGATCTGAAGACCACAAAGGACTATCAACTCGACACCATTCCTCGAAATTGCATCAGTAATGTTTTGTGCAGCTATAACAACAACAAAAAATCGTTTAAAATCAATTTCTTGAATGGCAACATTTTTCACTTATGAAGGTTCTTCAGCTTCGAGGTTGCCAAAATTATCGGTTTTTCTCGTTTTTAATGTAAATTCGGCTGTTTCATAAGGTTTTTCTAAAACACCCGTATAATGGTCCTTCGTGTTTTTTAGTATTGAATTGAAACTGAATTCTAATTGTAGACATTCGGCGGAATTAGTGCGAATACTACACAACGCAATTTTCAAAATTCCTATTTTAAATTATTTTTTAATTATTTTTTAATTTTTTCTTCATTTCAGACGTTACATAAAAGATTGCGAAAGACTGAAGCTCTCCCAGCAAGCTTTGAATTACTGCGCGCAAATAATGCGTGATATACTCAAGCAAAATGCAGAGAATCGCAATGATGTAGAAACATTAAATCTTCTAATCGACATATACAAAGTCCACAAGAAGTGTTTAAAATATATGAACCAAAAGGAATCACTCTTCACCGATCTTATGATCGATGTTTATAAATTTTATATACAAAATAAAGTCGATAATGTGCCAGAAAATCTCAACTTTCTCGATTTGGCTATAAAGCTGTGCTTACATGAAATCGCATCACGTCGCAATCAGGAGAAAATCAATAGCAACGATTGTGATCTATCACAGAGTCTAATAAATCCAACAGCGCAAGCATTCAACATGAAAGTAAGTGCTGCAATTTGCCGATGTTTTATAATTTAAAAAACAATCGTTTTTCTTTTCTTTTCCAGCCCAAACAAGTTTACATACCCGGTTTGACGATGCGTCAACGCGCACGTACAAGTCTTAACAAAAGTATTGAGAGCGGCATTGGCAGTGAAAATATGCCTGGCATGGGCGACATGCAGGTGCCGACAACGTCCGGTGAATCCATTTGGGGCAATTTACTTAGAGCAGACTTCGTAAGTATTATGAAATTCATTGTATGATTACATATAATGTAATTATTTCGAGATACGATTACCGTAAGCAGCATATACTGTCCTGTAGAACTCAATGTTGATTTGAAAATTTTTTTTTTTTTTGCAGCTATCTTTAGAAATGCAGCAACTCGTGGAAGCATATAAACAAGTTATGGAAAGCAAACAACATGATGTAAGTATAAATCTAGCTGTTTAAACAATAGAATTGAACCACCAACAAAATAGATAATAAAATAAGTTTTTCACGAAATATGTTGCGCCTAGAAGGAAACGTCGAAGACAGTACATAATGATCAACGGAACGAACTGAGTCGATTTAGACATGTATATATGCGAATTGGTGCCTCAAGTTTTGATATATCGGTCTGAAATTTTACGCACGTCCTTTTCTCCCCAAGAAGCTGCTCATTGGTCGAAAACACCGATATCGGAGTACCATGGCATATAACTGTCATACAAACTGTTGGATCAAAATCTAATTCTTGTATGGAAAACTTTTTTATTTGACAAGCTATTCTCATGAAATCGGTTATGGATTATCTTCCAAAGTAACTGTATAATTTTCTAACAAATTGTTCAGATCGGACTACTACAACATATAGCCGCCAAACAAACTAACCTATCAAAATCTAATCTTTGTATGGAAAACTTTTTTTATTTTGCAAGATATTCTTACGCAATCGGCCATGAATTATTTTCCAAAGCAACTGCACCATTTAATAACGAATTATTCAGATCGGACCACCATAGCATATAGCTGTCATATAAACTAACCTATCAAAATCTCATTCCTGTATGGAAAACTTTTGACAAGATATCCTCACGAAATCGATCATGGACTGTTTTCCAAGGCAACTGTACATTTTTCGAATGAATTGTTCAGATCGGACTACTATAGCATATAGTCGCCATACAAACTAGCCTATCAAAATCTCATTCTTGTAAAAACTTTTTTATTTGACAAGATATCCTCACGAAATTGGTCATGGATTATTTTCCAATGCAACTGTAAAATTTAAGAACGAATTGTTCAGATCAAGATCATATATGAAAAACTTTTTTATTTGTCAAAATATCTTCACGAAATTCGACGTAGATTATTTTCCAAGGCTGCGGTACCATCTTCGAAAAGAAATGCTTAATTCGATCTGCTGATAAATCTCTCTTTATACCAATTTATGCTATTTAAAAGTCACATGTGATGTGTATTAGAGCTTCCTGCAGCCGAAGTTAACGTTTTTCATTCTTTTTATTCTAAATTTATTTCTATTTGCAGCCACAATTCATGAGGGAAGTGCTTGAGCAATATAAAGCCTTGTTTCAAGCCTTACCAAACGAGCAAATGCCTAGTATTCCAATGCCATCAGCGATTCCACCGTTGCCCATACAACCGAATCCGGTACTCTCTTCAATGGGCAATTTGTCGACGTTAGCACCGAATCCTATATTTCTATCAACTTCATTACCCTTGGAAACTACAATCACACCGTCCATAACGAAGAAACCACAAGACGTCACTGCCATGACACAAACATCGATTAGCGCCGCACAGTCACTGGCTAATTACGACATAACAATTACACCTTTTTGCGGCATCAATACAACAATGCCAATGAATATGCCGGTCGTCTCCACTGTCACCGCAAGCAATAAGCCCATCGTCAGCGTCAATCCAACCGATACAAATATAGTACAACCATACCTTTACAACGCCACTCCAGCTGTCTCAACCATCTCGCATGCGCCGCCAGCGAGCTACGCCATGACTATGAGTAGTACAACAACGCAAACGAAGCCAACAAAAGGTTGTGGAACGAAAGTGGGTAAACAGTTAAATGTCGCGAATGCGTCAATTGTCAATCCGTCGTTAGCAACTTTTGGTGGCAGCGACTTGTATAATCAACAAATGCAAATGTTTATGAATCTAATGCAAGATGGTAATACCTTCCAGCAGCAACCGCAACCGCAACCGCAACAGCCATCACCACAACAGTTAAAAAACTTTACAATACCGACACAGCAGAAGCCACGTACCGCCGCCAAACGTAAACCGAAACAAACAATGCCGATCAACACAATTAGTTCGAATATTTTACCCAACACCACTGCCATGAATACACTACAAATGCCCAAACAGGAAACAATGAGCACACCACCAAAGGTACTGCTAGCTGAGAATCATCCATTATATTGTCCTACAATGGATGTAAACAGCGCTGCGCTCAAACAATTTGGGGTAAGCTCGATGGCATTAACTAATCCGTTGCCAGCGCTAGGAGCCACAACGCAACCAACAACATTTACACCAACGCTGACTTCTCCACAAGCGATTTCCAGTCAACCAACAACACCAACAAAGACGTTGCAACAAAAATTAGCGGAACGCAAGAAGGCCAATCAACAACAAAGTGAAACAATGAGCTCGCCCAATACTAATTTACATATAAATTCAGAAGTTATAATATTAGACTGATAGTAAGTTGTAAGTTGAATGCATACATTTTTTAATGAAAGCTAAAGTCCTAATAAATTATATATACCAAAAACACAACAATATTTGTACGAGCTGCTCATTTCGCATAACGCCCGGTTCTGCGTTACTGGCATTGACCATAAGGGCGGTTGTTTCGGCGTTTTACCGCTGTTTGGTTCGGTAAGTAGCAATAAAATCTGTCTGCTTATGCGTGATAAATTGAAAAATCTAATTTTTGAATTTTATTTCATACAAGCATAGTTCAGTATTGTTAATAATATTGTATAGACGTATATATTTTATATATGTATGTATAACTATATGTATGTACGTAAAAAATAGCTGCGCAGCTGCACTCATTTTTATTCGTTCATCTGTAGCAGCGAATTTATTGTTGCATCTTTACTGCCGTTATTCGCCTCGAATACGGACTTGACAACTTCCTTGTCAATATTTGGAAACATTTCGTGAATCTGTAAAAATTTGTAGTTCAAGTATCATTTTATGTATGTATGTACATATATCAACAGCAGAGTTGCAAATAAAACATTAAGAAAATTATTGATTTTTTTTTTTTTTTTTGTAAACCAAAAATCTTATTTAAAAGTAATTTTTATCCTAAAAAGCAGAATAGTAATAAAAATTTAAATTCCAAAAAAACTTAAATCCCAAAAATAATATATTAATAAAAAATAATTTTTAAATTTGTAAACCTAAAACTGGATTGAATTATAAATTTATTTTTTTTCTTGATCATTCTAGTATGTTTTTTGAAATTTTAACTGAAAAAATATTTTTTAATATAAAAAAATAGAATTAGAAATAAAAAACTAAAAATTTTATTTTTAATCCTAAACATCTGAATTAATAATCGAGAATTTTTTTTTTGGAAAACTTAATTATTTAAATTTAATTCTTTCTGCTTGTACGTTCTAATATATTTTTTGAAAATTTAAACGGAAAAGATATTTCTTAATTTAAAAATTGTAGTAACAAAGTAATAGATAAAAATATATCAATTAAAAGCAAGCACCTAGGAATTTGAATAAAAAAATTCGCCACCCTAATTACCACTAATACTCACTTGTTTGAATTCTTCTTCGGATAATTGTCGCGGTGCTGGCTGAATAACCGTATTGGCGACTGGCGGTTGTTGAGGTGTTACAAATATTGGCATTGGTCTGCCAGGCGGCACCATTAACATTTGCGCTGGTCCGCCCACAGTCTGGTACATATATGGCTGCATGGGTTGATTAGAAAAGCTCAAAACTATGTCGATAGCGCCCTCAAGGCCGTCACCTTGTTTACCACTAAGTGGATACCATTCTTCGTGCGTTTCACCGCGCATCACGCTTTGTGGTATTTTGATTTCACACCATGCAATCAATTCGTCCATTTTAAAACTACATTCATCATAAATTTCAATGAAAATCGAATTAACACCCGCTGGCAATTGACTTTGTACTACACGATTCCAATGTGGATGTTTACCACCATTTGGATCTGTTTGTGTTTCATATACATAATGACCGACACGTATACGCACATAGGGATCCATGCGGGTAATACCATAATTACGTGCTAATTTCGCTTGTGCACAGGTGATACTCAAACGACCAACATAATTTGGTGCCTTAAACGGGAATTATTAAGTTATTAAAAATATCAAGAGATTTAAGCGCCACTACTCACAACATATTGTGGATACACTTGTTGTTGGTACACAGCTGCCGCTGTTTGACTGTCTGCGGCCACCTGTGCATCAACGCCACTATTAATGCGTAGAAAATCATTGGGTAGCGGTCCTACCATGGCCTGTTAAAATAAGTAAAAAAGTTAAATTAATTTACATTTTAATTAGCGCATTAAAAGCTATTTCCTCCATCAATGTTTTCACACATTTGATAATAAAGAAAGCAAACAATAGTTATACGCACTAACTAGCATTGCAAATGCGTAGTTTTCTAATAGTTTACCTATTTAATTGTGGAATAACGAGGCGCATAAGAATATAAATGATTGTTAGTTATTAAGTCAGCTGACTTTTGGAGAGATTTAAAAAGAAACATTAGTGGGATAAATTTATTAACACATATTTGTAACATACATACATATGTATTTCAACTTTCTGGTGCATTTGGAGTCTTTCAAAACAACTTTTTTATATTTTCAAAACGCTGTTTTGCATTAATTCATTACTAATGCCTTGGTAATATGTAAAGAAAAGTACGTACATACATATATAAGCTTTGTAAGTATATTTATTTATGTACATACATAAGTATATAAATACCCGCTTGAGTTTTATCAGCAAATCTGATTATTGGTAGAATTCGCCTTCTACTTTAAAATAGCCACGAACTTGTTAAAATAAATTTAAGTTCCAGTAGGGCTTGCCATTAACTTCAATAGAGTAAATTTGGTAATAAATCAGCTATTCCCTACATCAACATTTCGTACAGTTTTTCTAAATATTGCAACATTTCAAACAAATTCAAAGCAAGCAGAGATTTTTAGCCAGCAAATATGTTTTGTTATAGTTGTAAATTCATTCTGAGTCACAAAATCGGCAGCTCTAAATTGTAAATTTGTTATTAGTTGAGTTTCTTAGCTTTCAACATTACCGCAAATTTCGAACTTCAAGAAGCCATATAACTGAGCTTAAATAAAACAGATACAGATATTTTTGTAATTTGTATCATAAATTGAAATTAAGATAACATTTGGAATAATTTATCGTAATTTCATCGTTATATGAATTGCTGATAAAAATACAACAATAAAACATATGTAAATATACAAATTTTACATATGTATATGTATGTATATACATACCTACAGTGTATATCAACTGTTTTTTTAGATTTGCAAACCTTGTAAACCCACCTTTCGCCAACGACTTGAACGAGATTCAATTTCAGCATTTGCCATTTGTTCTTATTTTTTGTGTAGCAAAATAATTTCAGCAACTATGTATGCTATTTTACAGCATTAATTTTCTCGGTATAAGTCAGATGGAATTCACTTTTGCACTGATTGTGATTAATAATTGTTTTGTAAAAATATGAATCATAAGACAGGTATAGGGTGATCGAAATCAAAGTTTGCAAACATTTTGTTGCTCTCTGTACCTGGAACAGCTGTTGCAGGCAACAACAACAATGCGCCATAGATTTACATATGTTTTAAAAACTCGTACCTCAAATCCACCGTATTAGGTAAGATAGGAAAAACATGCCGTTCTCGGAAATTGTGAGTGGATTATCAACAAATCCATATTTCGGAGCAGGCTTTGGCCTATTCGGAATAGGTGCCGGCGCAGCTATTTTGCGGAAAGGTCTGCAAGGGGCTATAATTTTATTTCGCCGACATATGATGATTACTTTGGAAGTACCCTGCCGAGATAAATCTTATCAGTGGTTGCTGCAATGGATTACTGTGCGAGGAGCAAAAGAAACACAACATCTCAGCGTCGAGACATCATTTGTGCAAAAAGAAACTGGCCAAATACGTACAAAGTATGACTTTATACCCAGTATTGGAAAGCATTTAATGCGCTATCAGGGCATTTGGATACAGGTTGAACGTACACGGGAGCAGCACACATTGGACTTACATATGGGTGTACCATGGGAGAGTGTTACCTTAACATCATTTGGTCGTAATAAACAATTATATTTCGATATACTTGAAGAGGCACGTTTACTTGCTTTGGAAGCAACCGAAGGTAAAACACTTATGTACACCGCTATGGGTTCCGAATGGCGACAATTTGGACATCCACGACGCAGACGACCGTTATCGTCTGTGGTGCTTGAGAAGGGTGTTGCAGAGCGTATTGTCACTGACTGTAAAGAATTCATCGGCAATTCTCAATGGTATATAGATCGCGGCATACCTTACCGACGCGGCTATTTGCTGTATGGACCGCCAGGTTGTGGAAAATCAAGTTTTATTACAGCTCTTGCTGGTGAACTTGAATATGGTATCTGCTTATTAAATTTATCAGAGCGTGGACTAACAGATGATCGTTTAAATCATCTTTTGAATGTCGCGCCAGAACAATCAATTATATTGTTAGAGGATGTGGATGCCGCCTTTGCTTCACGTGAAGATGTCAAACAACAAGCAGCTGCATACGAGGGACTCAATCGTATTACATTTAGTGGTTTACTAAACTGTCTGGATGGTGTTGCTTCGACCGAAGCGCGTATTGTATTTATGACAACAAATTATTTAGAACGTTTAGACCCAGCACTTATACGACCCGGTCGCGTTGACGTAAAAGAATTTGTCGGCCATTGCGATGCATACCAACTGGAGGAAATGTTTTTGCGATTCTATGGCAAACAAGAAAAGCTGCCACGTAAGGTTGCGATGGAATTCGCAAAATGTGTATTAGCTGATGGTCGAAAGGCCAGTCCCGCACAGGTACAAGGCTATTTTATGCGTCACAAAACTGCCACATCAAGTGAGGTGCTTTCACATACGGCCGAGATATGGGAAGGTAGTTTATCTACAACACTGCAAAAGGAACCAATCACATTGCAAGCCACGGCCGCGTAGTTAAATGTTATAGAAATAAAAAACAATTTTCTAGTTGTAATAAATTAACGAAAAACGAGTACATACAATACTATTGTAAAAAAAAACTAATTATATTAGTATTTACGCTTTAAACGTAATAGACTATAGATTTTTTTCTTTATTTCATCCTAACGATAAAATTTGATTATTACCTAAAACTTATTTACAAAAAAAAACTCTGAAGAGATATAGGCAAAATGTATAGATCGTTCTTCTCTACGAGTGCGTAATTTTTACATAACTATGATTTGAGATAAAATATGTCATGTTTCCGTGGACATAACTTCTGCTTCAGAAACTTCCACATTAACAGGACTATCAGTGCATTCTTGTACTTTTGTACGTATGTCCGAGCGACACATGGGGCAAAACTTCAGTTGTTCCGTACACGTAACACAAAACCCTCTGTGAATATATTAAAATACAAATTTCATTTATAACAATTTGAATGGTATATGTAAATATATAAGTATATATATTAATATAGTTTACCTATGCGCGCAAGGTTCCAACCTCATAGTAGCCTTTTTGTCAAAGCATAATGTACAGGAGTCATCGCGTACACTCACTTTTCGTAACATATCAAGATAAATATGCCGCGGCAAAATTATCTGTAGTGTAAGAAAATAAATAGATAAAAATAAGTAGAGATATTCTTCGAAATATTTATTTATAAATTTACCTTGTCACTTGAACTCAGCTTTCCACTTTCATTGAAATTGTGAAATGCTCTTTGTGGTGGATATCGAAATGGTTCCAGTCCAAAATTAAATCTACATTGTTGAAAGGACATAAAACTTGCTGCCGCAAAAAATCCTTCCCTAAAATATCATTTTTTTTAAATTCGGATATATAAAGTAGTTATGTGGCATACGTACTTAACGTTATTGAATATGTGCCTATAAGGATCAGTCGATTCTCCATCGAGAGTAAAAATCACTTCTTGTTTGTCTAAATCAAGTAAACAACCAAGAATCGAGCCACTTTTCCATGTTGGCAAACTGTGCGGAATTGACTTGGCATTATGCCATATAATACGCCTACAACCATCAAATCCAATAGAGTATTTGTCATCACCTATACCATAACCATCGTCACTTAGAAAACTCGATTCTTTTGTTGCCCAACCGATTTGCATCACACCCGGTGTTATTAGGAGGACTTCATAATACCAACAACCTTTGGTTATCTACGGCATACAAGTAAAATTCGAATATTGCTAATTCTCACTGAAAATTCTAAAGATTGTTTTTACCTGGAATGTGCAGCGGACACTTTCAAATGTGTAAGCGTCACAGCGCGCTTCTAAACCATCTGGTGATATTTTCAAATATTCACTTACATCCTTCGTATTAAGCATGGCGTTAATATTGGTTACATTGGTTGTCTCATATGAATATTGTCGCCCGCTTACTGGAACTGAAAATTGTATATTTCAGCGTTAGTTATAGATATGTACCATGGCAGAAATAATTTAACACTCACAGTAGTTGTCCAAACACCAACAAGCGCAAAATCCTATTTGACGCAATAAGAAATTTGGTGATGATACATGCTCCTCCAGCGCTAAAAACGGACTTTGCTTCATTTCTTGCAAAGTTTTCTGTGTTTGGATACATATTCAACAACAAAAACCACTATTAATCTCTATTTTTTTCCTTACCTGTATTGTCACTTTATTCTCACTCGTTTGGGCAAATTTTTCGAGTGCGATTAATGAAAGAAGTTTTACATTCGGATCGATGTCTTCATTTAAATTACTAATCAGGTACTTTAACATGGAATTGTTAAGTAATGCAATACTGCTAGGTCCTGCTAATTTTTCTGCTAAGCAGCCAAGTATAACACATAAATTTCGTTCTTTGCGTAGGTTATTTTTTAAACCATATTTTGGTGCAACCATTTCGCCGACCTTCAGTACAGATTCTTTTGTAGGCAGTGGACTGTCATCGAGTAGTAGGGCTATAACACTGGGGCCCATGGGATGTTCCACCGGCACCACACGCATTAATGAACGCACCAGTTCAGTCCAACCAGCTGGTTTTTCCGTGATTATGTGTAGCATTAATATAGAACTAGGTGGGTTCGGTTCACTAATGTAGAAAATATTATTTAATATGGTTCGCTTTATGCAGTTTTTGAAAAAGTAAAATACATACTTATCAATCATTGTACTAATCACATCTAATGTCTCGCGTACTAATTTGTCCACGGTATCAGAAAGTGTTTTCAATGTGTCATTTGTCTGCAGCACTTCCGGATTACGGTATGAGTTTCTAAGTGAACCTCTTGCATGTCGTTGCGTACGCCCAACGCCCGTATCATTATTGTCCTCTTCACTTTCGTTTTTATCTTTACACAGACAAGAGCCCATTATATAGAGTGCACGTCTTTACATTCCCATCCATTGAAACATTGAAATATAAAACGAGTTTAAAAAATGCGACGAAAAAGTTTATTTTCCAATTAATCAAGAAACAAATGCAATAAATCCACAGATGCAAGAAAAACAAAGATTGTTTCGACTACATATTAATCGATAATTAACTATCGAATTCGATAATTCCAGTTCATTGGAAGGCATTCAAATATCATTATTCCCTCAATTCACTGATTCCCATTTACATTTTTGGGTTTGAACACGCATTATATTTATGTTTTAAACAATTTGCTGTTATTTAAGACATATGTACATAAATATTAGTCTCAGTAAGATATTCTATACTCAAAATTAATGCTTTTAAGTTTATTTTCATAATTTTTATCATACAAATTTGTTAAATATTTGAATAATTGCAGGTAAATAAATATGAAATTTTTTTATAAAGCTAATTAATGAATGAAAAATAATTATATAGAAAACCATATAATATGGCAGGTTTACTTGTATTGAGAATGACCTATTTAACTGCTAAATCCTATTTATTTATTCTAAAAGATAATAATGTGAATATAAATAATTGTAATTTATATCACTGAAATCATTTTTGTTTATTTTATTTATATTTTGGTTTTATTTATATTAAATATTATTGCAAATGTTCGAATCATTTATCAAATGTAAATCAATAATAGCTAGCTGTATTAACAAAGCAAATGGCAACATCAATTGCGCACTTTTTCAACACTAGCTCTTCATATCACATATGTCTTCCAATATTCATTTTTGGAATGCAAAGAAATTTTTGGGTGCTCACTTTACATTGAAAAGCACTGTAAAAAAGGCTATCGTATTTGTAATTTGTAGTTATACAAAAATGTACTGGTGAAAAAATAAAGAAAATAAGCCCCACAAGAGCTTAAACTAATACATTTGGTGAAAATTAATATCAGATGATTAAAAGTTCTATGCATTAGCAAACACTTTCCCCAGCAATAGGAACAGTACAAAGCAGTTGGGAATAGTTTGCGTTTGTTGCGGCCATATTTGTGAGCTCCGAATTTAGCTTGAGAGTTTGCTTCAAGGGGAGTGCATCTATTAGAATCCTTCATTGTACAATCTGCGCATGCCAAGCCGTGTAATTTTGTTGGATCGAAGGACTTCACAGTGCTAAGGAGTTAAAAGACTCTGGTTGGAGAATAGTGGAAGTGGCGTTTTTTTAATAATAAGGCAGCCAGAGCAAGCACCGCCGCTTTTCATTTGTTGCAAGCATAAACGATCCTGTAAGTCGCCAAATATCGGAAAAGTAGTAGTAGAAGAGGGGAAATGTTAATATCATTAATTTTTGTTAAAAATTTTAGATACATAATACATTGTATATTTAGCCATGATAAGGTCGTTTCAGGTCAAGAGGAAAGTATCATTTAAGCAGCGTGCCCAGTACAAATATATATAGGAATGTTGTTTATTAAGCCTAGTTTTAAAAATTAAGATATTTAAAAAAAAAAATTCCAACTCAGTCGGCTTAAAACAAAAGCGTTCCCACTATAGCATACTGTCGTTACAACTACAACTACATGTATATTTGATCATAATATGAAATACCTATATGTACTTATAACTATTGTAACAGTTAACAGCTGCAAACTGCTTAATTAGTTACAAAATATTTGTAGTTTATATTTTAAACTATCTCTTTACTATTTTTCAAGACGAATAACTACATAATTATTTGATTACTATACAAAGCAGTTATTATTTTTTGAATACGCACATTTATGTAATTTGTGTTAACGGCTAATTTTTAATAGCATACTGAAATAATAAAACTCCCTGAACCCTAAGCATGTGGACTCAGTTCTTAAGTCTTTAGCGGAGTTTGTTCCATATTCCTTACTTCAATATGGAATATGGGCTCGTATGATAACGATTTTTAGCAACCATTTGCTGTGTTATTTTGGCACAATTTTCGGGTAAAAATTATATTTCAGCATTACTGGAAGTTGAATTGTATAATGAAACTCCGTCTAATTATAAGGATTTCCAACTCAAACTCAAAATTGGGAAATATTTTGAAAACTCTTGCTACTAACTGTAATAGTGCTTGATTGTACATATGTATATTCCAAATTTCGAAAGATATAAAAAAGAAACATAATATCTACATAGATAGAAAGTAAATACGTTTTTTTATATTACTTGTTTCATGCTATGCTGTTGGAGAGCACACTCTATAAGAGTGGTTTCAAATGGCTGCGCTCTATCGTTAAATAAAAGAGTGACTTCGTTCGTTGAACAATAGACGATGTGAAGTGAATATACCGCACACAAAGTCAAGTCAATTTCGCGTGCTTTAGGCTCTCTTAGAGAGATAACTCAGTTATCAGATTTTATGAAATAAGTAGACTAATACTAAACATTATAACTAAATTTTTTTTCTTGGAATTATTTGGAAATATAAATTATAGATGTTGCCCTAATTGGGCTTATCTCTATGAACGAAGAATAATTTAAAAAATATAATGTACTTTTTCATAGAGTTATCAACGCGCACGATTTTGTCGCGTCAGATATAAGATTAATACAAAAGTGTATGAGTCATGACTTATGCAGCAAGGGATTCCTTTGAATTTAGTGATAACATCGGGGTAAACGCCTTAAAATTATATAAAAGCTATAGCTCTAAATTTCATAAACCTGAAAAACGTGTTGGCAACAGTATATAAACGCATACACATACATTACGTATTACCGATAGAACCATAATAGCATACCACTAGGCGTATACGTTTTTAAGTATTGTACGTGCATCTGTATGTACATATGTACATATATATGAAGTGTGCACACTATTACATCCACGTAATTATTGCGCTTTTGGCGAGCATAACTGCTTAGAGTTTATTCTCAATTAATTTAGGAATAATATTACTAATTTATTAAATTATTGCTTTTTTCTTCAAATAATTAATTACACTAATTAATTAATAATTATTAAAAAAAAATTTATAGAAAGAGATGGATGAACAAGAGGAAGTTCAACAAAATATGATATCGAATTTACCATTATTGTTCGCTAATGGCTATCCGACATCATTGGAAAAAATAACAGAGTCACAACTTGAAAAATTCATACCGTTTATGGTACGTTGCTCGCTTGGTCACATAAACTTTCAGGAAAAAACAGACTGCAGCGAACCGGAGTGGTGGCCTGAAGATTTTCCATTCACCATACCATTTACGAAGCCGAAAAAATTTACTGGCGTAATAATAATAATCTATTATAATTTGTATTATTTTTTTAATATTTGTGTCTTATTTTTGTTGTATAGAATTGGGCGCAAAAAATGAAGGAAATTATTATAATATGCTATCAATTTCATAGAAGCGTTTTCCTGCTTCGCTTCTGCAACGATTTAGCTGCGTATGAGCATGCGAGTCTACGATTTATAAACAACTACAATTCGACAACTTCGCTCTTTGAACGACGCAGCAACAAATTGTTGGTGACATTTAGAAATGAAAATATGGTAAATAAGAGAAACATATAAACGTATAAAAAAGGATTTCTATACTTTTATTTTGTAAAAATTATTAATGTTAAATATTTTTTTAGTCATATGATCAACCGCAACGCAGTCGGAAATGTTTAATGCGACAGAAGTCAAAAAGTGGCAATCAAGAAAGAGCGGATGCCGAACAAATAATGGTCGAACCAGCACCATTCGATATTTATTTATGCGACAATTGCGATGCTGAACTGTATTCGAAAGAAGCTATTTCGGTAAATATATATATTTTATTGTTATTAACTATATATCGCCACCTAAAATACAAAACCAAATATTTTAAAATCAAGAGGTCAACTACGTCGACTAGACTTCGAACGCAACTAGCTTCCGACAACCACTAATCGCCATTCACAGTGGAGCTAATAACACCTTCATCGTCGCCCTCTCAGTGAATGGCGTACTTAGAGTCAAACCATCACCCATTGCAGAAGAAAAGATCGAGTTGCTGCAAGAAACGAAAGTGACCCTTGTGTAGCTTCGTTCTGAATACTGTAGCAGGTTAAACTCCTGCACAATAGACCCTGACATATAAAATATATATCCCTGCTAACGGCACTCATCTGACACCCCTCTCCCTTTGGTCCGACCCCGTCGAAACAGCACGTTTCCTGGGCTTAACGCTGGATGATGTCGACGACAACTAATCTAATTCCTACCATCCTAATGGGGATTAGGTACCCTTTACAACAACAACAAAATGAGCATCACCCTTTACACGACCCCGTTTTTGCAAAATATTCCGGTCTTTTGTTATAAGTCTAGCATTGACTGCTACTATAGTCGTCCATCCAACTCTCTAAAGCAACTAAATGCCTTCTATGTCGAAGGCTTTAAGAAATGTACAAAAAATGTGATCAATATTTAGAATATATCAGCAGTATTCCTCAAGAAGCAGTTAAAAACAACATTAGAAATTTTTCCACAAATTCATTTGTGCATATACATACATATATGTAATTATTTTTTAAAAAGATCATAGCGACTAAGTATGTTACAGGTAAATGGGCCATTTTTTGCTGGAATCTGTTCAGAAAGAACATATTTCGCAAAAAATTAGATAAAAATTTGTTTAATATATAAAAATGCTAGTTTTAACGTTTTAATACAAAGTTCGCTTTTCATATTTTCCACAATAGGAACATGAAAAGACTTGCAACGTGGAGGACGACGATGACGATGTCATTTTATGTGATACACCTGAACCTAGCGAAAACACTGTGCAGTCGACAGATTCGAAACGAAATACAGAGGACAATGAGCTACGTAATGGATTCCTACTTAATTTTAACCTGCAATGTCGTGACGATAACAAAAATGGTAAAGTTCCAAGCAAGAATGAAGCGTTAGGTGCGTCAAAGGAAACTAAAGACGAGAAAAGCGGATTCATGATTATTGATAAAAATAAACGTATGCCACGACGAAATCGTGCTGTACATTCGTTAGCACGTTGTGCCACAATACCGTTGTCATCGCCTGCTGGACAGCTGCTATTGCGTACTACAAAAACTGCCATGACACCAGAATATTTAACGGAGCGACTTGATCGCGTGGAGCGTTTCTGTTTTGCGCCCTTACTCTCAAAATCCCAAACGAAACCGAAATATTTTGAGAAAAAGCCCACATTCACCAATACACATTGTACATTTAAAAAGCCACAAGACTATAGTTCGCATGTCTACGTCTTTCCACGTCGGCAATTCTCACAACGAAGACGTACTGAAAGTTTTCTATTCTTAAATTCTTCACTAATAAGACGCTGCCGTCCAATTTCGGTGCGGCTAAAGAAAATCACCGATAACGAGGTGAAAACCCGACGCTCATTACCAAATACAAAATTAAATATCAAACTAACACGTGATGCTACACGACGTTCCAATTGGAAAATCTCGTCACCATCAACCGAAATCATTGTGGACACAATTGATTTGTGTTCATCGGATGAGGAGGAATGTCGTATTAGGAGTAGCGGCGATTGTAGTAGTAGTAGTAGTGATATTAGGAAAACACATGTTCTACAAAGATATAGCGAACCTGGCCCTAGCATTGAAATAACACGCCAAACGCTAGCAACATTCACCAGCAATAATGTCGTCACCAAAAGCGCCGCGAAAAGTGCACTAACAATTACTAGTGGTAATGGTAAAAAGTTAAGTCTCAAAGAAATTTCATTATTTCCAATACGCAAATCGACACGTACCAATGGACCAGCTAAAGGACCAGATAAGCCGCCAATACGCGCTACAACAATTGCCAGCACACGTTTATCGTTGACACACACCTCAAATGTGAATAGTTCCTCAGCAGCCGCCACAACCCAAGCGCTAACTGCACCAGCCATCAGCGATGAGAGTAAAAAATCTTCCACTATCGATATAAATGCACTACTAAATCCAATACCTACTGCAATATTCGCCACCTCAACGGATAGTAGTATTTCTTTACCAAAACCATTACAACCGTCAGTTTATATATTTTCAAATTATGCCGCTAACGCATTGACCTCAACAGTGCCAACAACAAATAATGATATTACAACAACGAACACTGGTAATACATTTAGAAATCAAAATCAGGAAAATCATGCACAAAATGGCACCGCCACAGCTGCGGGACTTGTTGTCAAACATCAAATAACCAATAATAGTGCAACACCAACACTAACACCTGACTGGTATCCGGAATTGAATGCGTTAGCGACAAGCACCAATACAAATTTAAGCAATACGAAACAAACACACCTGGCGGAACGCGAACGTGCGCGCAGCCTGTCTTTAGTGTCGCCAAGTCGTGTTATATCAATTGATCTGACCTCTTAATTTTGTATGCTAATAAGTAACTTTTTATTGCTATTATTACAATAATTAATATGATTACTATACATTTATACAAAGGCTAGTTTAAATTTATCTATCGCTCACATTGAAATTATTATCAGAAGAGTGTTTCAAGACCTAATCACACACACACATATGTACTTCGATAGTTTTTTATGTACGTGCATATGGCTATATTGTTGAAATGTACCTTGTACTACATGCTTGTACATTACGGTGCCCGTTATTTCCAAATTGATTTTTGGTGTTGCAAGCGCTCGCTGATGTTTCGAAGTTCGTGAACAAACGCTTTATTTTAATTTAAATCATTTATTTTTCCTTGTACCGATTTATGTTTTTTTAAATTAAATCTTGAAAAAATTATGTTCTAGTTCAAATCCGCCCTACAAAATTTCTTTCAATGATTTTTTCATAACATTACGCCTGACAGTTAGTTATACGTCAAATGCACTGCGAGTCAGAATGCAGTAACAATGTATTTATATGGTACACCATGTCGTATGAGCAACACAGCGTTTACATATAAGGCGATTGTATGAATGAATATTTGAAGCGTTACTTTATCTGCGTATAACTTTTAAGAGAGTGTTTTTGTGGAAAAAATCAATAAGATCTATTTTGTAGAGAGATAATTTTTTTTTCGAACATCCACTTTTCAAAGTTGTAGGTTGATTCGGTTTAGAGATAACACTTTTTTCCAAACCATTGAAAGCTACCATGTAAAGTATACAGTAAAAGTAAAACGATTAAATCACGGCTTAAATCAGAAATAATGAAGAGCTTGTTTAGTACCCGTTACGACAAAAACAAAAAGAGCTTGTTTCCGTTGAATCTCTGCTTAGGACAAAAATCAACACTTCAGGGTTGTTTGCAAAACCAAAAATCATCTTCGGAAATAATGTACACTTTATTTGCATATATAAAACGAAAATTAACTAAGTTTAGTAACAAACATACAAGAAAACCATTGTACTTTTGCTTAAAACTCATTTATTTATTTTTAGTTTATTATTTATTAATCAATAGCGTTAAAGCATAGGAAAAATATTTAAATAACTTAAAAGACTCGACAGGCTCGGAGAAGTGTAGAAACGATTTTCTGGTTGTAAAAAATTAGTTAATTTTTTTTTTTTTTATTAAAACACTTGTAATGTATGAATGCGTCAGTTTTTATGTTGTTTTTAGTGCTTTCTGGTATTAACAAATGTACAAAACAATTTACTTTGTTCTCGATTGATTGAATTTATTTTTTTTTTTATGAAATTGTTTTATGGTAGGGCAATATGTTGGAGGTATTTAACTGCGAAAAAATTAAAAAAAAAAAAATAATACATAAAAAAATAAAATAAATAAATAGTAATACATTATTTTCTAAATTTTCGATTTATTACATTTTTTTTTATTTAAAAACGACGCTACGAGCCTTGTTTTTCTGTCTACTTTAGTAAGCAGTTTTAAAACTGTAACCAAAACCTCACTAAAGCATCTATAATATTTAGTGGCCTTATCCGGTCAATCAGTCGTTTACCCAACTTCATGCATTTAAACCAAATACAATTTTTCAATTGATGCACATGGCAGTAAAGTTGCATTTGTGAAAAACTTGAAAATACCAAAAACAACATGAAATATTAACGTTCATATTTTTTTGGCGTTATTGCAGTAGTTTCGCTCTTCATTATAATAATTAAAATAACTAATATAATAGCTATTAAAAAAATTATTTTATACTATTCTGGAATTGTTGATAGGTTTAATGTACCTAATGTAAATATGTACATATATAATAATAGTTTTTCTAAAGCAAAAAATAAACTCCTATGATAGCAATATAAAAACAAATTTATCGCCAAATAATCGTATCTCCTTTTACAGCCATGAAAATTAGGGTAAAGCTCAAGCTCTACATGAAATTAATTGAAATTCAGGCATAGTCCTTCAGATAACATTTAAATTTACGTTGTACTCGCAAATAGTGACACGCTCATTCGCGTCGGCATGTAATAAAGAAATTACGATTTTTTTATATGTTATTATATTTATTTCTCAATAATTTTTTCATAAAAAAATGTTTTTTCAAATATTTTTTTTCAATGTTTTTTTTTTCTTTTTTTTATTTTTTTTTTTATATTCTTTCCAAATTTTCTACCTTTTTAACACTTTTTTTTTCAAACCCTTTTCTTGAAAAAACTCAAAAAAGCTTTTATTTGTTTTAATTTTTTTTTTATTTTTTTTTTATATATTTTTTCCAAATTTGTTTACTTTTTTAAACTTTTTTATTTTTTCATTTTTAAAACTTATTCATTTTTTTCAAAATTTTTTATTAATATTTTTTCTCTTTCAAAATTTTCAATTTTTTTCCTTTTTCAAAAATTTTTATTATTGTTTTTCGAAAATTGTTATTATTTTTTTTTTATTTATTTTATTTTACTAATTTTTTTTATTTATTTTATTTTACTAATTTTACAAGTCATGCAAGAAGTAGTCTAATAATCATTTATAGTGTAACACTTTTTCATCATCGAAAAATGTTGCTAACAATATTTAAAAAACTGTTTTTATAATAAAAAATTTCATCTTCATGAAATATATTACAACCAATATTGCTTATATAATTAATGCATTTGTTTGTAACAATTTTATTCTACTATTACTATGCTTTTGATTAGAACTTTTAATGATTTTTTATCAAGAACATTTGACGGTATTCTACCGACAACTTTTGAGCTTAAAAATAACTTGGAAAATCTTTATAATACAAATAAAACTGAAAACAATTTTCCAAAAAGAAACGTGAAATTGACTATTATAAAATATATTTTTTAGTTTCTTAAAAGCTCCTAAACGCTTACTCAGTGTGAAAATTGTACGCTCGCACATTGCGCGAGGACGTGCGACAATTAGTAAATAGTTTATTTAATAACTTATTTAGAGCTTATTGCAATTCAATTATAAATTAGTTAAAAAGATATACATTTTTGGCGATTGTGATGTAAGCACGCGCGACTACAATGTGTAAAATCGCTACTGCCCTTCTCATTTCCTTAGTTAATATGTATTCTTTATATATTTATAGCATCAGTACCTTGCTACACACGCGTGTATAGTAGTTACTTATTATCAGACATTTAAGTTGGGATAAATGATAATATGTTGATTGACTATATAACACTTATGCATACTTATAATTTTTGCACTAAGATGGCATTATTTATAAATTCTTTTAAATTGTTAAAACCGTTGGACTTAATATCTTCTAAGCACTGTTTACATTGTCTTGTTATTTTGTCCACAAAGGGTGTGTGAATAGGCCTTTAAGCTTAACATTAAATTATTATAGACTTTTTAGTTTAATATATAATTTTTATTTATTTATTACTAATTGTTTCAGTAATAAAATTGAAGTATAGTAAAAGAAAATCGGTTATAAATCCTCAAGTTCATTTCAAACAAACCGAACATTAATGGCGTTTTGAAAAAATTGAAATGACATTTCTGTTCGTATGAAATTATAATATTAGAAAATACGTTTTTAATTACTTTTTCTTTTTAAAATTTTCCTTTCTACTACAAATGCTATGTACCCAAATGTGTAGGTATAAATGAAATGTATGTATAAGTAAAATTTATGTCTGTAATGCACTACAACATAACTTTTAAGAAATATACGTTATTTTCGAAATAATTTATAATGTGGTAAACTAATTTACATTATGAAAATGATAAAAAATATAATTATCAAAGAAGCTCATAGCGCATATGCAGTGAAATTTAAATTGATTTGGGTTTTCAAATTTTGAATTTGAATCGTTAATTTGTGAAATACTAAATAAATATGTTTTTATAGCTATGACTAAGAAATATTTAGTGGTAAAATGCCTGTATAAAGTGGAAACTAAATAAAGTGCGTACTGATGATTCTTTAAACTAATTAGTGCTCAGTATTTTGTGCGCACGCATTTTAAATTGATCCGACATACGCATAAGTATGTTGTAATACAAGTTGATAGAACTGGGATGCGGCAAGTATTTTAAGAACAAATCAGCTAAGCAATTCCTAGTTGCACATATGTACATACATTTATGCGCATTAAAGGGCAATAATTACATAATTAATACCTTCTACGGAAATTTAATAACAATAATTGCAGAATTAATGGCGTCTACAGACGTCTATCTTTGAGACTGCTCTGAGTAAAAGGAGTTGAGCCGCGTGTATAATCTTCAAATGACGGTTCCAAAAAAGCTTAGAAGTAAGCCAATATGGATACACATTTTATGTTCTATCATCAACCCGGATGAGCACATTTCCAATTTAGAAGAGCTCGAACATATAGCGGATATATGTAAATCTTAACCTTCCGGTTTCGACCATTTTATGTAATACATATTTTCGTTAAATAAACCAGTACGTGTGTATAAAATATGCGATTCGTAATTTCTGTGCTATAGAACATAAAACACATCTTTATTTTGCTGAGCTTTGCATACTTCAATACAATTTCTTAAATTTAAATGAAAATGAGTACCTTATAATAGTTGCAACCCTTATTAACCCATATATATAACACTTGCGAAAGCTCATAGTATTCAATTGAATTTATCGCTGTTAATCGATTATTTGACATCCCCATCAGTTGGAAGAAAAAATTGTTTGTGATTGTTTCGGGATAATCTTTGTAATTTTTACTAAGAATAGACGAAGGAAATTCCATATTCAAAAGAGAAATAACAGCGTTATCTGGTAATTATATAATCGATTGATTATCGTTTTTTAATATTCGCTTTCTAACATAAAAAATTTAACATAATTAAGCTGAACCGTGCAAACACATAAAAGGCATGAGCGATTGGTCGAAATCACAAAAAAACGCTAATAACGCTAGAGTCGAGAAAATGACGGAAGATGCATCAAAGTTTCTGGGTGGTGTCCTCGGTGATATAAGCTCACGATCAGCGTATACTCAAATAGCTATTGGTGCCACTTCAGGATGGTGAGTAGCAATTTTTGCAGCATAAATATATATGTATGTATGTCTATTGTTTGCAAATTTATAATATAAAAAACTGCAATGGCGTTTATCATAGGACTATTATGTATTTAAGCAAATCTCAGATAGGTGACGTAATTTTCATAGTTATGGGAAAATAGGCATGTTAAATAAACCGAAAATTGTGCTTTACGTAAATTGCTTGTTATTTGCAATGACATACCTACATACATATGAATGTAATGATATACGCAAAATGATTCATTTATCATGATGTATGATAATTGTTTAACATACTTTTTTTTTAAATTTACTTATGTGGATTAGTAAATGTTATATTAGCGGGTTTATTGTGTATTTATACAACTTATTAAATATGAATACGTACATATATACTAATTGTGTACGTTAGTATGTATGTATTCACCAAAAATTTAAAAAAATCTTTATCGTATACTAAATATTTTCAAACTTTCACATAGGTTTACTGGTTTTGCAACAATGAAAATTGGCAAATTTGCAGCTTTCGCCATCGGAGGTGGTATTATTTTAATGGAAATTGCCCATCAAGAAGGTTTTATTGAGATCGACTGGTCGAAAATCACAGGAAAACTTGATAAAGTCACTGACAAAGTTGAAACGGCCGTAACTGGCCAAGAAAAAAATTGGATAGAGAAGGTGAGTGAGAGAAACCTGATATTTTTGTTCTATATAAACCCAAAAACTGAAATTTTATTTGGCACAGCCCACACATTACGTAGAGTCTTGCCGAGTTTAAAATAAATATGTATTTAAAATAAAATTATAAAATATTTTTAATTGTTATTGAAGTTTTTTAACCACTTTTCGAAATTTGAAGTTCAAACCGAGTTAAAGAAAAATATACGCTCGCGCGAATAATGAATTAAATAATTTTGTAATGGAAATTTATTCCATTAAAAGAATATTATCAAAAATACAAAACGTATGGTTTGCTACTAATTGCCTTTATTTTTCGTTTTAACCAGGGCAAAGTGTTTGTTAAAAACAACGCAATTTTCACGGTAGCATTTCTTGGTGGCGCTCTTGTTGGAGTTGGTTGTGCATGAATTACTTTAGGATCAATGTTATCTATTGCAGACTGCTAAACATGACAGTTAACTTCACAAATATTAGTATTAGAAATGCATATGTTTGCGCTCATATAATTGAAATGTTGTCTTCTTTGGCTTTCGAATAAATTATGCATATATTTTAAGAAAATTGTTATTCGTTATTATTTAATATAAACTAAGTTGGTAAATGCGTAGGTAGTACTTTAGGCGATTTACATGTTGAGTCTACTAACATTTAATATAGTCAATTTATATTTTTTGTTGTAGTCTTCTAATTTAAAAATTCCTAACGAACTACAATTGAAGATAATATTTTGCATATTTTCTCACTTTTCAGACTGAACGTTTTGTTGATCGCAAACTTGATCGCGCAGAGAACATATTAAAGTCAAAAACAAAGAAAGCCAAAAAATGGTACAGCAAACTTATTGGCGACGAAAATGGACCCAAAGTAAACGATCTTCACATTTTCTTAACGGCCTTCGTAGGCGGAATTGCATTAGGCGTAGCTTCGGCCTAATAATTGTAAATCTCAACCTTATTCTGCGATGTTATTCTTACCTATACCGAGCATCTCATTCATAACACACATACTATTAATTTCATATAATTTTACTAAGTTTGATTTATAAAGCGAATATGATGTAACTGATATCATAACAGTGCTTGAATAAAAGGCGTTGAATATTTAATCAATAAAAAATTGTCTGGAATATTACTATTTATCTATTATTTAGTTTGATTTTCTGAAAAAAATCGAATTTCAACGTGAGAATTTCTTGTCTTCTAATTTTTTTAATCTAACAAAATCTTGAAATTCAATTTAAAATATATTAAAACGTCATAATTTTTTTTAGATACTCGAAGTTTTTTTTATTTAATATGAATATTTAAATTTTATTGAATGCAGCAACATCAACACTCTGAACGTAGTCTTCCAGTTTTTCGATTTCCTCAGTTAGCCAATCAATCGATACTTTGTCGTCTTCGACGACACACGAAATACTAAGCTTTTGGATACCAAAAGCTACTGGAACGAATTTGGATGCGCCCCATAAGAGACCATCGGTTTCGATTTTTCTTATTTCCGTTTCCATAACTTTAAGATCGGTTTCATCATCCCATGGCTTAACATCCAAAATCAAACTAGATTTTGCGATAATTTGCGGTTTCTTCGATTTCTTTGCGGCGTATGCAGCCAAACGCTCCTCGCGCACACGTGCGGCTTCTTCATCCTCCTCGTCCTCAGAGCCGAATAGATCTACATCATCATCATCATCATCAGCTTCTGCCTTTGCAGGTGCGGCATTGGAGGCAGGGGCGGGGGCAGATGTGGATACAACAGTTTTTCCGGCTAGTTCGGCGTTAACTTTCTTTTCCAAAGCTGTTACACGACTTTGAGTTTCTAAACAAACCGATCTCAAGCTTTCTATTAACTTTCTCAAATCGGCATTGTCCTTTTCGATAACAGCAACACGATCAAGAACTTCACCGGATGCTGGAGTTGCAGTTAGTGTAGTAATACCGTCCATCTATAAATGAAAAAAAGTAAAAATTTATAAATATTTAAACTATGTAAAATACAGTAGACTTTGAAAAGAAACAATAACGGAAACACATGCAAATTCGTTTTTTTACGTAGCAACAAAGGTAAAACTAATAAGTCGCTATTTCTTAAACAAAACATATACAATTACCTTTTCTAACGAATTTTTAATATGTTCTCTTGCTTTAGCGATTTCCGAGACTAAAGTGCACTGGCTGTTGGCCGAGGAACCCTTTAAATATAAGTAAAAACATTGAGAATTCAAATCCACTAAATACATTTACTAGTCTTCAGCAAATAAAAATGGAAGGTGGTGCCATAAAAACAAAAAGAAGAAAGTTTTATAGTATATCTCAAAGAATTTCGTGAGAGGCGATTCCACCTAAAAATTTTTATTTGCGACTAAAACATGAAATTGAAGTAAAATGAACATTGATAAGATATATCCTACAGCTACTGTTGTGAACTTAACGGAAATTTTTGAAAGTAAATGGAAAACATTTTTAATAGCCCAAAGGAATCAATATTTGAAACAATAAGAAAAAAATAAACTTAAACAATGTTGAATATTCCAACTGAGGTATTGGATATTTAAATAACTTTAAAAAAGTGTAATTTGTGCAGAACTTTGCAAAATTTTACTAGTACTACTCTTGCTAACCAACATATCGGCATTTTTTTTAGCTCCCTTATTTCTTTTTTTGGGTTTCTCTCCACTTTGTTTAGCAACCACTTTAGGTACTTCAATTGGTGCATTGACCTGGGAGCCGGATGATAAAAATCTCTCTTCGCTTTCAGAGTTCGTTGATATTTCTGTTATTTTTGTTACATGCTCATTCTTTTTGTATTTCAATTTTTTGCTTTTTTTTAATTTAGTTTGGGGCTCTTGTACACCATTCAAGTGGCCATCCCCGCTTAGCTTTTTGACCTTATCCTCATTTGAGCAGCATGAAAGGAAACATAACTTCATATTAGATTTACAGATAGAGATTATTTTTACCGACACGTGTAACAGTTATGTACAATAGGAAGTTGAATTATTGGTATATTTCCTCGATTCCTTACCTCCTTGCTTAAAAGTTCGTAATATTGACGTTCGGCATTGTGGCAATTTGCCTTATCCACCCAGAAACGGTCTGCAGCTAGAGTTGTGGCCATTTTTTAAATAAATATTTAGAATTACGAAGTCCGCAAATTTCGCTACTACGCTGATTGGGAGATGTACACGCTACAATTGAACTAATTCCCACACACAATTGTGAACTTGCAAAAATCGACCGATGTATCGATAATTTCCTTAATCGATTCGTAGAACATTTCTAGTGTGTTCAATAGGTTTGCAAAATTTGTCAAAAATAAATTATTTAAATATAGTTACAAAAAAATTGGCATTTGCAAACATATTTTTTTATTTTTATTTTCAATGTATGCTTTAAGTTTTCTTAACTCCAGTGCATAATTTCGTTAACGCCCAACCACATATGCTTCCATATATCAATCATGATTTATAACAAAATTCTATAACGATTCCATAATATTTTATTTACTGATAATAAGATCATAGTAACATCCAAATTTAATTTCTGCGACGCAAGAATACACATTTTGCTTTTTACTAAATATTCCTTTTTAAGTAAATCGTTTTAAACGGGTATATATTTTACTGCGCAGATAATAGTGCACTACTATATACTTTTATTTTGTACATACAAATGTATAAAACAAATTTATATATGTATGTTTTAAAACTAGATTATGCATTTCGAATAATTTGGAACCTAAATCACTTTGTGAATATTTTATAAGTATGAATGCGTGTACGTGTGCAACTTTCAAAAAACTATATATATTTAAAACATTAACTGGCTCTAATCTAATTCTATTCGATTTTCCATAAATAAATTTCCGGTGTGCAACTTTGATTCCTTCATTTTATCATAAGATTTTAGGAGATCTTCCATAGAAATGGCAATTAAGGGATTACTCAATTCGACAGCAGCGTTGGCCGACGTCGACGGCTCAGCGGATTGAGTCGAAAATCCGGAAAATTGATTATCATTAGAACGCATAAATAAACGCATTCTATAGACTGAAGCATTGCGACACATTTCTCTCAAATCCGAACCAGAAAACCCATTTGTTAGTTTTGCTAAACGATTAAAATCAACATCATTATGTACACATTCAGTATCTAAAATCAATTTTAGAATCTGTAGTCGTTGGACTTCGGTCGGTAGTCCGATATGAAACTGTGCCGGCATGCGGCGTATGATAGCCTTATCTAAATCTTTTGGACGATTAGTTGCGCCCATAACAATAACCGTTGAATTCGAATTTGTATTAAGTCCATCCCATAGCATCATAAATTGAGTTTTCATCATTGCAGTAGCCTCATGGTCATTTGAGTTGCGACTGCGCAAAAATGAATCGATTTCATCTATAAAAATTATGCAGGGCTGAATTTTGATAGCCAACGAAAAGACTGCCGATGCCAATTTCTGTGATTCACCATACCATTTATCAGTTAGAATTGCCACATCCAAGTTTATAAAGCGCATACCAGCCTCTTTTGCAGTTGCTTTTGCGATTAAGGTCTTACCACAACCTGGGGGTCCGTGCAACAATACACCTTTTGGTGCTTGCCACAGTTTGGACTGATTAAATAAATCTCTATGTCTCACTGGCAACACAACAGACTCTCGTAATTCCTGAATAACATCATCGAGACCAGCAATATCATTCCAGCTCACTGTTATATCTGCAGGCACAACTAAATGAGTGGCAATCATAAGTTCATAGTCATTAAATTGTTGTGGATTCACTTTGAAACCACTCTGATCGCCTAGCCTGAAAATAAATATAATTACATTTGTTGATATAAACACGTTTGTTAAGATTACACTACCTTTTCAGTTGTTCTTCAGCACGCAACTTAGCCTTCTTTTTATTCTTACTCGTTGGATCAAGTTGGTTCATCATCCATTTCACCGAATAAAATGTGATGACAGAGGCAATGGACACTCGAAGAAGTAGCTGAACGATTTCATTTCGCGATAACTGCGACCCACCGAAATTAAAGTTGTCCATTTTTGTTAAATATTGTGTAATTTAATTT